>CM037795.1:2303694-2353694 GCA_021229015.1 Solen grandis
ACATAGGAACACTTGCTACAAGTGAAAAGAAGGATGTAAACTCGCAGAACTATCGCAGGTGTAGATTTTGTAACAAAGAACATTGGAACGATCAGTGATTGAACTACAAAACCGAAGCGCTTGAGATATTTAACACATTTAACTGGAATGAACCAGGTGATGCGGAGGGAGATAACATAAAATTGGACAAACTTTTGAATAAGTTTCAAAATTACTGCACTCCTCGCAAAGATGTGGCATTCCAGAGGCACAAGTTCAATCTATGGGCACAAAAGGATTTGGAAAGTATTGATACTTTCGTAAATGATCTGAAAATTCTATCAAACTCATGTGAGTTTGAGGGGCTGAGAGATTCTTTGATTCGGGACAGAATCGTATGCGGCGTAAAAAATGAAACAGTAAGACATCGTCTTTTGAGAGAACCTGATTTGACCCTACAGAAGGCAATGGATATTTGCAGAGCTTCAGAGGTGTCAGAAAAACTGGGTGAGAAAATGACGAACAAATCACAGAAACGTCTTTAAATGTTGTAAAGAGCAGCAAAGGCAAATTTAAAATAAAGTAGAATGAAATAAGGAAGCAGGAAAGCTGCAAGTATTGTGGTTTGGAACATGAACAAAGAAACTGTCCGGCATATGGTAAAAATGTCACAGTTGTGGTGTGAAGAATCACTTTAAGAAAATGTCCCAAAAAAAGGAAGGAAAATGTACGCTCAGTGGACGCTAAATCAAGTGATGGTAGTGATGATAATGATTCTATGAGTCTGCTATATGATACAGTCAATGCATTGGACAGCAACTGGTCTATAGACTGCAAATTTGAGAACAAAATCAGTAACAGTTTTGGCAGACACCGGGGCAAAATGCAACGTTATCAGCAGTAAACTCATTAAGAAAATGAAAATCAATCCAAAATTTAAGGATTCAAACAGTGCTGAGAACATACAGTTGTCATTCAATGAAAACGGTAGGATCTGTTATTTAAGACTGTACGGTGTTTGGTAAAAGATACAGAGTGAAATCCCAAGTCATTCAAGAAAAGAAACTTACCATATTTGGTGGAAACACGTGAGAAGATAGGACTTGTCAAAAAAACGTTCAATTTTGAAAGGTCAGCAGATCAAGACATTTTAGACGAATACTCTGATGTTTTTCAAGAAATTGATTGTTTGCCTGGAAAACATAAAATTGAAATTGACAAAACTGTCAAACTTGTTGCACATCCTCCAAGAAAGGTGTCTTTGAAATTACAAGACAAAGTAATGAGTGGATTGAAGCGCAAGTAAAAAGGAAAATATCATCATCCGTCAAACAGAGCCAACCGAATGGGTTAACAGTATGGTGATAGTTGTGAAACCTGGTGGTAGCGTTCGGATATGCTTAGATCCGAAGGACTTGAATACAGCTGTGAAACGTCAGCATTACCCACTGAAAACAGTTGAAGAGGTGATTTCAGAAATACCAGGTGCTACATACTTCAGCAAATTAGATACTACCTCATCTTTTTGGCAAATTGATCTTAGGAAGAAAGTTCAAAGCTGTGTACAATTAATTCACCTTTTTGAAGGTATAGATACTTGAGATTACCTTTTGGTATTCATTCAGCTCCTGAGGTAATGCAATGTGCAATGTCACAGATGTTTGAAGATATTGATTGAGTTGAAGTTGTTATGGATGATATCCCTGTTACATGAACAAGATCAGCGCATTGAAAAGGAGCTTAAGAAAGCATGAGAAAATACTCTTAAGCTGAACAAAAGTAAATGTTCAGAAAAAAACTGAAGTTTGATATGTAGGTCATTTGTTGACTAAAGATGGAATCAAGCCAGATCCTGACAAGGTCAGTGCAGTAGAACAAATGACAGCTCCTGCAAATAAGAAGGAACTCATTATATTCATAGGATTTATAAAATATATGGCCAAATGTTTACCAAATTTGTCTGGCAAATCAGCAACTTCAGGAGACTGTTGAAACAGGAAGTAATGTTTGATTGGGGACGTTCTGAGCAAAGTTGTTTTGATGAGCTCAATAGATTTGTGATCAAAAGTTCAGTCTTACAGTATTTTGATTTTAAAAAGACTGCCACGTTGACGGTTGACAGTAGTTCCAAGGCTATTGGAGCAGCGTTGTTGCAAGATGGAAGACCTGTAGCGTTTGCCTCGCAAGCATTAACAGAAACACAGCAAAGGTATTCACAAATAAAAAAAGAAACACTAGCAATATTATTTGCTGTGAGGAATTTTCGACAGTATATTTTTGGTCAAAAAGTTACTGTGGAATCTGATCACAAGCAACTGGAGACAATCTTTAAACGAGGGATACACGAAAATCCTCTACGTCTACAGAGGATGTTGTTTGAACTGTCAGAATAAGGAAAATTCAAGACTGGAAAGGAAATATTTGTGGCTGACACATTTCACGAATTTATCTAAAATGATACAGAACCACTTCTGACAGAAATAAAAATTGCTGGAATTGAGGAATACATAGCCATTTCTTCAACACATTTAAAACAGATAAAAGAAACAACGCAGAATGACGCAGAAATGAAAATGCTTATGGAATGTGTAACAAATGGCTGGCCAGATTATAAAAGAAATTTTGGAATTTTAGAGACGAAATATCAGTTATTGATAAGGTGCTAATGAAGGAAAATAAACTGATATTTCCGAGAACAATGAGAAACAAGATGTTAATGCAAAGCTCTTGCTAGAGAAAGCATTACATGTCGACTATGAACAGTGCAATAGAAGATAATAAAGCAAACTGTGCTATTTGTGCAAAATACCAATCACAGAAACCAAAGGAACCATTGATGAAAATGGAGGTACCTGATAGGCCATATGAGAAAATATGTTAGGATATTTTTGAGCTGAGAAGTATTCAGTATCTCTATATCTGTTGATTTTTATTCTAAATAGCAAGGAATTTCTAAATTGGACAATCTGACGAGTAAAAATGTGATTACTTACTTGAAATCACAAATCACCAGATATGGTATACCAGACAAAATTGTCAGTGATAATGGAAGGCAGTTCACAGGTGCTGACTTTAAAGAATTCATAGAAGAGTTTGGGGTCATGCGCAAAACTACAAGCCCATATTTCTACCAGTCATATGGACAGGTAGAACGTCCAATACGGACTGTAAAGCACTTGCTGAAAAAGGCGAAAGATCTTTTCTTAGCAATACTTGATTACAGAAATAGCTCTGTTGAAGGTATAGGTTTATCACCGGCAGAAATGATGATGGACAGGAGCCTGAAAACAAAGCTTCCTATGACGAAAAATTGGTTAAAGCATAAGACTTCTGGTGTAAAGAAAAATCTGGAAAATAAACAAGATGTCACAAAGTAAAAATATGACAAGCATGCAGGAATGGTGCTGAAACCTTTGCATGGGGTTGACTTTGTGGTTTTCAGACGTAATAATGCATTGGAAAATGGTAATGTAGACAAATACCATGAGTTACCCAGACCTTATATTCTGAAATCACCAGGGGGAAATATTATCACAGTAACAGGCGCCAGATAAAGAAAACTTCTGTTCCACCAGGAGACAAAACACCAAATGAAATCCCTCCTTCTACATGTACCTCTGGAGAGAGCCAGTTCAATGACCCTGAATATCTACATCATCAGCAGCAGAATGCTGATAGTAAACCATACATGACAAGATATGGGAGAACTGTTAAACCACCAGATAGACTCACATGAATTTGGATAAGTGTTGATATGTAGATTCACATGACTTTGGATTACAGTGTTGATATGATAAATCAAAGTTTTAAATTTATAAATAATTAATTTTGATTTCATTTGGATATATTAAAAATCTGCAAGTGCTTATACCAATGAGGTACAGAGTTGCTTGATAAAAAATGTGTTCAGAAAATAGGTCAAAGGCAATTATTTTCATTGGATTATCAAGGGAAGAGTTTTCTGTGTAAATAGCTTTCGTGTGTTTGTGGAAGAGTGTGAGAACAAATATCCTATTACCGTAACCAAAACCATTAACTGATACAACAGACAGTTATATGGAAGAACAATTTAGTTAGGTACTTTTTTAGCCATGGAACCGAAAATTAGTTAGATGTCTCACATATGCTTATTTTCAGTCACGTTTCCTTTCTGATACAAGATGCTTAATACATTAAGATGACTGTTTTATGTCTGTTTACTGATAAGAGCAATTATTGTAGGACATTGACATTATCCGCGTCAAATAGCCACACAGGTTTTACTGAGGCTGTAACCATACTGAAAGATGAATATTTTTTCTTATTGTTTTAGAGATTAAGCTTATGGTAGAGCATCACTGTTTGCTAAAATTTGTTGAAAAAACATGGCATTAAAATATGAAAGATTTCGTTTTTAAATACCGTAACAGCATATTAAAATGTTATTTTTAATATATTTTTATCACCATTTATAACTTATTATGTATTCTATATGTTACAGATAAAAATACTATCAAATATGCATAGAAAATACAAACCGGGCATAAAATCTCAATTGTGTCCGGACAAAAATGTATACAAAAACTACCCCAAAACTGTGAATTTATATATATATATTCTAAATAAAAAGGTCAGGGTCAGTCCTCGGATATAAATTCTTTCTGAAAATGTACAAAAATACATACCTCTCCAGCTTTGTTTTTTAACTGAAACGGCTTTTTTTATTGAAGTTTTAGTTAAATCATAAACACTAAAATGCAAAATTCAAAGAAACACTAGAACTGAACTCTAAGGTTCTTATGTAAACACAAGAAAAAGCTCACGAAACGCGGAAATGTTTATTCATGGTTTGGAATTCGTAATCGTAAAAGATATGAGTTATATCATGTCCCAGTGTCGAACCAAAGGATAGGGACCATGGAATTTACGTAAATAAACCGGCTTTGGTGGCACTTAATACTGCATACAGCTATGAAGTTGTCTTAACCTAGGACAATTACGTTTACCTTATGCTGTATGCACAACGTGCTCATGGTGAGCTATTGTGATTGCCTTTCTTCCGTCGTCCGTGCGTCCGTCCGGCGTCAACAATTTCCTTTAAACAATATCTTCTCCTAAACCGCTGAATAGATTTTGACCAAACTTCACAGGAACCATCCTTATGATGCCCACTTTCAAGATTATTTAAACTTTATTGCTTGGTTGAAAAAGTAGGTCACAGGGGCTAAACATATATTTTTAAAAATCTGTTTCTGCAAAACTGCAGGCCTAGAGCTTAGATATTTTGTGTCTAGTGCACCTCTACCAAGTTCGTTCAAATCATGACCCTAGGGTCAAAATTGGCCCCGCCCCAGGGGTCACATGATTTTACAAAGGCCTAAATAGGAAAAGCCTTCTTCCAGAAACCACAATGGTTAAGGTTTAAGATTTCCTTTGAAATCTACCAGGTGTTTCAAAAAACCCGGGTATTTTTTTGGAAATAGGAAAATCTTGAAAAAAAAACTTCTCAGAAACCACAAGGCCTGGGGTTTAGATATTTGGTTTGTAACATGCCTTATGAACATCTACCAAGTTTGTTCAAATCATGGCCATGGAGTCAAAATTGGCCCCACCCAGGGGTCACTTGATTTAACATAGACTTTCATAAGAAAGATTTTTAAAAGATATCCTTGTCAGAAACCACAAGATCTTGGGTTTAGATATTTGGTATTTAACATGAACTTGTGAACCTGAACCAAGTTTTCAAATCATGGCCCTGGGGTCAAAATTGGTCTCACGCTAGGGTTAATTTGGCTCTTTGGACCACATGTTTGTCTCCATAAAATCTTGGACAAGTTCGAATTTGGGTCATGTGGGGTCAAAAAGTAGGTCACAAGGTTAAATCTTAGTAAAACCTTGTTAACACTCTAATGGCCACATTTTTGGCTCAATTTTCATGAAACTTGGTCAGAATGTTTGTTTCCATAAAATCTTGGACGAGTTTGAATTTAGGACATGTGAGGACAAAAAGTAGGTCATGAGGTCAAATCTTAGAAAAACTTGTTACACTCCAGGGCACATTTTTGCCATATCTTCATGAAACTTGGTCAGAATATTGTCATGTGGGGTCAAAGAGTAGGTCATGAGGTCAAATCTTAGAAAAACCTTGTTTACACTCCATGGGACACATTTTTGCCATATCTTCATGAAACTTGGTCAGAATATCTGTTTCCATAAAATCTTGGACAAGTTCAAAAGTGGGTCATGTGGTGTCAAAAAGGTCAATATGAAAAATCCAACATATGTTACTCATTTATATTCAGGTGAGAGATTCAGGGCCATCATGGCCCTTTTGTTTTCTTCCTTCCGAGCGTTCGTATAAACGCCGCATATTTTCGAAAGATAAATCGGATATCTCTCATATGCAAATAATTGGTTCCGTATAGTTAAAATGGGGGCACAAAACCGATTGTATTGCTTTGTAACAATTTTTAATATGGCTGAGACGCTAATCGAGGTTCTCCCAGAAGAGTAGACGTAATTTAAACACTATGAATGATCCACTATACCAGAAATGTTAATACCTATTTTTAGGTTTATCCAATTTCGATGGATTCACAATAATTTCTCGCAAACTGTACAATTTTATTTATTTTTAAACGCATATAACACAAGTACTGAATGGATACTAGATAACCGTGATACTATTTATAGTGTTGTTTCGTAACAGCGCCAAACCGGACACAAAAATCAGCTCTTTCTTTTAGTAATATAGAAGCATGTCTAATGCCAGTGTAATGATACCATTCCCCCACAATTAAATGTAAATGGGCAAGCAAAACGTGTAGCCAGTTTGTTTCCACATCAATATTCATGGCGTTCCGAGCATTTCCGAATGCGATTAAATTGTTTTCGACTATGTTAAGTAATCTTCGTGTGTACTCGTCAGTAAAAAATCATTTTAAAAGTTTTTTTTAAGATTCATATAGTTTTGTGTCTTTCAATCTTTCGACCTTTCATTAAATGTTGCACGATATTTTATTATGCAGTGTTTACCATACAACTTTCTGTCAAGAATTTGCAGGCACAAATATTGGACCGAATACATCTTTAGGTCCTCGGAAGTTTGAATAAATCCCATATGTATACAAGAGAGTTAACTGCAACTTGTCTTCCAACGCCGTGCCTTATTAAATTACCCCCCCCCCCCCCTCTGCAATGTAATTACAGCTATAAAGAGTTTTTAATGGAAAATCCTGTTTGCAACTTTTTCCAACACCACTGTAGCCATTTTTAGTATGAATCGTCATACTGATATATCGATGTGTTTGTGTTATCGACCACGTGGTGTGACCACGTGTGATCACTCCATAGTCATAAACAGATTTCTTTTTAAACTTACTCGATATCTAAATGATTTGACTAGACTAGACTATTTGAATTTACCGTCGCTTCGACAGGTTTCAATCATATAGCGACGTCCAGCTAACTACAGGTGGAGGAAGACCCCGAATGCATGGAGGCATCCGGGTAGAACCACCTAAATGATTTGTTACTTTAAGGAATGATTGCAACGTATCGGGCATTTATCTTTAGCATTTTATCGTTTTTATTAATGTTGTTTATTTATTTTTATAATTAAGGAATTATTATGAAATAACTTGATGCCTACCAGGTTTGCACTTCGCATGTTGAACCGGAAAAAACGATTATTGATTTGAGCACGCCTATATAGTGGCATCTCCTGGAAGTGATTCGGTTTTTAGAGATATAAATGCTCGCTAAGAATCAGTGCCTTTGTATTGGATAAAAGGGTTTTAATCTTAAACGTTTCAACCCAAATATTTGACAGTGAAAACATTCATATCAATGTCAAATCTCTGGAAACTTAGGAAATATGCTTTTGACCCAATTTTCATAATTACACTAGGCCCCAAGGACCTAGTAAAATATATGAAATCACAAGTCTGAATGTAAATTTTTATCAGTTACTATAAATGGCATATTCTTGTGGAAGGAAATCCTTTGTATAGTTATAAAATGAAGCAAATATTTTGTAATGTTAGAAAATCCAGTAATTTGCTGATTTTAAAATTGTGCATTTTCATATTTATTCGATCGTCAATTGATGGTACGTATTATATCCGTCCGTCATCTGTCCGTGACTCCGTATGCATTTCACTTCCGCGCAACAACTTTTGGAAGCCCTCATTTACTGAAATCAAAACTGGTATGTACGTATATAATAACAAAACACAGGTCTAGTCTGATTTTGGTTACAATCAGTTGATTTGTTACGGAGTAATGCTCTTTATATGCACATTTTATGTGAAATGATTGTTTACGCACAATAACTTTTAAAGGACCTCATGTATTGTATTCATACTTGCTGTGTTAAGTGTATGATATCAATACAAAGGACAAGTTCATTTTGATTTCTCGCCACTGATTTATGATGGTTTATTCATTAATAAGTTGGTATATCGTCCATTACTAACTACAAAATAAGTTCATTTCTGAGCTCAAGATTAATTACATGATATGTTTTTTTCTTTGCATTTACGAAAGATTATCATCCATGACACTTGCAACAACAACAAAACCGCTTCCTCATAATAAAATCAGTACTTTGTACTCAAAAACCCTCATATGAATTTACCTTCGGCCGTATATTGTCCCGCCTTAGCGGCGCTTATTTTATGAGTATGTGATATTTTGAGTGAAGGGTACAATGGCGTTATGGCAGATGTGCTAAAATATTGATTTTCTGTGCTTTTTCTAAAAATGTTGATTTTCTGTGCTTTTATGCACATTGTGCAACTCATTTCTGTATGTTTCTTTTTCTTTATAGCTGATATATTTGAAGAGAAGTTGACAAGTCCTGAATCAGATGCACTGCTGAAGTTTTACCAAGAAGACTTAGAACCTTTGTTAGAATGTGCAAACGTTGTTAGAGATCAGTCTGGTTTTACGAATGACCTAACCATAAAATATAAGAGAAAAAATACAGATAAAGTGAAAAAGACTTTAGAAAGTCTCAAGCAAAAAGTTCATCAGTACTCAGAAATATATCCAGTGGCAGTTCGTCAGATAGATTCAGCCAGGAAATTTGTAAAGGACAATGAAAGTAAACCTGATGTTCTTTATGTATTGGATAAGTTAAAAGGAAGAGTCATCATTTTTGTTAAAGAATTCAATAAAAAGGAGCCAGCATTGCATGCATTAAAGGTATGTATACAATTTCAAAGTATGGACACATTTACATATAGATGTGACAACACTCCGTGGGAGAAAAATGTTAATACATGTGTTACAAAAGTCTGTATTATAGAGAAAAACTAATATGAATTTAATGGGTTCTATATTTTCTTTAAAAAAAGTTGTGTTTATTGTAATTTCTTTGATCAGTTTTACACAGAGAATTAAGATCACTTTTTAGCTCACCTGAGCACTAAGTGCTCATCATGGTGAGCTGTTAGGATCACATCCCTCAGGGCTAATTTGCCTTTAATGTTTATAGTGTAAACTTTAAACGACATCTTCTCTGAAACTGCTAGACAAAATTTGATTTAACTTAGCAAGGATGATTCTTCAAGGCTTTGGTGAACCTTCACAAAAGTTTCTAAAATAAACTTAATCCATGTAGAACTGGTTTCCATGATAATGGACAGAAAAAATATGAAAACTTTAAAAATCATCTTCTTCAAATTTACTGGCTGGGTTTCAAAATGTTTTAGTACAGATGTTCCTTGGGTAACCCTCTACCAAGTTTGCTAAAGGAGCTGATTTTTAGCTCACCTGAGCACAAAGTGCTCAAGGTGAGCTTTTGTGATCGCCCTTCGTCCGGCGTCGTGCGACGTGCGTCGTGTGTCGTCAACAATTTGCTTTAAACGACATCTCCTCGGAAACCGCTGGACAGAATTTAATGAAACTTGGCAGGAATGTTCCTTGGGTGAGGCTCTACAAAAGTTGCTAAAATAAAGTTGATCCATGAAGAACTCTGGTTGCCATGGCAAAAAAAAAAAAAAAAAATAAAACTTTAAAAATCATCTTCTTAAAACACTGGCCAGATTTTAAAATAAATTGGTACAGATGTTCCTTGGGTCAACCTCTACCAAAGTTGCTAAAAAATTTCCGATCCGTAAAAAACATGGCCGCCAGGGGCGGGGCTTATTTGCCTTATATGTATATAACTTTAATCAACATTTCCTCTGAAACCACTGGAGAAACCACTGGACAGAATTTGATTAAACTTGGCAGGAATGATCCTTGGGTCAACCTTCACAAAAGTTGCTAAAATAAACTTGATATATATAGAACTCTGGTTGCCATGGCAACAAAAAGAAAAAAAATATGAAAACTTTAAAAATCATCTGCTCCAAAACTACTGGCCAGATTTTAAAATAAATTGGTACAGATGTTCCTTGGGTCAACCTATTTATCTCAGGTGAGCGATTTATGGCCATCATGGGCCTCTTGTTAAAGTTTTCATAAAGTTGAGTTATGGCTGATATCAACATATTACATCTGCAGTTCTAGTCTTTTAATTATAACAAAAAGTCCTATATCACTTTGCACCTAGGCTTCCACATTATGAAAGGAAACTAACACAAAACTGATGGTAATATTAGTGACCATTATCTTGCCAAGGTTGACTTGGTATTGGAACACTATCTCAAATTATGGCCATTGAAGAATAAAAAATGTCATATTTAACCCTTTCCCTCATATAGACTCATTTTGATGCACTCAATAGGTATCACATAAAGCCTGATCTGCAGAAAACCACAGTTAAACCTTACCAAATTTAATTATAAAATCCTCATTTCTAGACCACTGAGGAGCAGCGAACAGCATAAAACCTGATCAGCCTGCGAGTTACTGGCAGGCTGATCTGGTTTTATGCTGTTCGCATAGGTCTTTTCATGGTGTCCTCTATGAGGGAAAGGGTTAACTTTGTTTACATTCTAGCATCCACATTTATAAAGCAATCTTGATCAGATGTATACATTGTGATATTAAACCAAGGATTATTATAAATTATGCCTTTTGGAGTTATGATCAATAATACTTGAGGTTGTTTTTATGCAGAGGGGGTGAGCAAGGGGCCGGAAAAATTGACTGACAGAATTTATTTTAAATAAATTTATGGTTTTACAACTTATTTGTTTCAGTTATATAATCATTGATCAATCAAAATATTTTATCCAGTTATTTCTAGTGATTGATTATGGTTTTGGACCAATTTGAAATGGGTCATATCAGCAGGTCTTATTTAGAGTCTGAATGGGGTAATGGATAATGGGCATTACTTTTTTCAATTAATGGAAGGTAATGGGTAATGGGGTGAAAAAGCCATTAATTTTAATGGTAATGCAATGCATTCTTGTGAAAAAATGGCAGTAATGGGCCATTAGTTTTCCATTACTTTTATTGAAAAATGTGTTTCTTAATCTTCATATTCTATATGTCTGATATGTTCCCTCCTATTAATTTCAAGTACTTTTATATGCATGCATTAGAATATAAATCTGTAACATAATTAGAGTATATGTTACATTTAAAGGTTGGAACCAGATCAGAATCCATATTGTTTACAACTTAAGGTTTATGCCCTGTAATTCACTTACGGTTGAGGTATATGCCCCATAATAACCATCAAAGCCCATGCATATAACTACACAAAATATAAGCTTTTAATATGTTAAACCATTTAAATTTAAAGGCAAATTGACATGTCATGACATATGACAAAAATCTTTTATTTCCTCCCTTTTATAAGTTTGTTGTCATGAGTTATCTTCCCTGAAAACTACACTAAAGTGATTTTCTCCATTTTCCTACAGTAAAGTTTAGATGAGTTCATGAAATTTGAATCAGAATCATTTAATGCATCTTTCTACCATGAGTTTTCCTCGAAAATCAAATTCAGTTTTTCATATTCACAGAAATTGTATATTTCCCAAAGACTTCAATGTTAACTTAAATACAGATTATCTCCCCTACATCTAATAAAACCTGGAAAAACTCTTGGTGAAACATTTTTATTTTTGAATGTCTCCAAAGTGACAAGTTTCATAAAAATAATTCCGTCCAGTGGCAAGATATGGAATATAGTTATCAGGGGGGTATACCTTAAGATTATTTGTAACACAGAATGAAGGAAGCTATAAAAGTTTTTTAAGGTACTACATTGATGGAGACTAAAATAGCAGACACAACTTTTTTTGACAGATTTAAGTTAAAGCAGGTGATTGTTTGACCAATTATCCAGTTTTACTGTTACAATTACAATGCCTTATGTTAGGGGCTGTTACAGTTGCACTACCATGACATACCGGCCGGGTTAGAGTGTATCCCTTACCTATAATGCCTTGGGGGCATATAAAATACACTGATTTAAGGTCCACTGCAAAGTGTCATTGATATAGAGAAATCTCTTAAAGTCTGCTCAACATGCATTTTCACTGGTCTGCTTTAACAACATAAAATCTTAAAGATTCTTTGTACATGTATTGTAACTTCTGCTCTTGTAGAAAGACTGTTTTCTATTGCTGGAAAAACTTTAAGGTCAGACAGATGTAGATTGAATGACATTAACTTTGAAGCTTTAATGTGGGTCAAGTCAAACCAAGACAAATAAATGTAAATGATATCAAACACTTGTAATCTAACCAGTTCGTTTTGGAAAATTTACCCAATTTTTTAAATTTTCAATTTTCTGGTTGTAATATGAACATTTCTAATACACTTGTGCTATTTTTACTGACTGACGTGTGTACATGTACACAGTAAAACATTAATATAAAGTTAGTTGATGAGAATTATTTCTTTTTTATTTAATGGTAATGGTAATGCATTACTTTGACCAATTGGTAAGGAAGGGTGAAACTCAATTTAATGGTAATTGTAATGAATTACTTTGGCAACTAATGGACCCCATCCCTGATTCAGACTATAAGAAATCTAGATGTGTACTATTTCTGTAGCATAAACTGATTCATTTGAATTAATAATAACATGTATATTATTTAGAAGAAAATACATTTCTTCCAAATATTAGATCTTCTGTTTTCTTTTCAGACATCATGTACAAGTGAGCATTGATGTTAACCAAAACTATTATTGATTCAGATTTGCATTTTTTTCTCTTTTGTACATGATTGTATGCACTAGATTATAATGTTATTCATCAATCATATCGATCTGATCTACATGTATTTCATTTTAAAATCAAGCTATGGAAATTCAATACATGCATATGTTTTGACATTATTATTATTCCAAAATAGGTACATCTTGGTGAGATTAAGTTCACAAGTAGAGCAGGACGTAGTTTGCAGGGAGTTGGATCAGAACAACAGAAACCATCATATGCAGGTGTTGTAAATTCAGATGGAAGTCAAGGGAGAAAAGATTACAGTCACAGTTCAGATGGAAGGTATGGAAAACAATCAAGTCCCTACAGGAGAAGTCGAGATTTTTCAAGCAGTTTCAGCAGTTCCACGTCTTCCCGAGACAGATTTAACTTCAGTGGAGAGTTTGAAAATGGCCTGAAACTGAAAGTGTATGAAGCCTCTATCACAAGACTGAAAGTAGATGTCATTGTCAATGCTGCCAATGATTGTCTGATGCATGGTGGTGGAGTTGCCAAAGTGATAGCTGATACAGCAGGATATGAGTTTGAGAAAGAAAGTAGAAGGTATATTGATTCACATGGTTACATTCCAGTAAGTGAAAATTGCATTACAAAGGCAGGACGACTTCAATACAAAGGGGTAATTCATGCAGTTGGCCCACAATGGATGGATTACGGGTAAGAATTCAGAATATTTATAAATGAATTGTTGATATGACTTTTGCATTCAATTTTGTCCAAGGGAAATATTGAGGGAATGGTCATAGGTTCAAATTACGATTAAGAATGGTGGTAAATATGATTACAATTTTAAACATTGCTTACTGCTTTAAAATCCATCTAAATGGATATTACAGTAATTTTTTTGCTCTGGAGCTATCTTTTAACTTTATTATTATGTGTATGACAATGTTTCTAATAAAAAGGCAATTTAATATTGATTTTTTTATTGTTTAATATATATTTGTATATTAATTTTGCAGAGATAAAGTGAAATGCATGGATGCCTTGTATGACTGCATTTGGAATATTCTAGAGGCTTGTGATAAGAATGGATACATAACTGTGGGCATGTCAGCTATAAGTGCAGGTAAATAATGCAGAGATATGCTCAGCTTTTAACTCTCTCTATGGTAACATTGCTCTTTTTAACCCCAATCAAACCACAGGTGTGAGAGGATGATATTGATTTTGCATTGTCCATCCGTCTTTCTTCCATCATTCCATTACATTTTTTTCTGTCTTGAGTTCAAACCTGAAAACTATTTGAGCTAAAATCTCATTGTTCACCAGCATGCTGTGTTGGATACCTTGGGGCACAGACATCTGAGATATTGATCATTGTTTGCCAATTATTCACGGAGTTATGGCCTGTTAATAACTTCAAAAAGAGCTTGGTTGAGTATATCTCTAAAACTGCGTGAACCATAGTTCTTAAACTTTACAGGAATGTTCATAAGCATGCAGAGTTAGACACCTTAGGGATTTTGCTTTTTAGCTTAATTTGAGCAGAGTTATGGCCCTTGAATGATTTAGAAAGTAGCTGTGTTGCACATATCTTAACATCTTTATGTGCTAAAGCTTGAAGCATATGAGCACTTGAAGTTATTAGCCACCTGATGTTTTCTCTGTTCTGCCTATTATGGATATGACATAGCACAGTGTACTGACCTTTACCATGTCTGTTCAAATCATTGCCCAAGGGACAAAATTGGCCCTGCCACAGAGGTCACCTGAATTTTCATATATTTATATAGAGCTTGTCAGAAACCACAAGTATAATATATGTATATATAATATGACCTAGTGGACATCTACCAAGTTTCTTTAAATAATGGCCCTAGGGTCAAAATTGGTTCTGCCCAAGGGGTCACTTAATTTTTACATCGACTTACGTAGGAAAAACTAGAAAAATCTCATTGTAAGAAACCACTTGGTCTTGAGTTTAGGTGTTTGTTGTGTAACATAGCATAGTGGATTCTCTATGAAGTTTGTTCAGTTCACGTCTTTTGTGAAATAAGGAATTGCATGTACATTTTAGCTCGATTGTTTTTCGAAGAAAAAAAATTGAGCTATTGTCGTAACTTGGGCGTTCAAACTGTCTTCTGGAATCTTAATCCTAGCCATAATTTCTCTACTATTCAATATACAACTTTCATTTTTGGCATGCATATTCATCTTTACTAGGCCAATCCCGACATATGCAAATATTTCAACTACTGACCTCGACTTCTGACCTATTTTTGCTGCAACTTTTGAAAACATTAAAATGTCTGTCATTTCATAACCATTACCAACAGGGCACTGATATTTCACATGTGAATTCCTTGTTGCAAGACCTTTCCATCAATGTTACACTTCTTTACTATACATACAACTTTTATTTTGATATGCATGATCATCTTGACAAGGGCTATTCAGATATACCTCATTTATTATTTATCGACCTTGACCTTTGACCTTAATTTGCCATAACTATGGACAAGTTTATATAATTAAGTCTCCAAAACGAAGTTTGAAGACTTAATGCTTTTACTTGGTCTCTTATTTTTTTTCTTCTTTCTTTCGCTCGACCTATCTTTACAAAACATACCACACTTAAAGTCCTTAATACGTAGTGGTGCCCCCTGATTTTTGTAAATGTGGGGTCCCTGGGGGTCAGGTCCCATCCGCTCAAAGACGGGTTTTTGCCAAAAAATGTATTTGGGTTAAATATTTCAATTTTCCAACCCTGAATCATATATTTTTTGTTCCTCATAATGAGAAGAAATGAATAGTACTACTTTGGTGTCCCCTGGGGTCATCCAGGGGTCAGGCCCCACCCACTCAATTTTACTAATGACCTTATATCTCAAAAATTGTTTAGATCCCCATGCTTAAACCATATATATTCTTGTTACACATGATGAGATGAATTGACTGGTACTACTTTGGTGTTCCAAGAGGTCAGGCCCCATTTTTTGTTCAGATCCCTACCCCCAAACCATATATATTCCTCATGATGACACAGATTGAATGGTACTTCTTTAGTATCCCCGGGGGGTGGGGGGGGGGGTCACGAGGTCTATCCCCACCCTGTCAATTTTACTTCTGACATTTATTTCAAAAACCTTTAAAATCCCCACCCATAAACAATATATATTTTTTTGTTCCTCATGATCATATGGATTGAATGGTACTTCTTAGAAGTTCACATGGGTCATCAAGGGGTCAAGCCCCACCCCCTGAATTTTACTTATCACCTTTTTTCTTAAACTTTGTTTAGGAGACTTAGTAACAGTTCACTGTTACAATTATTACTTGATGTTTGGAGACTTTGTTTTTCTTCTTATTATTATTTTTATTATTCTTTTTCTTCTTTCTCTCGCCAGGAAACTTTGTATGGGCCATATCTTTGAGGCCGCTGGGCCTATCTTTTCAAAACATCACACACTTAAGTCCTCAATGAGTAGTGGTGCCTCCCTGATTTCTGTTAGTTGAGGGCCCCTGGGGGTCAGGCCCCACCCCCTCAAAGATGGATTTTTACATAAATAATGTATTTTAGTTAAATATTTCAAATTTCCAACCCTAAATCATATATTGTTTTATTTCACATAAAGAGAGAATTGAATTGTACTACTTTGGTTCCCACAGGCCCCCTTCCTTCTCAAAAATTTTCCCCATTCTTGTTCCTATGATAAGGTCACCCAGAGGTCAGGCCCCACCCCCTCAATTTCACTTCCCACACATAAATCATATATATTGTTGTTGCTCAGAAGGAGACAGATTGAATGGTTCTTCTTTAGTGTCCCTGGGGGTCACAAAAGGTTCTGGTCCCACCCCATCAGAATTACTTCTGACCTTTTATTTAAAAAAACACCCATAAACCATATATATTCTTGTTCCTCATAATGACACAAATTGAATGAATGGTTCTTCTTTAGTTTCCCCGGGTGGGGGTAGGGGTGGGGGGTCACAAAGGGGTCAGGCCACACGTCCTCAATTTTACTTATGACCTTATTTCTCAATAGACATTCGTGTATGATTGTCTAAGGTGAAACTTCGTTTGGGAGACTTACTAACAGTTTGCTGTTATAATTATTGCTTGTTCTTTGTCATTTTTCAATGATTTTTTTTAACTTTATATACTGATTTGTAACCATATGAACATGTTCATGTGTGATTTTGGTCATGATCACTTGACAGATAAAGTTAAAGAATTTTTTAAAAAAATGTCTTCATATTTTAAGGTTTTGTGTTGATTATGGAAAACTCAATGAATTATAGCCATTTTTAGCTCACCTGAGCATAGCTCAGGGTGAGATTTTGGGAGACTTGATTGTCCGTCGGCCGTCGTCCGTCAACAATTTGATGTTTACACACTAGAGGCCACAATTTTGATCCAATCTTCCTCAAACTTGGTCAGAATGTTTGTCTTGATGATATCTTGAACCCTTTCGAAAATGGGTCAGGTTGGATCAAAAAGTAGGTCAGTAGGTCAAATCTTAGAAAAATCTTGTCGTCCGTCAACAATTTTAATGTTTACACACTAGAGGCCACAATTTTGATCCAATCTTCCTCAAACTTGGTCAGAATGTTTGTCTTGATGATATCTTGAACCCTTTCGAAAATGGGTCAGGTTGGATCAAAAAGTAGGTCAGTAGGTCAAATCTTAGAAAAATCTTGTTTACACACTAGAGGCCACAATTTTGATCCAATCTTCCTCAAACTTGGTCAGAATGTTTGTCTTGATGATATCTTGAACCCTTTCGAAAATGGGTCAGGTTGGATCAAAAAGTAGGTCAGTAGGTCAAATCTTAGAAAAATCTTGTTTACACACTAGAGGCCACAATTTTGATCCAATCTTCCTCAAACTTGGTCAGAATGTTTGTCTTGATGATATCTTGAACCCTTTCGAAAATGGGTCAGGTTGGATCAAAAAGTAGGTCAGTAGGTCAAATCTTAGAAAAATCTTGTTTACACACTAGAGGCACAATTTTAATCCAATCTTCCTCAAACTTGGTCAGAATGTTTGTCTTGATGATATCTTGAACCTTTGAAAATGGGGGGCCGGACCGAAAAGTAGGTCAGTAGGTCAAATCTTAGAAAAATCTTGTTTACACACTAAAGGCCACAGTTTTGATGCAATCTTCCTCAAACTTGGTCAGATTGTTTGTCATGATGATATCTTGAACCAGTTTGAAAATGGGTGGGACTGGATAGAAATGTAGGTCAGTAGGTCAAATCTTAGAAAAATCTTGTTTATACTCTGAGGGCAACATTTTTGGTCCAATCATCCTCAAACTTTGGCAGAATGTTTGTCATGATGATATCTTTTGTGGATGGGGTCAGAAAATTCCTGAACATTGTTTCACCTCATCATCTTAATTCTAAAGCAATCTGTTTTGTACAGGCAATGAATGATACTTTTTTCAGGTGAGCGATCTAGGGCCATCTTGGCCCTCTTGTAAGTTTTTGTCTACAAATTTTACATATTTTTGTTGTATACACTCTATTCATGCATAGGTCAAGGTTATCCTTCAAGGTCAAAGGTCACATTTAAAGGGTATGGTATTTAAACTTTACATGTAAAGGCATACAGTTTTAGTTGTGATTTTCAAGGTCAACATTTTTAAATGTTTAATAAAAAAATTTTAACATTGACAAAAACAGGCGAGTGTTGGCACCTGCATGCGGTGCTCTTGTTAACATCAAAACATACCAAATCTTTACTCTACCAAAATTCTAACTTATATTTCTTTCTATGTTCTGTTACTTTCACCAACATGAGTGGGCTTAATATACTCTTTCAACATTCTGTTTATAGCTTAATAACACGTTAACATAATGTTTCTTACCGACCTCAGAATGTACAAGTACATATGGTTTCTTTATACCTTTTTCAGGAATTTATGGTGTCCCAAAGGAGTTGTGTGCTGACATGTATGTAAAGGCTGCGGCAGAGTACAGCAAAATGCTGAAAAATGAAAAGAGGTTTCCTACAGAATTGCACATCATAGATATTGACCCTACAATCCTTCATATGGTGAAAGATTCATTTGAGAACTGGGAGAAAGATCCAACCTCAATAGACCAGAGGAAGACTGTGCCGTTGTATGTAAACATTCATGGAGGTGCAAGTAACTCTTTCCAAAGGGGCAAAAGAAATGAAGGAAGTTCTAGGGTCAATAGAAAGTTTAATACTGGATTTTCATCTCCAACTATAGATTTTGGAAGTAGTTCTTCAGTACCTTAAATCAATGCATCAGACTTTTCTCGTAGAGTTGAGAAATGCGATGATGAAACATTTCGTTGGGGTGCACGTGCAAAGGTGTTTAAAATTGATGGGAAAATAACAGCCAAGATTTACTCTGGATCTGTTGAAAAGGTTAAACGTCTAGATGCCATTGTATGTGGTGTTAACAAGGCCCTTAAAGGATACTTGGCAGATACAATAGAGAGGGAAGCAGCATTCTCATACAGTAGGGATTCAGATGCTGCCAAGAGAAAATCACATGAGATAAATGAAGTCCTTCAATTTAAGGCAAACAGTTTCGGTGTCAAAAATGTTTTGTATCTGGTCACTGAAAGAATTTCCTTTGCAAGTGAAAAAGAGTTAAGAGAATACAAGACAGGAATACTACATGTATTGAGGAAAGCGAATGAAACCCTTTTGGGGAAACTTGCCTTTCCACTGATTGGCTCAGGTAGGAAGATATTTTTACTGCATCGTATACATATGCTAGATACAGTAACACAAATTTAAAAGTAAATAAACCTCATTCTCTGGAAAAAAAATGTTTTATTGATTAGCTTATAAAACCCAAAGTTGTAGTCTAATCATTAAAAGTTTTGCTTGAGATGACAATATTTGAGTAACTTATACATGTACAATTATTGTACATGCTCATGATTTGATAGGGATGGTTTTAGCGAACCTGAGCACTTGTACTCAGGATGTGCTTTTGTGACCGACTTTTGTCCGTCATCCGTCGTGCGTCGTCAACATCTGCTTGTGAAAACTCTAGAGGCTACAGTTTTGGCCCAATGTTCATGAAATTTGGTCAGGATATTTGTCTATATGATATCTTGAATGAATTAAAAATTGGGTCATGTTGGGTCAAAAACTAGGTGACCAGGTCACATTTTAGAAAATTTAAAAAGAAACTTTGTGAACACTCTAGAGGTCACAGTTTTAGCCCAATCTTCATAAAATTTAGTCAGGATGCTTTTCTACATGATATCTTGGATGACTTTGAAATTGGGCAACTTGGGCTCAAAAACTAGGTGATCACCAGGTCAAAACTTCATAAAATTTAGTCAGGATGCTTTTCTACATGATATCTTGGATGACTTTGAAATTGGGCAACTTGGGCTCAAAAACTAGGTGATCACCAGGTCAAAACTTCGAAAAACCTTGAGAACACTTTAGAGGCCACAGTTTAGCCCAATCTTCATAAAATTTGGTCAGGATTTTTGTCTACATGATATCTCGGATGAGTTTTCGAAATTGGGTCATGTCGGGTCAAAAATAGGTCACCAGGTCAAATCTTAGAAAAACCTTGTGAACACTCTACAGGTCATGGTTTTAGCCCAATCGGGCTGACCTTAAAAAATTCATTGTTTGGAGTTACCTTACTGACTCAATAAAATCACTGCGACTCAACTGTTTTTTGACCTTTCAAGAGTCTGATTTTTTTTTGGCTAGATCAATCTATTTCTATCCTACACATGAAAAAAAGATGAAGATTTCAATATATAGCAGTTGCCAAGAAACAAATATTACACAACAGGTAATGTCAAAGTGTATAGCTTCTATAAAATCATCAAACAACCGCTGACACAAAAAATCATTGGAGGGGGGCACAGAGGGGTGCATTTGGTGACACTTTTTGCAAGCATTCTGATTGCCTGTGGATTTTTTTGTTAGCTCACCAGAACACATGTCCAACGTGCATCGTCATGCCATGACAACCAAACCATTTTATAAAACACTTTGAAAATCTTCTCCTCTGAAACCATTGGTCAAAATTTAATTTCATTTGGCACAAATGGTCACCTCATATTTCTACAAAGGGTATTCCTATGGTAAACAATGTAAAATAAATAGGGTGATGGTATTCTTGTGAGTATTCTAGACATTATTGATATATTTACAATATTTGTACTATTTTTATAAAGTATTGGTTAATCATTTAACTTGGATGTCTTGCACTGAGCAGAAAATGATTTGTCAGTTTGCCTTCACAAAATGTATACCATTCATGAAATTGCAAGTGAATGATAAATTTTGCGGGTTGAAATTTCAGCTACTCGCAAAAATTTGCGAGTGGCAAGAAAAGTTAAATTTGAGCCCTGCTCTTGTTATAAATAATATCCCTCAGTGTTTTTTTTTTGTTTATTTGTTTGTTTTATTGTATTTAACCCTTATTTATTGATAGTTTAATTGCATAAAAGAATAATTAAGAGCAAATATATAACATGTTTGAACAGTTTTATTAAGAATATAGCATTAAGAAATGACACTGCAACAGTGAGTCCATGCACACAATATAGTAATTAAACTGTAATAATCATGAAGGGGTGGGGGGGAGATGAAAAAAATGGGGTGGGGGATATTATATTCCAGACAGGGGGGAATGCCTCCTATATTCTCCGAAAAGCATATCTCCCATATCTTAATTGGAGTCTTGAAATTTACAGGAATGAGTGACGTCAGGTTAAAGCAAAAATATAGAAACCTTTACCATGAAAGTGCACATATCTTTGTATCGCATGTATCTGCCAAAATATTTCGTTTGGAATTTTACAAGAAGGTATATCCGCTTGTGAACTTGGGTGCTAGGATTGCCAGAGTTGTCTGCCTTTCTGTCTGTCTATCGCTGTATTCCTTTTCCTTTTTCACTTTGCTATCATCCATATATAGTTGAGTATGGCCCCTTTACTTTGAATGTTCTCAAAATTTTTTGTAGTACATATTCCCAAAATTATTTCAGTTTAGCTTTTGAAATCTTTTTAGAAAAAAGTTTAGAATATAGTTTTTTTTAACAAAATTCAAATGGAGAAATAACCACTGTAAAATGTCATTTTCGTGCATCCGTTCGTCTGTTCATCCATCACAACTCAGGTTTACCTTTGCGTTAAAACTTTTAATGCCCCCACTTGAAAAGTTGGCGGCATATAGCATTGCTGCTGTATGTACGTCAATACGACCAAAACTTGTTCCATCATTAACTTTATAAATGCAGGGCCTGGGTTTGTGAAACCTGGTAGGGACATTGGCCATGACCAGCTGATGAACCCAATTCATTTTGAGGTCAACAGCTCAAAGGCAAGGTCCTGTTACATTAGTATAAATCCTGTCCCTCATTAACTGGATAACCGCAGGGCCTTGCTTTGTGAAACCTGGTAGGGACATCGGCCATGACCAGTGGATGAACCTATTGATTTTGAGGTCACTATGTCGAAGGTCAAGGTCGCTGTTTACATTAGTATGAAATCCATGTCCGCTCATTAACTGGATAACCGCAGGGCCTTGCTTTGTGAAACCTGGTAGGGACATTGGCCATGACCAGCAGATGAACCTTTTTAGCTCACCTGAGCACGTGTGCTCAGGATGAGCTTTTAGGATCGATGAATGTCCGTCGTCCGTCCGTCTGTCCGTCAGTCCGTCCGTCCACAATTTGTTCGTTTGCACTCTAGCATCTTCATTTTATGAGTAATTATCTTCAAACTTTAAAACAATGTTTATAACCATAAAATCTCGGCCAAGTTCGATTATGGCTGATATCGGAACATTAGGTCAGGAGTTATGCCCCTTTTAAAATTCAAAAAAGCCAGATTTGACATTGTTTGCACTCAAGCATCTTCATTTCATGAGCAATTATCTTCAAACTTTATATCAATGTTTATAGCCAAAAATTGTACCATTAGGTCAGGAGTTATGCCCCTTTTAAAATTGAAAAAACCAGATTTCACATTGTTTGCATTATTTCTTTAGCAATTGCATTCAAACTTAATGACATTGTTTATAACAAAAAAATCTCAGCCAAGTTCGATTTTGGCTGATATCGGACCATTAGGTCAGGAGTTACACCCATATTATTTAAAAAAGTCAGATTGCACTTTGTTTGCACTCTATCATCTTTATTTTTTAGGTCATTGTCTTTAAATTTTATAACAATGTTTATAACCATCAAATTTTGGCTAAGTTGGATTATGGCTGAAATTGGACCCTTAGGTCAGGAGTTACGCCCCTTTTAAAGTTGAAAAAAGCCAGATTTCACTTTGTTTGCCCTCTAGCATCTTTATTTCTTATGCAATTGCCTTCAAACTTTTTGTCATTGTTTAAAACCATAATACCTTGGCCAAGTTCAATTATGACTGGAATCAACACATAAGGTCAGGAGTTCTGCCCCTTTTAAATTTAAAAATCCAGATTCTCTTTCTCTACATTTTATTTCTTAAGCAATTGCCTTCAAACCTTAAGACATTGTTTATGACCAGAATATCTTGGCCAAATTTGATGATGGCTTTAATCAATTTATTATGTCAGGAGTTATGCCCCTTTAAATGTTGAAAATTGCAAGGTTTCACCATGTTTGAACTTTAATATTTTCATTTTTTAGCACTCATTGTCAGTTGAAAAAAAGGGGAAAAATTAGTAAGATATTTTTTTTTTCTAATATTACACCCTATTATCACATTTATTTATTAATGTACGAAATAATTTTCAGGAAACGTATGCTTAAGCATTTTCACTCTAGCAGTTGAATTCAGGTGAGCGATTTAGGGCCATCATGGCCCTCTTGTTGATTTTGAGGTCACTAGGTCATCGGTCAGGTCTTTGTATACATTAGTAGGAAATCCTTGTCCTATCATTAACTGGATAACCACAGGGCCTTGGTTTGTGAAACCTGGTAGGGACATTGGCCATGACCAGCTGATGAACCCTATTGATTTTGACGTCACTTGATCAATGGTCAATGTCAATATACATTAGTATTAAATCCTTGTCCCAGCATTAACTGGAGAACTGCAGGGCCTGGGTTTGTGAAACCTGGTAGGGACATTGGCCATGACCAGCAGGTGAACCCAATTGATTTTGAGGTCACTATGTCAAAGGTCGTGGTCACTGTAAGTTTAGTGAATCTTGTAGATTAGTTCTTTATGCTGTGACCTATATTTCACAGTTGGATGAACATGGTAAAATTGATTGTTCTGATTCAGATTTACCTTTGCGTTTCAGCCTTTTTTCTATGAAGATGATTTCACATCTTATGAAACTAGGTACACGTGTACACAATGAAATGATCTATTTCATATTTATGCAAATTTATGGCTGTAAACTATATTTCACAGTTGAATGAACATGATAAAATTGATTGTTCTGCCTCAGGTTTACCTTTGTGTTTAAACTTTCTTTCTATAAAGATGAAATCGCATCTTTATGATGCTAGTTTTACATGTACATCAGTATATGTTCTTTTTAATATCCATGCAAGTTTATGGCTATGACCTATATTTTACGGTTGGCTGAACATGGCAAAATTGATTGTTCTGCCATAGGTTTACATTTGAGTTTAAGCTTTTTTTTCTATGAAGATGACTGCACATCTTCCTGAAGATTTACATACATGTACATCATGATAATGATTACTTACCAGTATTTATTTAATATTATAGCTGTGGCCTGGAAAAATGGTTATTCTACCCCATGTTATTCTGTGTGTTTCAGTTTCTTTTTCTATAAAGGTAACATCACACATCATCATGAAACTTTATACAAATGTACATTATTATATATTTTTTAAACATACAAGCAAATATTTGGTTCTGGCCATATCCTGGTGGGGCTTTAGTGTCTCAGAGATGCATTTTCTTGTTTTCTTTTTGAAATATATAGTGTAGCCGAATAGAGGAATTGTTCATATCATTATTTGTATATCATATATTTGAAAGAGATTTTAAATGGCGATGTAAATATACGTTAGTTGGATGTATGCAAAATAATTTCAAGCCCTTTAAAGTATACATATCCCACGTGCCTAGCCACTTATACACTGAATAACTTTATAAATCATTTCAGGAACAGTCAAGGGAGATGCTGTGAAGTTAAAACTGTGCTGTAAAACTTTTCTACAGGCAATCTGTGACTTTTGTCAAGAGACAGGTGCTTTAGGGGTTTCAGAAATTTATCTTATCAACAACGACCAAAATGTAACATCAAGCTTGCAAAAGACTTTTGAGGAGGCCATCAGTGTAAGGGATGCTACCCCGAAAAGGAAATCAGGTATGCCTAAACAAAATCAGGATGAACAGGAAGATATGGAAACTGACAAAAGTGATGAACATTTGTATGAAGTGATTAAAAATCAGAATGACGAAGGAGAATACAGCAATAGTTCAGATATGTCAGAGGATGAGAAAAATAAAGATGGATGCAGTGGTATAGAAGATACACCAAAGAAAGGCAACTTAAAGATTTTAAGTGCATAATATCATCGGGAGGTGGTGACATTTGGACACACACACACACACACACACACACACATATATAAAGTATTCAGAATATTGTGATTAGGTAGAACCTTAAGCTTGGTCTAAAGATGTATCTTTAGTGACACAATAATCACGTACTTCATCATTTCACGTAAACATTGATTATAAGGTGGGTTATACCTTTAGGCATTCTTCTTTGATAAAATGTGTAAATTATTAAGTTATATAATGCATATATATACAGTTCTTTTTGAAAATACAATAATGTTTAGTTATATTCACATCTCAAACGTTTCTATTAACACTACCAATCCAGTAAGATGTTGATGGTGTACATACAATATATATTATGATCATTTATTCATGTTTTTACAAAAATGCCAATCATCGTCTTAATTTTGAATGTTACTGATGTTGTTTTCTTCACATATTTTCTTTACCCACTTGCTAGTTGAACAGGTCACATACCCAACAGCACTATCAGTGTGTCATTTTTAGCTTGACTATTCGAAGAATATGAGAGCTATTGTAGTCACCCTGGCGACGGCGTCGGCGTTGCAGCTTTTGGTTAAAGTTTTGCGTGCAAGTTACTATCAGCCTTATATCTCAATGACCGTTTATGGTATTGACTTGAAAGTTTATAAATATGTTCAGGAGCATCAGACAACCAAGGTAGATAACTCTTGACTGAATATAATATGAATTATGGCCCCTTTTTAACTTAGAAATTTGGTTAAAGTTTTGCATGCAATAGAAAATTTGGTTAAAGTTTTGCGTGCAAGCTACTATCTAATTGTTTCTCAATAACCATTCATGGTATTGACTTGAAAGTTCATGAATATGTTAAGGGGCATCAGACAACCAAAGTAGATAACTCTTGATGGAATATATTACAAATTATGGCCCCTTTTAAACTTAGAAATTTTGGTTTAAGTTTTGCATGCAAGATACTCTCATGCTTATATCTCAGTATCCAGGCATGCAATTGATTTTAAACCTCTTTAATATGTTTAGGGGTATCATACTTTCATGGTAGATAACTGTTGATGGAATATGTTACAAATTATTGCCCCTTTTTAACATAGAAATTTTGGTTAAGGTTTTGCATGCAAGGTACTTTCATGCTATATCTCAGTATCCAGGCATGGGATTGATTTAAAACATCTTTAATATGTTTAGGGGTATCATACTTTCATGGTAGATAACTCTTGATGGAATATGTTACAAATTATTGCTCTTTGTAAACTTAGAAATTTTGGTTTAAGTTTTGCATGCAAGGTACTTTCATGCTTATATCTCAGTATCCAGGCATGCAATTGATTTTAAACATCTTCAATATGTTTAGGGGTATCAAACTTTCATGGTAGTTAACTCTTGATGGAATATGTTACAAATTATTGCCCCTTTTTAACATAGAAATTTTGGTTTAAGTTTTGCATGCAAGTTACTTTCATGCTAATATCTCAGTATCCAGGCATGGGATTGATTTGAAACATCTCTAATATGTTTAGGAGTATCATACTATCAAGGTAGATAACTTTGATGGAATATATTACAATTATGCCCCTTTTTAACTTAGAAATTTTGGTTTAGGTTTTTGCATTCAAGGTATTATTATATTCAGAGTCAGCATGGGATGTTGAATCTTAATAGTTGGTATATATAGGAAGACACTGTGGAATATAATATGACCTTTAATTAGATTTGTAAATTTGCATAAGCTACTATCCAGCTTATATCTCAGAAATTGCGTGTGGAATTGACTAGAAAGTTAAGGAGTGTCTTCTGGGGCATCAGTAAACCAAGGAGGATAACTTTTGGACTGAATTTTATACCAATTATGGCCCTTTTTTAACTTGGATTTTTGGTTAAAATTTTGCATGCACAGTGTTATTGTGTTTATGTCTCAGTAACTAGGCATGGGATTGATTTTAGACATCATAAAAATATTAAGGGGTATCAGACTATCAAAGTATATCATTTTTGACTATTATTATGTACAGGGTATGTGAAGGGCAAGAATATAAATAGATTTCATTTGATTTACCAACAAGCATTTTGAATAGTCGAGCGTGCTGTCCTCTGACAGCTATTGTCATATTTGTCATTTGTGAGTTTGGTGGTAGTTATTGATCATTATATTTAACAATCATAATTACCGGTAGCTACTACAATTGGAGTAAGGAAAATAATGTCAATGTCTTACTTTACCAATCTAAACCTATTAATTTGGTTACAATTCCAACTGTTACTTAATATTGTAGATAGACAGGAAACCATTTATGTTTTGGCATCATGTCATATAGTATCACATGTTGAGATGTAAATAAGTCAATGACATCAGAATCAAGTATCACCATTGAAAGATTCGTTTTAATGTTTTGCAGTTAGGCACACACCTAATCACACATACTTAAACAACTAGATATATTACTCATCTATATATATGCATGATTTTAACTATTGTATATGTGAAAGACAATTATTCTAGAGTACACTTTGTTATATAATTTATATAAATAAGAAATGGGATTTTTTTTGTAGAGGAAAATACTATTTAATGTAAATAATTTGTTTATTTTAGCTTATTACATTAAGTTATTTTGTAGCGTGTTACAGTATTACAGTGAAGTAGCCTTGTTATGTGCATGTATATATATGAACTATTTTGATTTACTACTTGTGTACCCCGTAATAATATCAGGGGAGCATATATCTCCGCATCGTCCATCCATTCATATGTTTGTTTTTATACAGCTTCTTGTCGGGACTGTAACTCAGCAACTATTAACTTAACTATAATGAAGCTTCTTAAGAAGTATCATTACCAGGAAATGTGCATATGATCAGCAGGTTCCTTTTTGATGATTTTTCTCATGCCTTATTGACTGGACTATTTCTTAGGAAATATTGAAAATGTGTTACACATGTACTTATATTTCCTTTACAAAAAAACATCTTCCAGTTTGATACTTTTATCTCATCTGAACACACATTACTCAGTGGTACAGTCCCAGTAACGGTAAACATCTCAATAATCTACATACAATCCAATTCATATACTCAGTGGGATATATTAAATGTAAAATGAAAAGTTTTTTAAAAAATCTTGTCCTAAATCTGTTTGCGACATTTAAAAATACATGTAATTTGGTACAGAATTCCTAGCGTAGCAAAGATTGTTCAAATTTTTCAGATCCTTAAAATATAAGGGCGCCAAAGGAAGACGTTTTTTTACATGTATTGATTTTTTTACTTGTCTGATTTGAAATAATTGTGCTTGGATGTTCCTAATAAGACCCAGTCGGTCAAATATTTTATTTGGCAGGATTGGCCAGTTTTAAGACCAATGAAGAAACTTAACTGCCATGGCAGTGCCATTTTTACTTATTTGTTTATAGTGAAAACGTTGAAATAATTGTGTTATAAAATTGGCTGTATTTGAAATTGTTGGCATAGATGGCCTTGGGGTTACCATTTACTAAGATTTATTATCTTTTATTATTATATTACTATACTATATTATTATTATACCCGCAAATGTTTGAGCGGGGAATAACTCTGTCAATTGGTTGGTCTGTCTGTCCTTCGAATTGTCTGTCTGTCCATCCTTTGCCAAAAAATGAATTATCTATAATTTTTGTCACAAGTAACATATCTTGATCTTTGATGTAAGATATTATAAACAAAGTTGATACTTTTGTACTTTGTGTAGAGAGAAAGCCTCGTCTGATAGATCAAGGTCACTGATACAGGAATTTAGGAAATTTCATATAATGAGCAAATGTTCATATCATCAGCATGGTGTTTTAATTCTTTATGGCACATTGCTTAAGTTGTAAAAATGCGTATGAATTGGGAATCATCTATTAGTTTTACTAATATATTTCGTATGCTTGTTATATGCTTGTTATTTAAAAAAATGCAAAATATATTTTCACCAGGTTTATGCAGTATTATACAACTTCCATCTTTGTTAAGTCATAGAGTATATATAAATGTGTAAGTGAAAATATATTTTACACTTGAACAATGGGCCTGGAATTACCCTTCTTCACCAAATTCAGCGACTTCTGCATGTAGGGACAGTGATATAGTCTACTATCTTTTGGTTACTGTAAGTAGATTGTATCCAGACATTTTGGCTTTTCTGTCTTTCATGCTTGTTATATGTCGTTATATATGATAATATGTGATTCAGAAGGCAAGAGTCACAGCCAATTTGAATATTAATTGATAAATTATTGTCAAGTACATGTTATTTTAAATCAGTGTTCATCAGTAATTCATAGGCAACACATGGCTTATAGTTTACTACAGGACTATACCTGGACATTAAGTCAAACTTGCTTCCAGAGTAATTTATTATTTTGTAGATATTGAAATTCAATTAATTCATCTTGTTTCAAGACATATCGTTTTTTATTATAATTATTTCCATGTATGGTCCTTATTATATCAGCATCTTTATTACCATTTTACAGTTATAAACAGAGCTGGAGAGGGGAGAATATTGTGGAAATATGATACCCATGTATTGTACTTAAGGAATTACGCATGGCTAGCCTGGTATTTGAGTGATAATTGCCCTCGCATAGCCAGGGCAATTAGACAGGACACTTGTCACATGCCGCGGCTAGACATTCATTGTTCTGCATAAAACAGTTGTTTAATATAACATTATTTAGCGTTTATTAATATTTTTTAAGCCAATCACAAATAATATATCATATATATTGGTATTCTTTAATTTTACAATCCAAATATAAAGGATGAAGATTGGCTATAATTTGATTAAATTTGATATAATTTCACCATCAAAAAACACTGTACACTGTTAGCGCAGATTAAATAATTGACTATATATAAAAATGACAGTCTTTATTTGCCATTCATTATAAGATAATAATAGAAATTAAGGAAGAAATGGACAAATCTTGAATTTGGTTGATGCTTGGGATAACATAATGAAACTTCGAGATATGTGGTATATTCCAGACTGACCGATATATTTAACAACATTTCCGACAAAAAACCTTGTTATTTGAATGCCGACCGTCGTTTAATGGGCGGAAACTGGTTTGGATCGAGATAAGATTACCACCTTTGGTAGGTATATACCGTATGAAAAGGAAGTTACTGTAACTAAAAATAGATGTTTTGTTACCATGAAATATATGTAGCAAAGATTGAAATATTGTAACTAAATTTGATAGATAGATACCTTCTGAGAAGAACAGTGAATTCCATAAACGACAGCCTTCTGCTCAGGCTTATTCTGCCAACTGCTTGCTTCATTTTATGCATGGAACAATTCCGAAGTATCCCGAATGGACCATTTGGCAGTAAACATTAGGCAGTAGGCATATAGTATCAGGCAGTAAATAGTAGGGGCATTAGATAGAGGCATTTAGCAATAAAAAATATTTAAAAGTAATTTATGTACACAATTACCTGATAAATAATTAATTTGCAAATTGCACAATAAAGTAAAAACAATACGATTCCTGAATAATTATTGTATTGCATAGAATAAAACAGCTGATGTAATTGTTATGTGATAAATAGAATCTAACATGTAACAGTCCACTATGCTAGAAAACAACCGAATTCACGTGAAACAGCTCAGAATGGTTAATGCAGTTTTATATGGGGCATCATGTACTAACAGTAAGCTTTAGGATTAAGCAGTGGGCATTTAACAGCTCGCAGTGAAAAGTAAGCTGTTGTTTATGGAGTAACATATTACCTGAAAATATTAGAGTACCTGTAAAATATATTTATTTTATGTAACACAGCTTTTATCCCTGACACAGTGTAATTCTTTGTCTCAAAAGGTCCTTCATTTTATGCATGGAATAATTCCGAATTTGGGTCATGTGGGGTCAAAAAGTAGGCCATAAAGTCAAATCTTAGAAAAACCTTGCAAACGCTCTAGAGGCCACATTTTTGGTCCAATCTTCATGAAACCTGGTCAGAAGGTCTGTTTCCATAACATCTTGGATACGTTCGTATTTGGAACATGTAGGTCAGGAGGTCATATCTTAGAAATACCTTGTTAACACTCTAGAGGCCACATTTTTGGCCCAATCTTTCTTCATGGAACTTGGTCAGAATATTTTTCTCTATGAAATCTTGGACAAGTTCGAATTTGGGTCATGTGGGGTCAAAATTAGGTCACGAGGTCAAATCTTAGTAAAACCTTGTTAACACTAGAGGCCACATTTTTGGCCCAAGCTTCATGGATGGCCCTCTTGTTTTGTTGTTTTTAGCTCACCTGAGCACAATGTGCTCATGGTGAGCAACTGTGATCGCTTTTTTCCGTCGTCCGTCCATGTGTGCATCTGGTGTCAACAATTTTCTTTAAACGACATCTCCTCTGAAACCACTAGGCCAAATTTGATAAAATTTGCCTGAGATATTCCTGGCATAAAAATCTACTGTAGTTGCTCAAATGGTTCCGGTCCATTGCATATCTGGGTCACAGGAGCTAAAAATCTTCTTCTCCAAAACTGCAAGGCCTAGAGCTTAGATATTGGTGTGTGGCATTGTCCTATGGACCTCTACCAAATTTGTTCTTGACGTTGGGATCAAAATTTTCCGTTCCAGGGGTCACTTTATTTTAGGAAAAACATGAAAAATCTTCCTGTCAGAAACCACATGGCCTGGAGTTTAGATATTTTGTGTGTAACATGGCCTTATGGACATCTATCATGTTCATATCATGACCCTGGTGTCGAAATTGGCCCCGCCCAAGGGGTCACTTGATTTTACATAGACATAAATAGGGGAGTCTTTAAAAGATCTTCTTGTCAGAAACTACAAGATCATGGATTTAGATATTTTGTGCGTAACATTGCCTTGATTTTACATAGGCTTATAGATATATAGGAAAAAAAAAGAGAAAAATCTTCTCTCAGAAATCACAAGCCTGGAGTTTAGGTATTTTGTGTGTAACATTGTGTAGTAGACCTCTACCAAGATTGTTCAAATCATAACCCTGGGGTCAAAATTGGCCCTGCCCCAGGTGTCACTTGATTTAACATAGGCCTTTATAGGAAAAAAATAGATAAATATTCTCAGAAACCGCAAGGCCTAGAGTTTAGATATTTGGTTTGTAGCATTGCCTAGTGAATATCTTCCGGTTTTTGGCCCGGGGAAAACCCCCCCGGGCAGAAACCACAAGGCCTCGAGTTAAGATATTCAGTTTATGACGTGGCCTTATGAACATCTACCAGGTTTGTTCAAATCATGGCTCAGGGGACAAAATTGGCCCCGCCCCAGAGGTCACATGATTTTACATAGGCTAAAATAGGAAAATTTAGAAAATTCAGTCAGAAACCACAATGCCTTGAAATTAGATATTTGGTCTGTAACATTGCCTTATGAACATCTATCAAATACGTTAAAATCATGGTCCAAATTGGCCCGCCCAGCGGTCACTTGATTTTACATAGACTTACACTGGAAAGATTTTTAAAATATATCATTGATAGAAACCACAAGATCATGGGTTTAGATATTTGGTTTGTAAAATGGCCTTGTGGACCTGAACCAAGTTTTCAAATCATAGATCTGGAGTCAAAAATGGTCCAACGCTAGGGTTACCTTGTTTTTTCATTATGACTATTTTGTTAAAGGCAATGAAAGCAATATTTCTCAGGTGAGCGATTAAAGGCCATCTTGGCCCTCTTGTTTTAGCTCACCTGAGCACTTGTGTTCAGGATGACCTTTTCTGACCGCCTTTTGTCCATCGTGCGTCGTTCGTCGTCAGCAGTTGCTTGTGAACACTCTAGAGGCCACAGTTTTGGCTCAATCTTCATGAAAATTAGCCTGGATATTTGTCTTCATGAGTTTGAAATTTAGCCCAATCTTAATATAATTTGGTTAGGATGTTTGTCTACATAATATCATGGATGAGTTCGAAATTGGATCAGATGGGGTCAAAAACTAGGTCATCAGCTCAAATCTTAGTAAAAACGTTTGAACACGCTTGGGGACACTTTTTTTGCACAATCTTCATGAAATTTGGTCAGAATGTTTGTCCTAATAATATTTCAGATAATTTTGAAATTATGTTGGGTCAAAAATTAGGTCATTAGGTCAAATCTTAGATAATCTTAGAAAAACCTTGTGAAGACACTAGAGGCCGTAGTTTTGGTCCAATCTTCATGAAAATTGGTCAGGATGTTTGTCTTCATGAAATCTCAGATGAGTCCGAAAATGGATTACGCGGCGTCAAAAAGTAGGTCACCTGGGTAAATCTTATTTAAATCTAATGCCCACTGTAGAAGCCCTCTTTTTGGCCTAACCTTTATGTAACTTTGTCAAAATGTTTGTTTACATCAAATCTCGAATGAGTTCAAAATAAGGCCACATGGGGTCAAAATAAAAGTCACCAGGGCAAGTTTTAGAAAAACTTTGTGAACACTCTAGAGGCTACATTTTTGTCCTGGTCTTCATTAAACTTATAAGAATGATAACTATGATAAGATAAGAATGATGACTGTATGAAATCCTAGATGAGTGCAAATTTAGGTAGGATCAAGATTTAGGTCACTTTTTCAAATGTTAGAAAAACACTGTAAACATTTCAGATGCCTCATTTTTTGTAATCATCCCTAAGAAAGCAGTCATGAGCGACACAGGGCCATCTTGGCCCTCTTGTTTATTTTAACCTGGGTCGACAATAATTGTTAATTAAATGTTTAGAATTCAAACCGCATGTTTTCACCTATATTGCATATTAGTAACTGACGAATATTTGCTGAAAACGTATTGTGAAGTTTGATTAAAGCGGTTTAATTTCATATGCTTTCATCTTATTAAAGACCCCCATATATACAGAACAAAAGTTTTACTTTTCTATAAGCCCATTATTTTTATCAGACATAATTTCTCGGGTATTATAAATACTACTTGTAGCTTATTTTTGTCTCCTGTTTCAAGTAACATTTTCTGGTATGTCCCGTCCTTGGATCGAGTTCACGAACCCAACTCTTAAGAATTTGACAATTCATGTATTTGTTTTTTGTTGAACTTTTGTTTTTTGGTCAAATTTTGATATAGATATCTCAAACAAGTCTGCTATGGCATTTTAGTAATAAAGCCAAAAAATGTACATTTAACCACGATGACTGATTTCCTTGAGTGTTTTCCTTTGTAAGTTATTTTTTTACTTTGTTCACACTATCATATGAGTTTAAGCAACATAATAACTTAAAGATCTCTCTCTCTCTCTCTCTCTCTGTTAGTTTAACAGGCATATAGTCATACTGGCTTTTGGGCGACACGAGTATTTTTTCTTCGCGTTTTACAAAAGGATATTACTTTAGCAGGCGGCTTCCGACCTTATTTATTACCGGTAGTTATCGTTTATATATATATATATATATATATATATATTATATATATATTTTTTTTATTTTTTTTTAATTTATCGCAAGCGACGCGAAGTGGAGCGCTGCGATAAATCCATAAAATTTAAAACATAAACGATAGCATATCTGGAGTTTGTCACTTACGCTATAGAGCTTTGCCTCTCACCTCGCATTATGGAACCGCCTCCCGTTTGATTGACAGCACATGTGTTTCAAGTACGATTCAGAGTAAGTGTTGCTTTTTTAGCTAACAAAATATGTAATAAGCATTCGCCACCGTAACAAGCTCCGCCTATAATGTTATTAGTTCACCTGAGCACAAAGTGCTCAAGGTGAGCTTTTGTGATCACCCTTCGTCTGTCGTCCGTCGTCAACATTTTACTTTAAACGACATCTCCTCTGAAACCGCTGGACAGAATTTAATTAAATTTGGCAGGGATGTTCCTTGGGTGAAGCGTCACAAAAGTTGCTAAAATAAACTTGATCCATTTGAATTTCTAGTTGGCAGCGGAAAGAAAAAAATATAAAAAACTATCAAAATAAACTCTTTCAAAACTATTTCCAGATTTCAAAATATTTTTCTACAGATGTTCCTTAGGTAACTCTACCAAGATTGCTAAAATTATACCGATCTGTAAAAAAACATGGCCGCCAGGGGCGGGGCTAATTTGACTTGACTTGACTATTTGAGTTTACCGTCGCTTCGACAGTATTTCATTCATTTAGCGTCGTCCAGCTATTTGCAGATTGAGGAAGACCCCGAATGCACGGAGGCATCCATCCGTGTAGACCTCCGACCTACCGCAAGCCAGCTGGAAGGCTTCCTTACATGAAAATCCGAATAACCCTGCCGGGATTCGAACCCATGGGGGGAGGGGCTGAGTGCATTGACTTGACTATTTGAGTTTACCGTCGCTGCGACAGTATTTCAGCCATTTAGCGACGTCCAGCTAATTACAGCTGGAGGAAGACACCGAATGCATGGAGACATCCGGGTAGAACCACCGACTTACCGCGAGCCAGCTGAAAGGGAGGGGCTGAGTGAGTGTTAAAGTCAGCGACTTTACCCTCTTGGCCACGGAGGCCCCTGGGGCTAATTTGCCTTATATGTATATAGTGAAATCTTATCCTCTGAAACCGCTGGACAGAATTTGATTAAATTTGGCAGGGATGGTCCTTAGGTGAAGCTTCACAATATTGCTGACATAATTCAAGTCCACAAAAAAACATGGCCGCCAGGGGCGGGGCTAATTTGCCTTATATGTATATAGTGAAATCTTTAAATCCACATCTCTGAAACTGCTAGACAGAATTTAATTAATTTGGCAGGGATGATCATTGGGTGAAGTTCCTAAAATCATTCTGATCCATATAAAACATGGCTGCAAGGGGCAGGACGAATTTGCCTTGTATGTATATATTGAAAACTTAAAATGACCTCTCCTTTGAAATTGCTAGACAAAATTTGATTAAACTTTGCTGGGACCATCTCTTTCAAAACTACTGGCCAGATTTAAAAAATGTTTTAATACAGACTGATGTTCCTAGGGTAACCCTATACTCAGGTGAGCGATCAGGGCCATCATGGCCCTCTTGTTTGAATCTTGAATCTGGTTGCTGCTTGAGGTATCCACATAAACTTATGTACTCTGGTGAGCGATATAGGGCCATATGGCCCTCTTGTTATATTAAAATGTATTGTTATAAATATCACTCATGTCTTTATTTCAATTTCCGAGAGAAGCACACTCTCAAAAACTGAACTCTTTAATACTTGTATGTGTAATATTAGGCTATATATATAGTGCATCTTTATACCTTTAATACATAACGGAAGTAAACAAATTGTTTCAATGGACACTTTTAAAATGGTTTGATAGATGTTATGTTGATGTTCAGGTAAGACGTAGAGTATGTGAACGTTTTGAAAACTAAATAAACGAATTCATTTTCTTTTGTTATTCATTTTATAGAGAAACAAATCTACTACCATTAAAATTACAATACACATACTGGTCACAAAAATGAATTTTTCCTTGAAAGAAAACCTTTCACTTCCGAAATAAAATCTTAATTTTCATTTATTTCTTCCTAGCACAACTTTCGTTTTCACTGGCCGTTGATTAAAACATTACATCAAATTTATTTACTTAGTTACATACATACGAATGTGGAAAGGCAGTCATCGATTTATGATATACATTATCGCCACGCATGTTTAATAAAGTCTTGCCGTCTTATTGTGTCACCTGCAGTTAGCAGAAGGTATCACTTCTCTGTCGTCTGTCTGTCTCTCCGCATGTCTGTCTGTCTGTCTGTCTGTCCATCTGTCACATTTTGTCACACTTTTTCCGTCACTATTTTTCAGCATGTGTCACATGTGTTCCAGTGAATACTTCTTGTTTTTATGGCCTAATCTATGTACTTTTTTCACAATTTTATACTTTCATACATTTTTGAGTACTGTTTCTTTTTTAGGTAGACTAAACAATTCACTTCTTGTATTTCTCCAAAGACAAGGGCGGGGGTACAATCCTCTACTTTGAAAATAGAAAAAGATAAAGTTTCGACCAAATTTGTTGATAAAAATGTTAAAATTGCTGTCAATGAGCATAAACGAATCCATAGTGTCATGCAATTTTATGCAAACTAGAAAAACACTTTAGTCCTCAGTGGCCGAGCGGTTACAGTCGTGGACTACAAATCTCTCAGCCCCTCACCGCTGTGGGTTCGAATCCCGATAGGGACTTCGGATTTTTCATGTGAGGAAGCCTTCCAGATGGCTTGCGGCAGGTCGGTGGTTCTACCCGGGTACCTCTGTGTACTCGGAGTTTTCTTCCACCTGTAATTAGCTGGACGTCGCTATATGATTGAAATACTATCGCAGCGACGGTAAACCCCAATACAACAATACAACAACAACTTCAGTCCTCATATTTACTCTTAAAGTCACTTGATTTTCTCTGCTAGCTCTACCTAATAACGTGTTCAACATATTTTGGCCGTTCTTCTTACCCTCCTTTTATGATCATGTTCAATATTTGTTACTTTTATGATGGCGTCCTTGATATTTACTAAACTCATACACCTTTGTCTTATTGTTGCAGTGCTGCTCTTTTCTAAGCGAAAAAGATAAGCAGATTAACGTTTGAATTAGTTTTATCTAATAGCATTGTAAACGGTAAAAATCTAGCTCATGTACATGTTAGTATAAGATAACACCTGAAAATTACTCTCTCACTCGAACTTAGTCATAAGTTACTGTCAGGATATATACAAAGCTTATGAATGGCAGACAATCTTAAAAAAATGAACAAACCAAACCTAATTCTTTAATTTTCAAAGGCATGTCTAGACATGTAATAATTATGACATACAATACCAGGTAAAAAACATAAGAACACTAGATCTAACAATAAACGCACATATCACTACAGTCGCATGGACCATCTACTTTTTTTGTTAGATAATGTAATCTTCTTTTCGGCCCAGGATTATCGGAGATATTGGGAACCAGACTACTTCTTCCCGGCCCAGGATTATCGGAGGTATTGGGAACCAGTCTACTTTTATTGAGCTTCCGTATGATAGTACGCCGCCTGCGTTTTAGTATATTACAAAATTGTTTACAAACATGGCAACTGATTTTAATAATTACTTGATATTATTATATTAAGGAGAGAGGAAAGTTAAATCAAAACTAATTTAGTGGCATAACACTGGCAGCCAATCGGAACTCCTTGGCTGATAGAGTAGCATAGATGACCGAGTTACTCCAACAGCAGTGTCAGCTTCGCAGGTTGAGGGTAAGGAATCAATCCAGTATATTATAATTTTTATCAATTTCTTAAAATCTTACTCAAAAACGAAAACAACAGAGGCTGTATTTGACAGTGAACGGTTCAAGTGGTTTGAAAACGAAAGAGGAAGTATATATATTTAACCAAACAACATTTTAATCAAATATGTTAAAGTGTACAAGCAAATTGTTTAGGCTTGAAAGGCTGTGGTTTACAATGATATAGTCACATACTATCAAGTATGTAAGCCATTGTCTATGCTCCACTTTATATCGTGAAACACACGTGATTTGTGATACATTTAGAAATGTCAAGGGTAATGTAAATCATACGTTGACCTGTTCGGATCAGTTTAATCGCCTCTCTGTAACGTCCAAAATCCTATTTACATATTACAATTTACATTTTACAATCCTCGCGAGGTTTTTAGGCATTAATTAATCTTTAATCATCTTTAATCTGCACCAATCTACAACACGTGACAACGCCCGAGGATTTATATAAAAAAAATCGCATCGTTGCTTTGTCGCGTACAACTATTTCGACGAGGGAAGTATCAACACAAAGTTAGGTTGTGTAAAGACCATATATTTTTACACCTCATGTCATATACTGGCAATCTATTTCTTCAGGGCATTTTTGTGGAGGGTTTAAATACTATGAAATACATAACTATATAGCTTGTACTTGACATTTTCTGACATAGTTGAATGAAAAAGGAAAGAGATTAAGCAAGAATTAAATTGATGTTCTACCTTTTCAATGACTAAAATAATGATCATGATCAGCAGTCTCTATTTTGTCGTAAGACATTTTACTATAACTGCGAACGTTCAGTAAAATACCTGACTTGAAATAAAACAACAACAAAAGAGTCACCGTAATAGTTTTATATCTTACTCAAATATATAGAAGTAATAATACTGAAAAATATATAAATAAATGGCGTTCTCAGTCACTAGAAATATTCAATATCTATATCACATCTATTGTTTGCAACATTCTTACACTCATTAGATTTAAGATATCGTCGAATATACATGTTTCCTTTTGTAAAAAGAAAAAATCACTTATTCACCAAATGTGTAATACTGGGCCACTCTTCTGTTTAGCTATTTAACTATATGATACAGATCTACCCCCGTCTTCCTAATCTATCAATATATTGATTTTGAGTAAGCTATCATGTTCTAACATGTTCTTAAATGCCTTTTTACAATGTCAGTAATTTAGGGTCATATTGTGACATTGATGTATTCAACAGTGATGTGAAATTGAGGTAATATCAATGAAAGTAATTACCAATGAACATCTACATATCTGTAACATTTTCTATATTAATTTATTCTTACACTATAAAAACAGATTCACTTGAAAGGCTATCCGGTCTTTCTTATGTACTCACCATTTCGATTAACTACATGTCTTGCCCAACCGACCCAGTTTTTTTCAGCTGATAACGTGGACACCGAAAAGGTTAAAGCGTTTAGTCACGTGACAAGATTATCTTCCTCAGCACGCCTTTATGTCGCTATAGGGATGTTGCGCTAAGAAGAAAAAAATACATAGCTTAAATAAGCAACTTAGCTATATTTTAGATCAAGTAAGAACATAGAAAAGATACATATGAAGATGACTCAACGTAAATCAAAGTATAAGATAAGGATTGTAATAATTAAAGCCCTATAAAATCCCTTAAATGTCATTGGGGGTACCGCCATTATTGTGTCAAGGTAACAGGTTATCGTGGTAGGGGAGTTTTTTTTATACGATGACATGGGTAATTTTTTTGTCTGTAACTTAAAAGAAAACGTTATTCTTTTTTTTTCTTTTTTTTTTCCCGAATAATAGATGTTTTTAAGTGTGGATATTCTGGGACCCACTTCGCGGTAGGGGTAGGAAATGGGTACATTCATCTCGTACTAATAATTCATGGAAACATAATTTAGTAAAGACATGTCACACCAGCCTAAGTTTACAAACCTGATTTATTTTTGTTTTGTTAATGCCCAAAATGATGTCTGTTTATGGATTACCATAATAATAGGAGACCACCGACAAAAGGGCCTTATGGTTTACATTTAAATTGAATTAAATCCCATGAAAGAGTCTACGTAAATGGATTGCGTTACTACCCAAAGGCTCGCTTAAATTAATCTTCAACATTTTATTGGCATAAAATATGAAATACACATTCATAGCCATATACAAAAGATAAAGAAATATACATGCGTAAAAAATAGTGGACAAAAACATAATTCATTTGCAGAAGAAAGAAAATTGGGAAAGGTCAGAAAAAAAAAATGCTATCAAGAGACATACAAATATGTTCTTTTAATTGAAACACATACTATTATTTTATAGGGAGAATGAGTCAAGGAAATAGAGAGAGAGAGGAGGAGGGGGAGGCGGAGATAGAGAGATGATTAGTAACTTTTAACTAATCATAATTTACACATATTTCAAATAACACAAATTTTTGTATGGTCTCCTTGAAAAAACATTTAATTTTTTAATTACCAATAATATTCGTTAAATAAAAGTTACAATCAAATGTAGGAGCAAGCGTTCTACAAAAAATGAAAATGAATTTGGTATTCATCATAGTGTTATAAATAATTTGCTTATTTTGATTAAAGAAAGATATAGAGGGAAAACTTATTTCATAAAACATATTTAATTGGATATGATATTTAAGTTCAGATATATTTAAAGTTAGTTTACTCGTATGAATCGTAATTTTCTCTGCACAATATATAAATTTTGCAAGCTTGATTAGTGTTCATTTTGATTTAGACGACATAAGTTTAATGAATTTGTGTATATTGGCCAATGAAGGAAAATAGTACTAAAATATTTTCGTCTTAATTTAAAAAAATGGACAATCTAATAAAAAGTGATATTCATTTTCTATAACATTCATGTTACAAATTTTACACTTCCTTTCGCGTCTTGGTACTTTAAGATGTACTTAAGTTCTGAATTTGGTTAGTGCTATTCTATTTCTATTTATGTTTATGTAATCAAGATATTTTTCAAAATTAACAGTATATTTAACTTTAAGCTTCTAATCTATTGGAACCATGTACTGTATAATGCCAATCATGCACATATAAATCTAGTATTCTTTATTTTATCTCATTAAAATTAAATAGTTCCTGTTCTTGATCCATCCAGATATTTAACATACTCATTTTTTTTTTCTAATAGATATCCACTTGTGAGGCCCAGTCTAGACTTATATAAGAATTGTTATTTGGAATGTCATTCTTAAGCCTATTGTATGTTTTCCTTATTGAATTGTTATCAGTTTGAGAATTTTAACCCAGAACTTTATCATGGATATTTGTCTATTTATTTTCATATCGTCCGAATTCGCCGTATAGGCATTCAAGATTAGTGCTTTTTCTGACCGCGGGTATTTTTCTTAGAAATTTTACATGCACTTATTTAAATATCTCTTGCTTCATAGTACCCAAAGATTTAGAACCGAGCCTACTAAACTATCAAATAAGTTACACTTATCACGTATACTTAAATCAAGCTGATTATATATAACAAATAAATTGTGAAATGCACAAAGAGAGTGTGTAGATGCTTTTTTCTGTGTTCGGTACCAATTTTCAATTTTTTAATATATTAATGCCTTAAATAAAACACGTTGATTTTAATAAGTTAGCCATTTCAATTACAATGTACATAATTAGCTTGCGGCCACAACTGCAAGTCGTATGTTCACTTGGATTTGTGTTTCTCTTTATATTTCTCGTAGCATTTTGGATATGTTGTATTTGGCGGAGAGGCGAGATTATCTGTGTAAACGTCAAATGCAGGTTTCCAAAGGTAAACATGAATTGTGTTTAGGGACAAACACCAATCAGAAACTGATAGCTTGTTTGAAAACTCGGCTTCGATTGTTAACAAAATACAAAGCCGGAAAACACCCTATTTCACCAAACGTTAATATGTATCATTTTCTCATAGTTACACTTGTCTGCTAACAGTTACTTGTTGACCAACTGATCCTTGTGAATTTGTGAAATCTAAATTCAAAATTTAAGTCCATTCCTAGGTATTTTGCTTATTAAACTGAGGCCAAAACTTGAACAAAATCAATTTGTTGCTCAGCAAACAGTTATTTTTAGATCGGCTAAAATAGATTTGGCAAGCCTTCTTTTTAAAACTAATTTTTATTGAGAATTTATATTATATTTAGGTCTATTTATTGTTTTTTATTTGTCAGGAATGACGATTTAGAAAGATGGAGGTTCCAGGAAAAAAAGCAAAGGCTGCTAATCGGATAGAGTCAGTTATCAATGCCTGGTGTGAACCTTGTGCAGGGGATGATGATGAGAGACAACCAGCTGCGGGATTTTGTGTAACTTGCAAAGAGTACATGTGCAAAACCTGTCTACTTTGTCATAGGAAGTCGAAATTCGGCAAAACGCACTCAATTTTATCTTCACAAGACATGCCGTCCTCAAGCGTCTCTCCCTCTGTCCGAGGAGATGAACATGAGGAGGAAGAAATAACAGAGTTTTGTCCAATTCATGAAAAAGAAGTTATTAAATATATATGTCTTGACCACAACCAGTTATGTTGCGCAGACTGCATGCTATATACACATAAACTGTGTGAACAGTTGAGAAAGATATCAGACGTTTGTGCTGATCAATCTACCGTAAATGAGATTTACTCTGTGCAGGAAAGATTAGATAGTTTAAGCACAAGGGTTGATGATGAAATTGAAAAATCTGCTAAACAAAACCCAGTAAACGAAGAGCAATACCAATCACAACTTCAAGACATCGGAAAATTTACTGAAGAAATAACAAACACACTAGAACGTCTGAAAACAGATTTTCAGACACAAGCCTTTAACAAAAAAGAGAAAAACAAAAATAAAATGACATTAATTGCAAGCGAATGTAAAAAACTTAAACAAGAAGTTGAACTCATGAAAATGGAATTGCAAAACAGCAGCAATCTTTCTAAACAGTTCATCCTGATAAAGAAAGCAGAGAATGAGATTCATAGATGGGAGGACAGGGAGAAGACAATTGAAGCTAGGAATCACATTGAGCTGGTTGTTTTTGACCCTGATTGTCTGATAAAAAAACTTTTCAGCGATGTTACCAGTCTAGTTGCATTCAAAGAGGAAGGTATGTATATCTTTAATTTCTATACCCTGTCAAATTATCCTAACACTTGGACAACAAGTGTTGGAAGTACCCTTACACACTGAGGGTATTAACCAATCCCATTTTTTTTAACTTTTTGTTTCTGTAGACTGAGATTTAACCCACAATCTCTCAGTTACAGTATGGATGCTCTACCAAGTCAGCCATCAGTGCCATTACTGCTGTGATTTTAAATTCAGAATTTCTAAACTTTTGTTTTAATTGCATAGTATTTTCCTTCGAAAATAATCACAACAGGATCTCTGAAGATAGATACCGTATAACCACATTTATATCCCTTCCCCCTCGTTCGTTTTTAATAAAAACTTTCCCTAATTTTGCAGAGAAAAACCGGCAACAGTTTACATAGTCTCATCAAGTCCTTGTTCTAAGAAAAAAACTGGAACCAGCACATGATTGAAACCGTATAAAAACACTGTATGTACTTAAAATATGTTGAAGAATTAACATTCTTGAGCAAGTCAGTAGGAGGGGGCGTGTAATCAAATGCTTGTTTTGTTACCATAGAAGGAATTTATAAGTTGTTTAAACGGGTTTATAATGTAGCTTATATAATCAATAAATTTCAAGAATCTTATTTCTGGGTATTGGTAGCTTCAATTCTATAGCAAAATTACAGTGTCCCTTGTGTAATCAATACATATGTATCCTTTGCATAATTAATACACCCTTCTGTGATGGAATCCTCACAAAATCTCATTATATTACTTAAACAATCCTTTTTGTAAAAAGTAAAAATTATCAAAAATATATCAAAATGAAGGTGTTCCAAAAGATAACAAGTAACTGGTGTTGCACGCAACACATGAGTCTCCTACCGGTGAGGTGCATAATTTATACTATAGCAACCGGAATTTTGGTCCGAGAAAAAAAAACACAAAAAAGTAACGTACAGAATCTCCATACTGCCATTTACTCATATACCAAGTTTCATAATATTATCTTAAACGATGTTTAAAGTTATCGCGGGTATTTCCGGATATCCAGACGGACAGACAGATGGAGGGCAAAGCTGTAGTCCCCTCCGGTGTAAACACCAGTAGGGGATTGAAAACAGTTACCAACACCTGTGTCAAAAGAGTCTAAAATTTGGCCTGAAGTTTTGGAGAATAGGTCTCCAGTGTTCCAGCTAGGATTTGAAAGGGGCAGGGTGCTAGTCCAGTCCAGCTAATTACAGATGGAGGAAGACCCCGAATGCATGGAGGCATCCAGGTAGAACCACCGACCTTATATGTATATAGTGAAAACTATAGAGACCAGTGTTCCAGCTAGCCCTGAATAGCAGGGCGGATCGCCCGTTCCCCAAAACCCCCCGCCCTGTTGCCCTTTGATCTACCCTGTCTTAGATCTAACCGCCCTCCTGCCCTTTGATCCAACTGTCCCTTTGTTTCAAATAGGATGTTTGTTACATCAGTTCATTACTCGTCATTTGCACAGTTGCAGCTTTCCAGTATTGATTAACTGTCGTGTGGTAAGCTCCGCCCTGACATACAATCCGACCAATCAGACGCTAAGCTGCTTGTCATGGATGAACATTTGGTGAACCTTCACAAAAGTTGCTAAAATAAACTTGAATATGTATATGACTTAACATGACTCGACTATTTGAGTTTACCGTCGCTATTTCAGTCATATAGCTATAATACTAATTCATCGTAAATGCGACTCATTTACTCAAAAACGTATCACAATTCACTATTCAACGCAGGCACTCTTTCCTACAAAAGAACAATCGGGTCTTGCTCAACTAACCTAATGACCGCTTTCATTTCTTTCTTCAAATTAATAGATTTCATGAATTGGCCTTTTTTCGAAGAACATGAATAATTCATGTTTGATAACGTTATCACTTGAAATTTTCTGGCCTTTTGCGCATGTTAAGGTACAGTAATATTACTTAAAGTTAATATATTCAACGTTATGATCTTTTTAATATATTTTGCTTACAAATCAATGTTGTCATAAGCAAGTGACACAACATAAATTCCTTAAGGTATGCTTCAGAATGTCATTAATACTCATGACGCTGGAGCGCGAATACAAATTGAAATGAATGAATTTTATATTTCAACGACGTCAAAATCAAGTGACTTTTTTTGCAAGGACATGTTCAGCTAACGTTCTATTAATCCAGAAAAATATCTTTGTTTGTTTTCACATTTTCAAGTAGGCATTCCATCAAACATGAATATCTGCCATGTTTGATGACGTAATCAATTGAAATTTTCAAGACCTTATGAATGTACTCAGTTACCACATTTTTTGAAAATTTTAAGTTCATTGGTTTTATTGGCGATTTTATATGATTTTTTTTAATAATAATTTCTGCTTTAGTATGCATGACGTCATAACCACGTAACAAAACAAACATTTCTTGCAGTATTCATCGCTTCAATCTAAACTCTATCAATTCTGGAGATTTAATTAAAATTGACTCAAAATTCATGACACCAGAGCGAGAGAAATCTTTAAAAAGAAATGCTTTTTGTCTTTTTGATGACGTCATAACCACGTGACTTAAGAGAAAATCATTTAGAAAATACAATGTAAACCTCTATACCGATATGAAATTTTCATGCTTCTAACGCATCTGGGGGCTTTGAAACATTTAAATTTAATTTTAGGACCAAAGTTCTAAACTCGGTATTGCCATGAAATCTTATTTTTTTTTTTTTGAATTTAGAAATTTGAATGCCAAGGTGCACATCTACATCTTAAAATACATCTTCTGTGAAAATATCAAGATATTCGGACCAAAATTGACGGTTCTAGAACTCGAACAAACTTTTAAAACTGACGTGAAATCTGACGTCATTTGACCTAAATAAAAAAAGAAAATGATTGAATGTATGAATAGATACTTTTTTTATCGCTCCAATTTCAATTTCATTAAAATTGACTCAAAATGTATAATGCCAGAGCGAGAGAAATCTTTGAAAAAATAGGATTTTGTCCTTTAAATGACGTCATAACAACGTGACTTAAGATGAAATTTTTCAAAGGGTTGAAAGTTAACCTCTGGGCCGATAAGCTGTTCAATTTTCATGCTTCTAACTCATCAGTAGCCTTTGTAACATTAAATAATAGTTTTAGGACCAAAGTTCGAAACTCGGTTTTGCCATAAAATCTTAATTTTTTCGAATTAGAAAATTTGAAAGACAAGGTGCACATCTACATCAACATACATCTTCTGTGAAAATATCAAGATAAAACGACAAAAAATAAAGGCTCTGGAGCGCGAACAAACTTTTGAAGCTGACGTCAAATCTAACGTCATTTGACGTCATTGAAAATTGAAAATGATTGAATTTCAAAATTGTAGTTGCCTTTAACTACACAATATACCCTATCAGCAGAAGTTATTGGGCCGATATAGCACTGATATCGGCACCTATGTCTGCCCGATATCTTGAGGTAATATCCAAGCGATGGAAATTTTGTGTGCTAAATTGCCTAGATATCATTTGCTGTAAAGATGCTATTTAACCGAAGTATAGTTGGATATCCCCTCAACATATGTTTTATATGTCTGCCTGATAGCTTGAAGGGATATCAAGGCGAAAGTGTATGCTAAATCACCCAGATATCATTCTTGATATAGTATGATATACCCTCGACACCTGTTTTATCAAATACATGTATCAGATATCAAGAGGACATAATCAGATACCAAGATTACAGAGAAAAAGAGGGAGAGAAAGAGAGAGAGAGAGAGAGAGAGAGAAGAAAATGTACAGAACAAGTCATATACATATACGTTGCATGTAATAAGTAATTATATGCATAAAGTGACATAATCAGATACCAAGATTACAGAGAGAAAGAGGAAGAGAAAGAGAGAGAGAGAGAGGGAAAAGAAAATGTACAGAACAAGTCATACACATATACTTTGCATGTAATAAGTAATTATATGCATAAAGTGACAATTGATGTCATTAATTAATTGTGGTTTACATACTTGTTGGACAAAAAAATAACAAATTCTTATTAGGACTTTCTGCCTAAAGCAGAAAGTCCTATTGGGTTTGTACTGTTTATTCTTCTTCTTCTTATTATAAGTCTTTTTGTATTATTATTATTCTTTTCTTCTTCCTAACTAAACGCTTATTTTTATATGTTGCAATAGTCCTAGGACGATGAAATTTTTATGGCTTATTAGTCACGTGAGGAAATTTTGATTTCAATGATTTTCAGCACCCTATGACGTCACATGACGTCACAGCTAAAAATAGTGAAAAATGGTGTTCGCGCTCTACAGCCGTCATTTATGGTCGGATTTTCTTCAAATTTTTACAGATGGTACATCTTGAATCAAAGGTGTGCATATCCTGTCAGCTAACCGAAATTCCGAAAGACCGAAGTTCTGTGGCTGAAATAAGATTCGAACATAGGACCGAAAATTTCATTTTAGGATAAAAGAGCTTCAGGATGAGATAGAAAGTTGAAACTTACACAGTTTGCAGTTCTGCAGAATTTCTACAAATATTTTGAGGCGTGACGTCATATGACGTCATGTGACGTCATAAGCATACTTCTTAATTTTCATTTTAGGGCAATGATTTCGACATGATGCCAGTTGTTCAGAATAATGAAAATTTCAGATTATGAAAGGAAAGTATGCGCTTTTGAACAAAAGCATCTTCAGCACCCTATGACGTCATGTGACGTCACAGCTAAAAATAGTGAAAAAAAGGTGTTCGCGCTCTACAGCCGTCATTTATGGTCGGATTTTCTTCAAATTTTCACAGATGGTACATCTTGAATCAAAGGTGTGCATATCCTGTCAGCTAACCGAAAATCCGAAAGACCGAAGTTCTGTGGCTGAAATAAGATTCGAACATAGGACCGAAAATTTCATTTTAGGATAAAAGAGCTTCAGGATGAGATGGAAAGTTGAAACTTACACAGTTTGCAGTTCTGCAGAATTTCTACAAATATTTTGAGTCGTGACGTCATATGAAGTCATGTGACGTCATAAGCATACTTCTTAATTTTCATTTTTGGGCAATGATTTCGACATGATGCCAGTTGTTCAGAATAATGAAAATTTCAGAGTTATGAAAGCAAAGTATGCGATTTTGAACAAAAGCATCTTCAGCACCCTATGACGTCACATGACGTCACAGCAAAAAATAGTGAAAAATGGTGTTTACGCTCTACAGCCGTCATTTATGGTCGGATTTTCTTCAAATTTTCACAGATGGTACATTTTGAAACTCAGGTGTGCATATCCTGTCAACTAACCGAAATTCCGAAAGATCGAAGTTCTGTGGCTGAAATAAGATTCGAACATAGGACCGATAATTTCATTTTAGGATTAAAGAGCTTCAGGATGAGATAGAAAGTTGAAACTTACACAGTTTGCAGTTCTGCAGAATTTCTACATATATCTTGAGTCTTGACGTCATATGACGTCTTGTGACGTCATAAGCATACTTCTTAATTTTCATTTTTGGGCAATGATTTTGACATGATGCCAGTTGTTCAGAATAACGAAAATTTCAGAGTTATGACAGTAAAATATGCCCTTTTGAACAAAAGCATCTTTAGCACACTATGACGTCATGTGACGTCAGAGCTAAATATAGTGAAAAATGGTGTTCACGCTCTACAGCCGCTATTTATGGTCGGATTTTCTTCAAATTTTCACAGATAGTACATCTTGAAAGTTAGGTGTGCATATCCTGTCAGCTAATCGAAATTCCGAAAGACCGAAGTTCTGTGGCTGAAATAAGATTCGAACATAGGACCGAAAATTTCATTTTAGGATTAGAGAGCTTCAGGATGAGATAGAAAGTTGAAACTTAAACAGTTTGCAGTTCTGCAGAATTTCTACATATGTTTAGAGTTATGATATCATATGACGTCATGTGACGTCACAGACTAATACTTAGTTCTTATCATTTGCACTAATTTCGGAATATAATGTCAATTGTTCAGCATGAACATGAAATACTACCAGAGGTGAGTCATTACATGAAACTTCTATCTCCTGCTTTTTGCATTAACACAGCTTGCAGAAAGTCCTATCATTCGTTTTCACGAATGACATCTAGTTATTATT
>CM037795.1:2353794-2403794 GCA_021229015.1 Solen grandis
CTTCTCTATAACCGCTGGACAGAATTTGATTACATTTGGCAGGAATGATCCTTGATTGAAGCTTCACAAAAGTTGCTTATTTGCCCCGCCCCTGAGGGCCATGTTTTTTTTTTTTTTTGTTTTTTACAGATTGGAAGAATAATTTTAGCAACTTTTGTGGCCAAATTATATTTAATTCTGTCCCACAATTTCAGAGAAGATGTTTAAAAATGGCACAATATATACATATAGAGCAAATTAGCCCCGCCCCTGGCGGCCATGTTTTTAGCTCACCTGGGTTGAGATTTGTGACTGTCGTACGTCGTCCGTCGTCAACAATAACTTGTGAACATTCTAGAGGTCACAGTTTTGGCCCAATATTTATGAAACTTGGTCTGGATGTTTGTCTACATGATATATCGGATGAGTTTGAAATTGGATCACATGGGGTCAAAAATTAGGTCACCAGGTCATATCTTTGAAAAATCTTGTGAACACACTAGAGGCCATTAATTTAGCCCAATCTTCATAAAATTTGATCAAGATGTTTGTCTACATGATATTTTGAATAAGTTTGAAATTGGGTCACGTGGGGAAAAGTCGGATGAGTCTGAAATTGGATCATGTTGGGTCAAAAACTAGGTAACTAGGTCAAATCTTAGAAAATCTTAGAAAAATCTTGTGAACACTCCAGAGGTCTACATTTTTGTGCCAGTCTTCATAAACTTGAGTGCAAAGTTCTGTAGGATCAAAATCTAGATCACTTAGTCAAATTTTAGAAAAACACTTTAGATGTCATCATGCCTAACACAGCAATCTTACTCAGATGATTACTGATTGGAATCATTTTAGCAACTTTTGTGAAGCTTTACCCAAGGATCATCTCTGCCAACATAAGTCAAATTCTGTCCAGTGGTTTCAGAGGAGATGTCATTTAGAGATTTCACAATACACATATAAGGCAAATTAGCCCCGCCCCTGGCGGCCATTCTTTTTACGGATCGGAATAATTTAAGCAACTTTTGTTAAGCTTCCAAGGCCCCCTCCAAATTTGAGGAGATGCCGTTTAAAGATTTCACTACATACATTTAATTCAAAGTAGCCCCGCCCCTTGCGGCCTTGTTTTTTTCGGATCGGAATAATGTTAGCAATCTTGGTAGAGGGTTACCCAAGGAGAATCTGTACCAGATCATTTTGAAATCTGGCCAGTAGTTTTGAAGGAGATGATTGATTTTTAAAGTTTTCATATTTTTTTCTTTCCGTAGCCATGGTAACCAGAATTCTGCATGGATCAAGTTTATTTTAGCAACTTTTGTGAAGCTACACCCAAGGATAAGTTATTCAAATTCTGTCAAGCGGTTTCATAGGAGATGTCGTTTAAAGCAAATTGTTGACACGACGACGGACGACGGACGAAGGGTGATCCTAATAGCTTACCATGAGCACATCGTGCTCAGGTGAGCTAAATTCTAAACTCTTTAATACTTGTATGTGTATTATTAGGCTATATATAGTGCATTTTAATGCCTTTTAATATGAAACGGAAGTAAACAAATTGTTTCAATGGACACTATTCAAAGGTTTGACAGATGTTGATGTTCAGGTAAGACATAGAATATATGAACGTTTTGATATCTAAATAAACGAATTCATTATTTCTTGTTATTCATTTTATGGAGAAACAAAACTACTACCAGTAAAAATACAAAACGCATACTGGTCACAAAAATGACTATTTCCTTGAAAGAAAGCCTTTCACTTCATAAAAAGAAAATCCTAATTTTCATTTATTTCTTCCTAGCACAACTTTCGTTTTCACTGGCCGTTGATTAAAACATTACATCAAACTGATTTACTTAGTTGCATACATACGAATGTTGACAGGCAGTCATTGATTTATGATATACATTATCGCCACGCATGGTTAATAAAGTTTTGCCGTCTTATTGTGTCACCTGCAGTTAGCAGAAGGTATCACTTCTCCGTCGTCTGTCTGTCTTTCCGCATGTATGTCTGTCCATCTGTCACATTTTGTCACACTTTTTCCGTCACGATTCTTTCAGAATGTGTCACATGTATTCCAATATCACAATTTTATATTCCAATATCACAATTTTATACTTTCATACATTTTTGTATACTGTTTCTTTTGTAGGTAGGCTAAACAATTTCACTTCTTGTATTTCTCCAAAGACAAGAGCGGGTGTGCAATCCTCTACTTTGAAATAGAAAAAAATAAAGTTTCGACCAAAACTGTTGAATTGTCAATGAGCATAAACGACTCCATAATGTCATGAAATTTTATGCAAACTAGAAAACTACTTCAGTCCTTATATTTACTCTAAAAAAATCACTTGATTTTCTCTTTTGAGTCTGCTGTAGATGCTAGCTCTACCTAATAAAGTGTTCAACATATTTTAGCCGTTCTCCGTACCCCCCTTTTATGATCATGTTCAACATTTGTTACTTTTATGATGGCGTCCCTGATATTTACTAAACTCATACACCTTTGTCTTATAGTTGCGGTGCTGTTCTTTTCTAAGGGTAAAAGATAAGTAGATTAACTTAGTTTTATCTAAAAGCATTTTAAACGGTAAACTCTAGATCATGTACATGTAAGTATCAAATAAAACTTGAATATTACTCTCTCTCTTTCTTGTACCTAGTCATAAATTACAGTCAGGATATATACAAAGCTGATGAATAGCAGACGACAATCTTAAGAAAATGAACAAACAAAACAAAACAAGCACGCACGAATACATAAACCTAATTCTTCAATTTTCAATGGCATGTCTAGACAATGTTATATTTATGACATGCAATACCAAGTAAACAACATAAGAACACTAGATCTAACAATAAACGCTCATATCACTACAATGGCATAGACCATCTGGCCCCGAGGTTATAAACATTTTTCGTGGTCAACACGAGTTCATGCTCAAAGTTTAATTGTAATAGTGAAGTTTTTTTTTCTTCAAATTTTCCTATACTTTCTCTGTTCCACAATTAGCCCATACTACAATTTACATAAATTCACTTTCAAAGTTACTCAATTTGGTTTGACATACATAAAATAAGCAAACCAAGTTTCTGTCTAAAACTGAGTTGAGCTGGAAAAAGTTTTATAACTTCGGGGTCTGCTTTTCTTGTTAGATATTTAATCTTCTTCCCGGCCCATGTTTATCGGAGATATTGGTAACAAGACTACTCATTCTTCCAGGCCAAATATACTTAGGGAAATGACACTCGCAGTAAAACATTTTTTAGAAAAAAGAAAAAAAATGCTAAATTCTGTTAAGTTTTACTGGTGGTGGCAGATATTTGATATTTATTAAAGAAAACATACTTAGGGAAATGACTCTCGCAGTAAAACAATTTTTTTTTTTGGAAAAAAGAAAAATAAACTAAATTCTGTTAAGTTTTACTTGTGGCGGTAGTGGTTATCTACAACTATAAGGGGAGGTAACTACTGCGTGGAGTTTGGACCCAGGGTTATCGGAGATATTGGGAACCAGACTACTTCTTCTTCCCTGCCCAGGATTATCAGATATATTGGGAACCAGTCTACTTTTATTGACCTTCCGTATGATAGTACGCCTCCTAAGTTTTAGTATATCACGAAACAAACATGGCAACTGACTTTAATAATGACTTGATATTATCATATTAAGGAGAGAGGAAAGTTAAATCAGAACTAGTATACCACTGGCAACCAATCGGAAATTCTTATGCTGATAGAGTAGCATAGATGACCAGGTTATTCCAACAGCAGTGTCAGCTTCGCAGGATAAGGGTAAGGAGTCAACCCAGTACATGATATTTTTTTATCAATTTCTTAAAATCTCACTCAATAAACGACAACAACAGAGGCTGTATTTGACAGTGAACGGTTCAGGTGGTTTGAAAACGACAGAGAAAGTATATATATTTAACCAAAAAACATTTTAATCAGAAATATGTTTAAGTGTAAGCAAATTGTTTTGGATTGAAAGTCTGTGGTTGACAATGATTTACAAAATATATTCACATACTATCAAGTATGTAAGTCATTGTCTATGCTCCACTTTATTATCGTGATTGAATACCTTACACGTACTGTGTGTTATATTTTGACAATGACATTGGGTAATGTAAATCATACGGTAACCTGTTCGGGTCAGTTTAATCGCCTCTCTATAACGTCCAAAAACCTATTTACATATCACAATTTACATTTTACAATCATCACAAGGGTTTTAGGCCCTAATCATCGTCTTAATCTTTAATTAGCTTTATCAATCTACAACAATCGACAACGCCCGAGGATTTATAAAAAAACAAAAAAAACAAAAAAAAAAACTATATAGCATGTACTACTTTGCATTTGTTAAATTATTGATAGATGAAAAAGGAAAGCGATTAAGCAAGAAATTGAATTCTACCCTTTTAATGACTTAAATAATGATCATGATCAGCAGTCTCTATTTTGTCTTAAGGCATTTTATTATAACTGCGAACGTTAATTAAAATACCTGACTTGAAATAAAACAACAACAAAAGTGTCACCGTAATAGATGTATATCTTACTCAAATATATATAAGTAATAATACTGAAAAATATATAAATGAATGGCGTTGTCAGTCACTAGTAATATTCAATATCTATATCACATCTATTGTTTGCAACATTTTTATACTTATTAGATTGAAGATATCGTCGAGTATACATGTTGATCCCCCCCCCCCCCTCTCTCTCTCTCTCTCTTTCTGAGTCATTAATGCATAGTAAAAACTGAAGAGAAAAAGAAAGAAGATGACTTATTCACTAAATGTTTAATACCGGGCTACTCTTCTGTTTAGCTTTTTAAATATATAATTAAGATCTACCCCCGTCTTCCTAATCAATCAATATATCTATTTTATCAAATCATAATACTGATTTTGAGTAAACAATCATTTTCTAACATGTTCTTTATTGCTTTTTTACAATATCAATAATTTGGGGCCATGTTGTAACATTGGTGGTTTCAACAGTGATGTGAAATTAAGGTAATGTCAATGAAAGTAATTAACAATGAACATCTACATATCTGTAACATTTTCGATATTAATTTATTCTTACACAATAAAAACAGATTCACTTGAAAGGCTATCCGGTCTTTCTTATGTACTCACCATTTCGATTAACTACATGTCTTGCCCAACCGACCCAGTTTTTTTCAGCTGATAACGTGGACACCGAAAAGATAAAAGCGTTTAGTCACGTGACAAGATTATCTTCCTCAGCACGCCTTAATGTCGCTATAGGGATGTTGCGCTAAGAAAAAAAAATACATAGCTTAAATAAGCAACTTAGCTATATTTTAGATCAAGTAAGAACATAGAAAAGATACATATGAAGATGACTCAACGTAAATCAAAGTATAAGATAATGATTGTAATAATTAAAGCCCTATAAAATCCCTTAAATGTCATTGGGGGTACCGCCATTTTTGTGTCAAGGTAACCGGTTATCGTGGTAGGGGAGTTTTTTTTATTCGATGACATTTTGTCTGTAACTTAAAAAAAAACGTTATTCTTTTTTTTCTTTTTTTTTTTTCGAAAAATAGATGTTTTTAAGTGTGGATATTCTGGGACCCACTTCGCGGTAGGGGTAGGAAATGGGTACATTCATCTCGTAATAATAATTCATGGAAACATAATTTAGTAAAGACATGTCACACCAGCCTAAGTTTACAAACCTGATTTATTTTTGTTTTGTTAATGCCCAAAATTATGTCTGTTTATGGATTACCATAATAATAGGAGACCACAAATAAAAGGGCCTTGTGGTAAACATTTAAATAGAATTAAATCCCATGAATGAGTCTACGTAAATGGACTGCGTTACTACCCAAAGGCTCGCTTAAATTCATCTTCAACATTTTACTGGCATAAAATATCAAGTCATAGCCATATACAAAAGATAAAGAAATATACATGCGTAAAAAATAGTGGACAAAAACATAATTCATTTCCAGAAGAAAGAGAATTGGGAAAGGTCATAAAAAAATTTTAATCAAGAGACATACAAATATGTTCTTTTAATTGAAATACATAATATTAAATTATAGGGAGAATGAGTCACGGAAATAGATAGAGCGAGAGAGAGAGAGAGGGAGAGAGGCGGAGAAAGAGAGATGATAAGTAACTTTTAAATAATCATAATTTACACATGTTCCAATAACACAAATTTGTGTATAAAAAACATTTAATTTTTGAATTAACGATAATATCCGTTACAATATACATGTAAGTTACAATCAAATACAGGAGTAAGCGTTCTACAAAAAATTAAAATGAATATGGTATTCATCATATTGGTATAAATAATTTGCTTCTCTTGATTAAAAAAAAGAAAAATATAAAGAGGGGAACTTATTTCATAAAACATATTTAATAGGATATGATATTTAAGTTTAGATATATTTGAAGTTTTTCTCGTATGACTCGTAGTTTTCTCTGCACAATATATAAAATTTGCAAGATAAATTAGTGTTCATTTTGATTTAGACGACATAAGTTTAATGAAATTGTGTATATTTGGCCAATGAAGGAAAATAGCACTAAAGTATTTTCGTCTCAATTAAAAAAAAATGAACAAACTAATAAAAAGTGATATTCATTTTCTTTTACATTTATTTTCTTTTATGAATATATTTATGTCTTAAAAACACGTTGGTTTTAATAAGTTAGCCATTTCAATTACAATGTACATTATTAGCTTGCGGCCACAACTGCAAGTCGTATGTTCACTTGGATTTGTATTTCTCTTATATTTCTCGTAATATTTTGGATATGTTGTATTTGGCAGATAGGCGAGATTATCTGTTTGTGTACACGACAAATGCAAGTTTCCAAGGTAAACATGAATTGTGTTAAGGGACAAACATCTGTGGCGCAAACATCGTGAAACTTTTCGGTTTGAAGCTTTTAAAACTGCAAGAAACAAGTCCAACTTTCAAATTAAAAACAACAACCGAGTTTTGACAGAAAAGGTAACAAACGCAAAAGGTGATTCGAAGAAACTTTACTCTTTGGTGTCCGAATTAGCAGAATCTAAATCTAAATCGGAGAACCCTATGCCGCAAAGCGAATCTGACTCTGTCCTTGCTGAAGATTTTGCACAATTTTTCATGATCAAAATTGATAAAATACGCAATTCGTTGAAAGATTATATAAGTTACCAACCACAATGTAGAGATGTTCCACATATTGACCATTTCGAAGAGTTAAGTCAATATGAAATTAAAAAGTTAGTACTTGAACTTAATACAATGTCTTGTGAATGGTGTCTTACCAACACATATCTTAAAGCAATTCCTTAATAATATGCTGCCAACTATTACATCGTTAGTGAACATTTTTCTTTAACAAGGTGTTTTTCCAGACAGATATAAACAGGCTATTGTCAGACCTATTCTTAAGAAATCTGGACTTGATTTAGAACTTGCAAATTATAGACCAGTGAGTAATTTATCTTTTCTATCAAAACTTATTGAAAAAGCTGTTCTCTTAAGACTTAACGCACGCGCGGACAAATTTGCCCTTTTACCAATTAAGTAGTCAGCCTATAGACGCTATCATTCGTGTGAAATGGCGCTTATGCGACTTGTCAATGACATTCTAAGTGGCATGGAAAGTCAAGAAGTTACCGCTTTGATCGCTATTGATCTAAGTGCTGCATTTGATACAGTCGACTATTACATTTTACTAGACGTTCTTCATAAACAGTATGGTGTATCTGGCACTGCGTTGAATTGGATAGAGTCGTATCTGAGACCAAGGAGTTGTAGAGTTATTGTAAACTCATCTCGATCCTTATCCCGTCCACTAGAATGTAGTGTGCCTCAGGGCAGTTGCTTGGGCCCCTGGCTCTACTTGACCTATGCTAGTACACTATTTTATGTCACCCCACCGTCAATGTCATTAAATTGGTTCGCTGATGACCATATCGCTCATAAACGCTTCAGTCCTCTGTCTCATATACATAAACAACAAAATATCCAACAACTAGAAGCATGTGCTGTCAATATCAAATGCTGGATGAACGAAAACAAACTAAAAATGAACACTTCTAAAACAGAATTTATATTGTTTAGTAGTCGAGCTCAGTTGAACAAGTGTATTACTACACATATTGATATTGCTGGTGACTTCATAAACTGTGAAAGTTGCATTAGATACCTAGGTGCCTACCTTGACGAAACCTTATCCTTTAAGGAACATGTAAAGCGTAAATGCCACTCTGCAATGTTGAAATTTTTCAGAGTAAAGTGTATCAGAAAATACCTGACCAGAGCTGCAATTGAAATACTATTACTTTCACTGGTTATCTCTCATCTGGGCTACTGTAATGTTATATTGTATGGTATTTCTGAGAGAGAGTTGCGCAAAATGCAACGCATTCAAAATATGTGCGCTAAAATAGTTCTTAACAGAGGCAAATATGAAAGTGCCAAGAAAGCCTTGCATGATTTACATTGGCTCCCAATAAAGGCCAGAATCAATTTCAAAATATTGACAATAATGTTCAACTGCAGCACTGGTCGGGCTCCTGTATATTTGACACAATTATTAAATAAACGTGTTAATCGTAGACCATGATTAAGATCAGCCAGTGATTCCAGTATTACATATGATGTGCCGTTTAAAAGGAAAACTAGGTTTAATGATAGAAGTTTCTGCACTATAGGGCCGAAATTATGGAACAATCTGCCACCGTATATTAAGCAAACTGAGTCAATAGACGAGGTTAAGAAAAAACTAAAAACGCATTATTTCACACAGTTTCACGACTTGTTTTAAAACTGATATTGATTTGAATTATCCGATATTTTACATAACCTTGTCCGGAGCTTTTATAGTTTTGTCATCTGATTTTATTAGCTTTTTTTTAACATAAACTAGTAAAATACCTTGATGTCCATCTTAAATCTGTATTTAAATTTCATGTTTTTATGCTTTTTCGCTATATTTTATATCTATTTGTTTACACTTTTTGGTGAGAATATATGTATGTTTATTGTACTACGCCATTGAATATCTTGTATAGAAATAGGCGTTTCATCAAATAAACACGTTTTTAAAACAACCAATCAGAAATTGATAGCTTGTTTGAAAACTCGGCTTCGATTGTTAACAAAATACAGAGCCGGAAAACACCCTATTTCACCAAAAGTTAATATGTATCATTTTCTCATAGTTACACTTGTCTGCTAACAGTTACTTGTTGACCAACTGATCCTTGTAAATTTGTGAATGCTAAATTCAAAAATTTAGTCCATTCCTAGGTATTTGGTTATTAAAATGAGGCCAAAACTTGAACAAAATCAGTTTGTTGCCCAGCAAACAGTTTTTTTAGATCGGCTAAAATAGATTTGGCAACACTTCTTTTTAAAACTATTTTTTATTTGTGAATTTATATTACATTAAGGCTTATTTATTTATTTATTTATTTATTTATTTATTTATTTATTTATTTATTTTGTTGTTGTCAGGAATGACGATTTAGAAAGATGGAGGTTCCAGGAAAAAAAGCAGAGGCTGCTAATCGGATAGAGTCAGTTACAAATGCCTGGTGTGAACCTTGTGCAGGGGATAATGATGGGAGACAACCAGCTGCGGGATTTTGTGCAAATTGCAAAGAGTACATGTGCGAAACCTGTCTACTCTGTCATAAGAAGTCGAAATCCGGCAAAACACATTCAATTTTATCTTCACAAGACATGCCGTTCTCAAGCGTCTCCCCCACTGTCCGAGGAGATGAACATGTGGAGGAAGAAATAACAGAGTTATGTTTAATTCATGAAAAAGAAGTTATTAAATATATATGTCTTGACCACAACCAGTTATGTTGCGCAGACTGCATGCTATACACACATAAACTGTGTGAACAGTTGAGAAAGATATCAGACGTTTGTGCTGATCAGTCTACCGTAAATGAGATTTACTCTGTACAGGAAAGATTAGATAGTTTAAGCACAAGGGTTGATGATGAAATTGAAAAAGCTGCTAGACAAAATCCTGTAAACGAAGAGCAATTCCAATCACAACTTCAAGACATCGGAAAATTTACTGAAGAAATAACAAACACACTAGAATGTCTGAAAACAGATTTTCAGATACAAGCCTTTAACAAAAAAGAGAAAAACAAAAATAAAATGACATTAATTGAAAGCGAATGTAAAACACTTAAACAAGAAGTTGAACTCATGAAAATGGAACTGCAAAGCAGCAGCAATCTTTCTAAACAGTTCATCCTGATAAAGAAAGCAGAGAATGAGATTCGTAGATGGGAGGACAAGGAGAAGACAATTGAAGCTAGTAATCACCTTGAGCTGGTTGTTTTTGACCCTGATTGTCGGATAAAAAAACTTTTCAGCGATGTTACCAGTTTAGGTGCATTCAAAGGGGAAGGTATGTATATCTTTAATTTCTATACCCTGTCAAATTATCCTAACACTTGGACAACAAGTGTTGGAACTACCCTTACACACTGAGGGTATTACCAATCCCATTTTTTTTAACTTTTTGTTTCTGTAGACTGAGATTTAACCCACAATCTCTCAGTTACAGTATGGATGATCTACCAAGTCAGCCATCAGTGCCATTACTGCTGTGATTTTAAATTCAGAATTTCTAAACTTTTGTTTTAATTGCATAGTATTTTCCTTCGAAAATAATCACAACAGGATCTCTGAAGATAGATACCGTATAACCACATTTATATCCCTCCCCCCTCGTTCGTTTTTAATAAAAACTTTCCCTAATTTTGCAGAGAAAAACCGGCAACAGTTTACATAGTCTCATCAAGTCCTTGTTCTAAGAAAAAAACTGGAACCAGCACATGATTGAAACCGTATAAAAACACTGTATGTACTTAAAATATGTTGAAGAATTAACATTCTTGAGCAAGTCAGTAGGAGGGGGCGTGTAATCAAATGCTTGTTTTGTTACCATAGAAGGAATTTATAAGGCGTTTAAACGGGTTTATAATGTAGCTTATATAATCAATAAATTTCAAGAATCTTATTTCTGGGTATTGGTAGCTTCAATTCTATAGCAAAATTACAGTGTCCCTTGCGTAATCAATACATATGTATCCTTTGCATAATTAATACACCCTTCTGTGGTGGAATCCTCACAAAATCTCATTATATTACTTAAACAATCTTTTTGTAAAAAGTAAAAATTATCAAAAATATATCAAAATGAAGGTGTTCCAAAAGATAACAAGTAACTGGTGTTGCACGCAACACATGAGTCTCCTACCGGTGAGGTGCATAATTTATACTATAGCAACCGGAATTTTGGTCCGAGAAAAAAAACAACACAAAAAAGTAACGTACAGAATCTCCATACTGCCATTTACTCATATACCAAGTTTCATAATATTATCTTAAACGATGTTTAAAGTTACCGCGGGTATTTCCGGATATCCAGACGGACAGACAGATGGAGGGCAAAGCTGTAGTCCCCTCCGGTGTAAACACCAGTAGGGGATTGAAAACAGTTACCAACACCTATGTCAAAAGAGTCTAAAATTTGGCCTGAAGTTTTGGAGAATAGGTCTCTATAGTTTTCACTATATACATATAAGGTCGGTGGTTCTACCTGGATGCCTCCATGCATTCGGGGTCTTCCTCCACCTGTAATTAGCTGGACGTCGCTATATGACTGAAATAGCGACGGTAAACTCAAATAGTCAAGTCATGTTAAGTCATATACATATTCAAGTTTATTTTAGCAACTTTTGTGAAGGTTCACCCAATGTTCATCCATGCCAAGTTTAATCAAATTCTGTTCAATGGTTTCAGAGGAGTTATCCTTTAACTTTTTTACTATATGCATATAAGGCAAATTAGCCCCGACCCTGGCGGCCACGTTTTTTACGGATCGGAATTATTGTAGCAATCTTGGTATAGGGTTACACAAGGGACATCTGTACTAAAATGTTTTGAAATCTGGCCAGTAGTTTTAAAGTATTTTTAAAGTTTTAATATTTTTTTTCTTTCCGTTACCATAGCAACCAGAATTTTGGCCAGAGAAAAAAAAACAATACAAAGAGACATACAGACTCTCCATACTGCCATATATTCATATACAAAGTTTAATAATATTATCTTAAACGCTTTTAAGGTATCGCGGAATCCAGATTTCCGGACACCCGGACAGACAGACGGACGAACGGACGGACAGAGAGACGGAGGGCAAACCTACAGTCCCCTCCGGTGTAAACACCGGTAGGGGACTAATTACTTTAATCATAATGATGTTTTAACTGACCAGGTTTACTTCATTAATAAACCCCAGCTCTGATGAAATACAGGACATGAGGCGTTATGAAACTAACAAATCCACACATTGATTTTTTTATTGTCATGTGACACTTAAGACGTTTCACCGTAGATTGGAAGTTGGCTACATGTGTCCTACTTGGTTTTGGTCTGGAAAAGGATAATTTCCCAACTAGAAAAAGTGCCAGTGGTCCATAAATTGATGTGAAGTAATATATTTATTTCCTATTATGTTTGTTTTATTTCATCAAAAAGTATCGCACAAGACAAAACTACTCCAAGAATGGTAATTAGATTTGATTGGGAAATTTACAAAAGAACAAATATTACCGCCTCTGAATATTCAAGGTGGTCAATTGTGAAAAATTTAATTTGAAAAAGATTTTTAAAACTAGAAGTCGTTCGTTTAAGACTCAAACGAAGCGGCTTTCCGTGTGCTTATTTCAAAGGTATTGAATATATAAGTTAATGCAAAGAAATGGAATAACGATGCATATTTATTTAAGATTTAATACGTAATTTCACCATTATCATAAATATGTTCAAAAATTTGCTTTATTTTTTCTTTTCATTTTTATCTTCTGAAGAAGATATTGAGAAAGCATAAATATGAATCTTATTTGCTTACGCAACCGTTTACCATCACGCAGAAAAAAACCAACGGGAAAATTTTGCGATAATACTATCCTCAAGAAATCTTTTCTTACGTTATTCAATCGACTTTAAAAGTTTTTTATTCTTTATTTTATATCTATTTCTTCGCAAGGTATGATTTAACAAATAGTCATTGCAATTTGATCTACATAATTGTAAAAAAAAAAAAATACTTTGAAATCCTTGACTTTCGAGCTTTAAATTGATTGACTTTTACATTAGCAAAAGTAGATGGAAACAAAGGCAGAGGTTTAGCAAAATCATGAAACTAATTTCTTATTTCTACGTAATTAACGTTATAAACGTCTTGACACTTTCAACAATTAATTTGCTTTATATTTTTGCTGATTTTTACAGATTTAGTAAAAGAAACCGTTAAACCTTTAAAAACATAAAAAATCGATAGGTACACATACATGTATTTGTCATTTTCTTCAGGTTTGCAGAAAGCCGTGATAGCAAATGCAATAAGTTATCCGTATAGGTTTTTCTGGCTTTAGTATAATAATACTAATTCATCGTAAATGCGACTCATTTACTCAAAAACGTATCACAATTCACTATTCAACGCAGGCACTCTTTCCTACAAAAGAACAATCGGGTCTTGCTCAACTAACCTAATGACCGCTTTCATTTCTTTCTTCAAATTAATAGATTTCATGAATTGGCCTTTTTTCGAAGAACATGAATAAATCATGTTTGATAACGTTATCACTTGAAATTTTCTGGCCTTTTGCGCATGTTAAGGTACAGTAATATTACTTAAAGTTAATATATTCAACCTTATGATCTTTTAATATATTTTGCTTACAAATCAATGTTGTAATAAGCAAGTGACACAACATAAATTCCTTAAGGTATGCTTCAGAATGTCATTAATACTCATGACGCTGGAGCGCGAATACAAATTGAAATGAATGAATTTTATATTTCAACGACGTCAAAATCAAGTGACTTTTTTTGCAAGGACGTGTTCAGCTAACGTTCTATTAATCCAGAAAAAATATCTTCGTTTGTTTTCACATTTTCAAGTAGGCATTCCATCAAACATGAATATCTGCCATGTTTGATGACGTAATCAATTGAAATTTTCAAGACCTTATGAATGTACTCAGTTACCACAGTTTTGAAAATTTTAAGTTCATTGGTTTTATTGGCGATTTTATATGATTTTTTTTAATAATAATTTCTGCTTTAGTATGCATGACGTCATAACCACGTAACAAAACAAACATTTCTTGCAGTATTCATCGCTTCAATCTAAACTCTATCAATTCTGGAGATTTAATTAAAATTGACTCAAAATTCATGACACCAGAGCGAGAGAAATCTTTAAAAAGAAATGCTTTTTGTCTTTTTGATGACGTCATAACCACGTGACTTAAGAGAAAATCATTCAGAAAATACAATGTAAACCTCTATACCGATATGAAATTTTCATGATTCTAACGCATCTGGGGGCTTTGAAACATTTAAATTTAATTTTAGGACCAAAGTTCTAAACTCGGTATTGCCATGAAATCTTTTTTTTTTTTTTTTGAATTTAGAAATTTGAATGCCAAGGTGCACATCTACATCTTAAAATACATCTTCTGTGAAAGTATCAAGATATTCGGACCAAAATTGACGGTTCTAGAACGCGAACAAACTTTTGAAGCTGACGTGAAATCTGACGTCATTTGACCTAAATAAAAAAAGAAAATGATTGAATGTATGAAAAGATACTTTTTTTATCGCTCCAATTTCAATTTCATTAAAATTGACTCAAAATGTATAATGCCAGAGCGAGAGAAATCTTTGAAAAAATAGGATTTTGTCCTTTAAATGACGTCAAAACAACGTGACTTAAGATGAAATTTTTCAAAGGGTTGAAAGTTAACCTCTGGGCCGATAAGCTGTTCAATTTTCATGCTTCTAACTCATCAGTAGCCTTTGTAACATTAAATAATAGTTTTAGGACCAAAGTTCGAAACTCGGTTTTGCCATAAAATCTTAATTTTTTCGAATTAGAAAATTTGAAAGACAAGGTGCACATCTACATCAACATACATCTTCTGTGAACATATCAAGATAAAACGACAAAAAATAAAGGCTCTGGAGCGCGAACAAACTTTTGAAGCTGACGTCAAATCTAACGTCATTTGACGTCATTGAAAATTGAAAATGATTGAATTTCAAAATTGTAGTTGCCTTTAACTACACAATATACCCTATCAGCAGAAGTTATTGGGCCGATATAGCACTGATATCGGCACTTATGTCTGCCCAATATCTTGAGGTAATATCCAAGCGATGGAAATTTTGTGTGCTAAATTGCCTAGATATCATTTGCTGTAAAGATGCTATTTAACCGAAATATAGTTGGATATCCCCTCAACATATGTTTTATATGTCTGCCTGATAGCTTGAAGGGATATCAAGGCGAAAGTGTATGCTAAATCACCCAGATATCATTCTTGATATGGTATGATATACCCTCGACACCTGTTTTATCAAATACATGTATCAGATATCAAGAGGACATAATCAGATACCAAGATTACAGAGAAAAAGAGGGAGAGAGAGAGAGAGAGAGAGAGGGAAAAGAAAATGTACAGAACAAGTCAATAATAACTTGATGTAAAATAATCAGATACCAAGATTACAGAGAGAAAGAGGAAGAGAAAGAGAGAGAGAGAGAGAGAGGGAAAAGAAAATGTACAGAACAAGTCATATACATATACGTTGCATGTAATAAGTAATTATATGCATAAAGTGACAATTGATGTCATTAATTAATTGTGGTTTACATACTTGTTGGACAAAAAAATAACAAATTCTTATTAAACTTTGAATTGTCAGTTCAATAACTTTATCTTCACAATTTTTAGTTCTGTATAATAAATGTGAACTAGTTATGCTATTATGCATTTAGAAACCCCCATTACTGAAACAAAGTCTAAGATCTTTGCAAACAGTGCAGACCAAGATGAAGCTCTCCCACCAGTTTTTTCAGTGTTACTCATACTCAACAAATCTCATTACAACAAAAAGAATGTTCAATTTTTTGCAAATAAAGACCTTGTCCCATAGCTCTCCCCATTTTCTTGTTGCTGCCTTTGTACCTGGATTCTTTTGCAGGAATTATATCAGATAAAGAGGATGCATGAGATGCTTTCAAATATAACTAGAACTATCACTGAGGATGATTAATACCCTCGCAAAATGTTTTGATACATGAGAAGCCAGACCCCAGGTGAAGCGTAGATAAGAACCTGTATACACAGTATATTATTATGATTGTAATTAATAAGTAAGTTAAGTCATTTTTTTAAAGTGGAAAGAGAATCAGATATGATTGTTTGGCACAGCAGTATGAAAGTGTAGAGTTACAGTTCTTGGACATTGAACTTCTCCTAGTTGCCATCTGTTTACATTTTAAATTTCAAGTCAGTACATTGTATAATATTTGAGTAATGTTCCGGATAAGAAAAACAAAATTAACCAAAAAGAGATAATGCAAAAATGGAACCAGGGCAATAACTCTGCCATCCTTGAGACAACTCAAGTGAAATTTATGACACGCACCTCTCCATCTGATTATCAATGCACAAACAAAATTTGAACAGAGTTGGTTAAGAAATGTAGTAGTTCACGTCATAAGTCGAATCAGGGGCAATAACTCTGAAATTCTTGTGGGAACAAAGTAAAATTTGCGTCTTGCACATCTACTGCTTCTGAGGAATATTTATGCCAAGTATCACGTGAGCTGGACTAAAAGTGAAGGAGGAGCTCACAGGACAAGATTTTGCTGACAGACCACATGACCGACGGACCGACTGTCCAACCAACCAACTGACTGACAAACCAACCGACCGACAGGCTGATTCCAGTATACCCCCTATCGTTTGCGCTAGTATAAAGAGAATGGTTGGTTGACAGGGGTTTTAATTTCAAAACAAAAATAAATCAATAAAAACCTAGTATCATATTAATTAATATAAACGCTGTTCTAAGGAAGCACACATTTTGGATTGGACAACATTTTTGGGCTATATTTAGAAATTTTATATTTAAAGATTTCCCTCTTTTTTACTACACAGAGAAAAAAGACCAAAATTTGTTTTCTTGTCTCTCTTAACACTAAATGGTAACAATTTCCATGTTTATTTCAGACTCAGTACGATTGCGTTATGGATGTCGAAATTGAATAAAATTATGTTGAAAATTGATGCTGGAGATATTGTATTTAATAAACTGTGATAATTGTAACAGATAATTCGCTGGAGACAAATTCGCATTCATGCGGAGATATTTCGAACCATGGCTGGCTGGCATTTCCAGCAATAGCCAACAATACATGTATATACATAAAAATATCAAAAAATGAAACAGGTCAGTAGTACTGCATCTGACTGGCATAGCAAAGGTTGTTAGTTTGAGTCCCAACTTTTTTTTGTTTTTTACACCTAATTGTTTTTTGTTTGTCCATGAGTCAACCGTAAAATTTGAAGGGAAAATTTTAAATGGGAGTCATTAAAAAGACGAAAATTTATTGGCCCCGGCATGATCATGTGTATGTCGAACTCGAAAGGTAGCCAGTAAATAAAGATAATAAAACAATGGATTTACTTTCCAGAGCAAAAATGTGTATTTTTTTCTATCTCAACGTCTGTTAGTCTGTAATTTGTGTCATCGTGTTTTACATTAATGATTGAAATCAAGCTCGGGCTGTCCTTCGCAATAATATAATCTTAACGGAGCTGTATTTCAACGGAGATTTGAGATTTTGATTGTAACGTTACATTTTGGAGTATACTTAGGTCATGTAAATTTTAACACTAATGAACTAGCAGTATATTAGGACATTTGTTACGAAAAGATCACCTGTAATTTGATGGTCGTCGCATTACGACTGAATATGTTCAGCTTCATAAACAAAAACAACAAGATGAAAAAAGAAAGAGCAATGCTGTTTTGGTTTAAAATAAACGTTATTTCAAATTGCCCCCATATACCATCTCTCCAACATCTGTTCAGCATTTACTTTTTCCTATTTTTTGATTAACAGAAATAAATTTAAAAAACATTTAAGCCATAGGCATGACAGAAAAGAGAGCATTCCGGTTTTGAAAAGACAATTATGTATTGATTTTACTTATCTTTGTATTTGTCTAAAGGTTGGCTCTATTTATCTATTATCGGTGATTTTGCAGCGTTCTCTGACAAATCACATACATTTTGACAGTTGGACTGACTTATTTGCCAGCTCAAGTAGCCAAAGTAATGCATTACGCCAGGAATTTTCCCTACACCTCCGTGTCACATAAGCACTCAGTCTCGATGTAATCATGCCATGTAATCCATTTGTGTAATGTCTGTATTTAGATATCCAGTGTGGTTTAAATGTCATATCCAGCTTGCTTCACTTCTACAAGTTATTGTTAAGGTTTATGCCGAGTAAATCCGTTTGAAAATAGGTAGAACATTGTATTTTTAAAAGTTTAAATCTGCACACGCCTAACTGTATACACTTGGACGGCCATTTTGTTTTTATTATTTCCGGTTGTTGTTATGGTGCTGGTGCTCTGTGTACTGTACTATACGTAAGCTTTACAGCCCATTTGATAAATAATAGAAAAAAATCAAACCAGCCATGCGTTCAGTTATGCGTTCATCTTCTCAAAATGTAAGAAAGACATTGAGGCTTATATTAAGTCAAAATATCAGTTTTCTAACGCATCTGGAAGCGATATATTACGTATTTGAAATTTGCCGTCAGTGGTTCGAATCTTTGATTCGCCATAGAACCTTTACCTTTCCGAATTTGGAATAAAACGGACACCGGCATGCACAACAAGAGCGTAACATATTCATTTTGTAAATTTATGATGAAAATCGGTGCAGAGATAATGGCTGTAGACCGCATACAAACTTTTTGTCTTGACGTCAAATCTGATCATATACAAATGTATGACGTCTCATGAATATGATTCAATGCATTCAAAAGAACATGGTTTGATGTATATGCCATTAAATTTCCATGGCCCTGGGATCTTTACAACATATATAGATTTACGCATAGATATCAAAAATTCTTTTCGACATCATGACGTCATATGACGTCAAATAACGTTCACCTTCAGTGAATGTAAAAAGACCTTTGAGTCTTATAACCTGTACAAATATCAGCTTTCTAACTCACCTGTAAGCGATTTTAAAGGTATTTCAAATTTGACGTCAATAGTTCGAATCTTGGATTCGCTATAAAACCTTTGCCTTTTTGAATTTTGAAAAACGGACAACGAGATGCACAACTAGAGCGTAACATATACATTGTGTGAAAATTTGATGAAAATCGGTCCAGAAATAATGCCTGTAGACCGCGTATAACCTTTTTAGACGACGTCAAGTTTGACGTCAAAACACGTCATAGGTAAATAAAAAACATTGACCTGCAAAATGTTCCATGTGAAGCATACACTATTTAATTTTCAAGGTGCTCGGACGTTTGCAACATATAGAAGTTAACACGTAGAAATTAGAAATTATTTTTCAAATTATTATGTCATATGACATCAAATGACGTTCATTTTCACAGGATGTAAAACATATTTGGAGACTTATAACCTTTAAAAAATCAGCTCCATATTACATCTGTAAGCGATTTTAAACGTATTTGAATTTTGACGTCAATGGTTCGAATCTTGGATTAGCCATAAAGCATTTGCCTTTTCGAATTGGACAAACGGACAACAGGATGCACAAATAGAGCCTAACATACACATTCTAGAAATTTTGATGAAAATCGGCCGAGAAATAATGACTGTAGACCGCGTACAAACTTTTGTAGACTACGTCAAGTGTGACGTCATATGACGTCATAGGCATGAAAATCATTGAAATCAAAATTTCAGCAACTAAAGTATAAGTCATGAAATTTTCATCATCCCTCGGCCATTGCAACGTATAGAAATTAACGCATAGAAAAGAAAAAAAAAGAATAATAACTAGACTTCGTTTGTTCTAAACAAAAGAAAGGGCTTTCTGCACTGCAAACCATATCAGACCTGATCATATTTATTTACTTTTCTGACATACACCATCTTTAAAAAATTAAGAAAATCCGTCCGCTCCGAATTGACAGCTGTAGAGTGCAAACATAAATAAATAGAAGAGGAAATTTGTGACGTCATATAACATAATTTAAATTTTAAAGTCATTGCATTCAAAAGGGAATAGGTGGCTTTGTTTTCAGTTATAATTTCATTATGCTAACTTTTTGAGAACCATCTTAAAAATAATTACAATAATACTCAATCTTGGTGTTCTGCAAGGGAATGAAGTATCACTTGTCCTCTTAACATGCTAAAAAAGTATACAAGAGTCCTTTTCTACGAAATATTTATTTCTAATATCTTCATTGAATTTTCTTGTTCAATTGCAGGGGACACACAGCATTTAAATAAATTACTGTATCACATTATACCTTTAATGTAACAAATATAAAATTTAGAATAATATGTTGGATCAACTGCCGAAGCACAAGGAAAAATGTTTTTTTCAGAAATCTTACTTTCATGTAACTTTCTTATATGATGTTCGATTTTAAAAAAAAACAGGTAGGTTTTTGCGATATATAAAGTTATTCCTAAAAAAAAAAAGGCAAAAATCGGCAAATAGATATTCATGTCAATTACTACTCTTCGACAAATAACTTGATAATAAATAGTCCAATCATTAAGATCTGCATAGCATTAGAACCGCATTGCATCAAGATGGTCCTAAAGGCGCTCACCTGAGAAAAACTGCCTTCATTGCCTGTACCAGTTACTAAATTATAGCATAGTTGTACTGAAAAACATAATCCATCAGATTATTTATAATTCCACGAACTAAACAGTGCATGTTGTCGAAAGTTGAAGTCAAACTTGACTGAAAAAAATATGGCTTAAAACACACAAATTTAAACATCAACAGGGGCATAACTCCCGACCTAATTGGCCAATGTCAGCCATTATCGAACTTGGCAGAAAGAATATGGCTATAAACATTGTTCTAAAGTTTGAAGATGATTTCTTCAGAAATGAAGATTCTAGAGTGCAAATAAAGTGAAATATTACATTTTTAATATCAAAAGGGGCACAAGTCCTGACCTAATTGACAGATATCAGCCATAATAGAACTTGGCCAAAAGAATATGACTATAACCATTGTCATAGAGTTTGAAGATGGGTGCTTAAGAAATGAAGATGCAAGAGTGCAAACAAAGTGAAATCTAGCTTTCTTCAATAATAAAAGGGGCATAACTCCTGACCTAATAAGCCGATATCAGCCATAATCAAACATGACCAAGATTTTTTTGGTAATAAACATTGTTATAAAGTTTGAAGATGATTGCCTAAGAAATGAAGATGCTAGAGTGCAAACAAAATTGTGGACGACGGACGGACGGAGCTAAAAATCATTAGTTGCTTAGAAAAAGCAATCAAGTGATGAAGACTAACTGCAGAAGTGCATGAAAGAACGGTATAAATTAATTCTTATTTCTCATCTTACTTCCTTATATGATGTCCAATTTTAAAAAAGACCCAACAGTTCACGTGTTTCATGTTTCAGCTTTTCTGTTACGTGTTCTGAGATAAGAAAGTTATTTTTCAAGGAAACCGCAAAAATCGGCGAAACGATGTTCATGTCTATTATTGCTCTAATTAATTAATTAATGGTCCGATCATTAAAATCTGCATACCATTAGAACGGCATTGCATCACGCTTATAATGCTGTTCTTTATGTTACTTTCAAACATTAATAGTTTCTTAGAAAAAAAAAAAGCAGTCAAATGATTGGGACTAACTGCAGAAGTGCATGAAAGAACAGTTTAAATGAATTCTTATTTCTCAGCTAACTTCCTTATAGGATGTCCAATTTTAAAAAGCTAGGTACTATTATAAAGGCCTTCAAATTTCCAACATTTCACGCATTTCATGTTCCAACTTATCCGTTACGGGTTTTGAGATATAGAAAGTTATTTTTCAAGAAAACGGCAAAATCGGCAAAAAGATGTTGTCTATTATTGCCCTTCGACAAATAACTTTATAATTTATGGTCCGATCATTAAAATCTGCATATCATTAGAACCGCATTACATCATGCAAAAATTTGTTCTTTGTTATTTTCAAAAATTAATAGTTTCTTTGAAAAAAGCAATCAAGTGACTCGGCCTTACTGCAGGAATGCATAAAAGAACGGTTTTACTAAATTCTTATTTTTTCATGTAACTTCCTTATATTTACTTCATATGACGTCAATTTTTAAAAAGCTAGGTACCGTTGGAAAGGTCTTTTGATTTGCCAAGCTTCATGATTATATGTATATTTAAACTCTTTGTAGATATGGGCGGTTGAACCTTGAAAATACAGCAAAAATCGGGGATAAATATGTTCATATCGTTTTTTTTTCTTCCTTTTAACTTAATGAATATTAAGTCAATCTTTAAGATTAAAACACCAAAAGAACGGCCAGGCATTGATCTACAAAGTACATTCATACTCTTATTAACAAAATTCAATAATTATCGAGATAAAAGTAGTTAAGTACACCTATGGTAGCAGCTTTTCTGTTTTTCTGCAATAACTCAGCTGATACAACCCGATCTTCAAAAACTATATATCATCTTAAAGGCCTTTCAAAGCACTACAAATTATACACATAGTGTCTCGATAAAATATTTTTCGTTTTTGAGATATTTAAGGCAAAAAAAAACAAAAAAAAACAAAAAAAAAACAAAAAAAACGATAATTGACATGTGACATTGACCTTAGCGATTTTCCGGAAGCGGAAGTGACTGATGATAATAAGAGCCTTTGTTGCACCTTCAGTAAAAATTTATGCAAATCGGTCAAAAACTTTGTCTTCCAGTGCTAAAGAAACGTATATTTTGGATAAAAAAAATTGATAACGCGTCATGACGTCATTTTACTTCATATGACGTCAGTCTTCTCAGAGCAGACAGAAATCAATAGGACACATGTTCTGTCCACATTTCATGTTTCTAGCTTATCTGCGTGCTTCGTAATACTTCGATACATTTTCTGGTCCAAAGTTCGAAACTTGGTTCAGCCATAGATCCTTGATCTTTTCGAATATTGCAAAATGTATATAATCCTGCACAACAAGAACGTAATATATATATTCTGTGAGAAAAAATCAAGTAATTCGGTCCAGAAATGACGGCTGTAGAGCACGTACAGACTTGGGTAGCTCTTTTCAGCCCTGACGTCATGTGACGTCACATGAGGAAAAATATGTGACGATCAAAAGCGCCAAAGACACTGGTGTTACTGTAAAAATTTCATGCTGCTAGCTTATCGGCAACCTGTTGTAATTTGAACCTCAAAAGGAAGAAAAAAGTAGAATAATAATAACTAGATTTCATTCGTTGATACGAATGATAGGACTTTCTGCTAACATTGAAAAATATAAAGATTAATACCGTTAGAAAGAATATATATTAAATTCCCTACCTTTTACTTTTTTTTGTAGGGACTTCTCATGCATGAACTTTGTGAAATAAGCCATATGGCAAAAATAAATCAATCTTTATTTTGATATCGCTTTCTTATAACTTGACCAATTTTAGTATTCTAGGTACCAAAATAAATGGCCTGAAAATCCCGACAATTCCATTATAGCATATTTGGGTCTAGTTTTATAGGTATTCAAAATATAAGCAATTAAACTTAAACCTCTTAATTCTGCATATCAAAATTCTTTTTTTTTTTATTTTCGTGTACAGTCGCGGGAATAAAATAGTAAATGCTACCATGCAATAGAACCGTCGACGCGTGTAGCCTCGTGAGTTAAATTCCAATAACGCTTGTACATACGATCGAGAGACTGTATTACACATAGTTACTCCATTTTGCGCTTTTAACTAACGGACAAATTAGCTTGCAGCGTCTTGAACAGATGACATGTGTTGATCATTTTGTTTCAAACGTCTACACTTATGCACGCTCATGGTATCTCATGCTAGCAATTAAATTACATTGTACTATAACATATATTTTCACATAGGTCATTTATCATAAACTTGGAATATAGCTGGTACAACATTTATCGATTGATGCAACAATAAAGTCGGGAAATTGCAATGTTTCAACAACGGTCTACATGACATGTGTCAAAACGCTCAAAAGATTATGGGTAACGCAATGCTGCAACTGATATGTACAAGTTACGTAAATAAAATGATTTGACAAAACATTTAATCATTGTCAACACTTGTTTGTTTGTTTGTTTGTTTGTTTGTTGGGTTTAATGTCTTCAAAATTTTAGGTACCAAAATAATCGTCTTAAAATTCTCTACATTTCGCAAGCTTTATCTATAGGAATATTTTTAGTATATTTTGACATATAAGCTTTCAAACCTCCTGAAAAATGAAAAAATCACTAAAGCTATATGTACGAATCTCGTTTGTTCCGCATTACTCCATGAATCTTAGGTCAATCATTAAACTTTAAGCATCAAGAGAACGGCCAAACATTGCTTTACAAATAATATTCATCATCATATTTTCAAAAATCAAAGGTTTTCGAGATATAAACTGTTAAACACACTGAGGGTTACCAAATTTTCATTTTGCCGCCATAACTCAACCGATTCAACCCCGATCATCAAAAGCTAAATATCATCTGAAAGGTCTTTCTAAGCACTACAAATTATACGCATAGTGTCTCGATAGAATATTTACCGTTTTTGAGATATTTAAGGCCGAAGAAAAAGCCGATAATTGATATATGACCTTGACCTTTGGGATTTTCCGGAAACGAAAGTGACATGGCTCCATAAAATCTAAAACTGCATCTTCAGACAAAATTTCAAGCAAATCATACAAAAAATAAAGCCTACAGGGCTTAAAAACCGTAAAGTTTTAATACGAAAGTTTTATTAGCATTATGACGTCATGTGACGTCATATGGTGTTCATCTTTTCAGAATGTAAAGAAGACCTAGAGACTAATATTCATTCCAAATATCGGCTTTCTAGCTCTTCTGGAAGCGATTTTATACGCATTTGAAATTTGACTACATTAGTTCGAATCTTGGATTCGCCATAAAACCTTTGCCTTTTCGAATTTGGAAAAACGGACACCGAAAGACACAACTAGAGTCTAACATACACATTCTGTGAAATTTTGATGAAAATCGGTCCAGAAATAATGGCTGTAGACCGCGTACAAACTTTTTCACCTGACGTCGAATCTGACTTATATGACGTCATATGAAAAATTTTAAAATGTCATGGTTTGAAATATATGCCATAAAATTTTCATGTTTCTGAGTCAATGGCAACACCTCAAAATTAACACAAATATAAGAGGAAGAAAAAAAGAATAATAACTAGATTTCGTTTGCACGGCAAACGATAGGACTTTCTGCAAACCGTTAAAAACTCAATCAAACTGAAAATAATAGGTACGGAATACTCAGAAAACATTAGTGTGTTAACATTAGTTTCTAGTGTGTAACCTATACATTCTTTGAAAGTTTTAGAAGAATTCATCAATTCATAATTCTGCAGAGCGCTTACAAACCTTTTGATCTGACGTCTATTCTAATGTCATAGGAATAAGAATATTATTGCATATGAAAATTCAGCATATTTAACATATGCCATTTTTTTGTAATTCTGGACCATTGGGATCACATTGAATTTATTGCACCAGAACTGAAAACATATTATAATCCCATTAAAAGAAAACGTTTTGAATTACAACATGTGTGAAATTCAGCATTTTACTTCGAATAGGGTCTCTGAAATACTAAACTTAATTCCGAAGTCATTTTTTCGAAACTTGGTTTCACCACAGAACCTCGGTCTTTTCAATATTTTGAAAACGAAAGTAAGGATGCCCAACAAAATCCTTGCTTTTTCATATTTGGTAAAACGGAGACGGGTTGACACATCTAAAGCGTAACATACACATTCTGTGAAATTTTGATGAAAATCCGTCCTAAAATAATGGCTGTAGACCGCGTACAAACATGTGTAGACGTCAAGTTTGATGTCATATGACGTCATAAGAAAATCAATGAAATGAAATATTAAGTATCTTAAATAAATCAAGTAAATTTTCATGCCCCATTGGAACTTTGCAACATATAGAAATTAACGCTTAGATATCAAACATTCTTTTTGACCTTATGACGTCAAATGACGTTAATCCTCATATAATAGAAATAAGTCTTAAAGACTAATATTCAGTTCAAATATCCACTTTCTAAATCATCAGAAAGTGATTTTATACGTATTTGAAATTTGATGTCAATGGTTCGAAATTTGGATTCGCCATAGAACCATTGCCTTTTCGAATTTGGAAAACCGGACAAGGAATACACAACAAGAGCGTTACATATACATTCTGTGAAATGTTGATGAAAATCGGTCCAAATATAATGGCTGTACACCGCGTAAAACCTTTTTGCCCTGATAATATCATATGTCATATCAGGCTGATATCAAATCTTACGTGATATAACGTTACATTATAATGGAATACATTGCATTCTAAAGCTCATGGATTGATGTATAAACTATTAAAATTCCATGGTCCTGGAAAGTTAACAACATTATTTGAATTAACGCGTTAATTAATTCCTTATGACCTTATAACGTCATCTGACGTCAAATAACGTTCATCTCCACAGAATGTAAAACATACTTGGAGACTTATAATCTTTCCAAATATCACCTTTCTTACTTATCTGGAAGCGATTTTATACGTACATGTATATGAAATTTGACTTCAATGGTTCGAATCTTGGATCCGCCATAAAACCTTTGCAAAAACGGACACCGGGATGCACAACTAGAGCCTAATATACACATTTTCTGTGAAATTTTGATAAAAATCGGCCCAGAAATAATGGCTGTAGACCGCGTACAAATATTTTAAAACGACGTCAAGTTTGACGTCAACACACGTGATAGTCAAATGAAAATTATTGAAATGCAAAATGTTTTATATGAAGCATTTGCTATTAAATTTTCAAGGTGCTCGGATGTTTTCAACATATAAAAATTAACACGTAAAATTTAGAAATTTCTTTTCACCTCATGGGGTCATATGACGTCATGAAGTTAATCTTTTGAGAATGTAAATACATCCCAGAGACTTATATTGTTGCGGTCCGGTGGGTACGGGCCTTCGAAAAGACCCGAGGACTGGACCGTTGTAACTTTAATTGTCCATCTCACGTACAACATTACATAGGGTAGCTGGCAAATCATACATGTGATGGAAATCTCGGTACACCAAGCTGATCAGTTGACCATGTGAAGTGGTTGGCTTCAGCAATAAATACAACACCGATTTAAATTAACTTCAACTTTATTTTGAAGTTCAATATAATTTTAAATACTATTAAAACTTCATAAATGTCTAAGTATAAATTTAACCAGATGATGTTTCACAAACGTTAATAGTTGAACCTTTCAAATATTACTGTCAAGGTCTCCGCGTATAATAGTATATGTATACACAAATCTCAGTGTTAAAGTTATATAGCCTGACTATATATATTTAGCGCGAGTCTAATATAAACTCTTGTAGTGACAAATGGTACCAGGTTTAACACACAGTTAAATACTGATTAGGTTAGATCTCCTCAAATGTACCTCTGCCTAAAAATAATCATGAATGTATTATAAAAATCGTGTTCGTAACTTCAGGTATTTCCATAGGATCCCAAGCAATACTACGGCCTTTTATAAGATAAATCTATGCACTGTTATAAACTCACATTAACTTTCAAAATGATTCAGCATAGATCCAGTCCACAATAACGACTTATCGTATGCTGTCTTGAATAAAGATTATCGTAAGCCCCCCCCCCCTTCTGAATCTGAAACCTCAACTCAACTGACTCTGAACCAAAATGCGCCGCTTATATACCAAGCAGTGGTAGCATCTACCCAAAGTTGGTAGATCTACCCTTTACTGGTAGCACGTACCAAGAATTGGAAAACCCAAAAAGGTGGTAGATACCCAGATTTGGTACTAAACTTAATAAATTTGAACTAGGAAAAATGGCTGTCAAAATCCCTAATAAAAAAACCTCAACAAGTCAAACTTTTACAATAATTACAGTAAATACCTTCACCTGACTATTACAGCTGTAAAGTACACAGTTAAAATTATCGATTTTTGATGAGTCACTGAAGAATTTCCCAGAATTCTACAGTAAACATGGCGTAACTTGGACAAAGTTTAAAAGTAAACAATAAATGAATACTGCTTAAAAGTGGCTTAACAATGGAATTAACACAATCAGACTTGCTTAAATGCAGTACAAATATCATGGAATACGATGGCATCAACAAATTTTAACAGACATTAAGGAATTTCGAAGGAATACATTTAAATACATAGGAAATTCAAGAATCGCGGAATCATGTGGCTTTCTCCTGATGTTCAGAATGAACGATAAGAGGAAATCTACATAGGAATTAGAGATAGATAAATGGCAACCACAATTCGTTTCATATGTAGTTGGCTTGTTAGTTAAACCAAGTCAAAATGCATATTTAATGTATGGTGAGTTGCCACATGCTTCACGCGATTGACACGGAGACCTTGTGATATAAATGTCTAAAATATCAAGGTAAATGTCATTCATATTGTTCTCAATGTTGAAATATCTATGTTGAAACATGCAATTAAAGTCACTTTTAAATTAGCACATTAATGATAGTTCATCGGGTTTGGTGAATACCTGGGTGTAACAATATTCTGTCCAAATATCATCTTTCTAGCTCATCTGTAAGCCATTTTATACGCATTTGAAATTTGACGTCAATGGTTCGAATCTTGGATTCGCCATAAAACCGTTGCCTTTTCGAATTTTGAAAAACGGACACCGGGTTGCACAACTAAAGCCTAATTTACATATTCTGTGAAATTTTCGTGAAAATCGGCCTGGAAAAAATGATTGTAGACCGCGTACAAATATTTGTAGACGACGTCAAGTTTGACGTCAAAACACGTCGAAGACAAATGAAAATTATTGAAATGCAAAATGTTTTATGTGAAGCATTTGCTATTGAATTTTCAAGGTGCTCGGACGTTTTCAACATATAAAAATTAACACGTAAATTTTAGAAATTTCTTTTCACCTTATGACGTCATATGACGTTCATCTTTTGAGAATGTAAATAAATTCTAGAGACTTATATTTTGTCCAAATATCATCTTTCTAGCTCATCTGTAAGCGATTTTATACGCATTTGACGTCAATGGTTCGAATCTTGGATTCGCCATAAAACCATTGCCTTTTCGAATTTTGGAAAACGGACACCGGGTGCACAACTAGAGCCTAACGTACATATTCTGTGAAATTTTGGTGGAAATCAGCCCAGAAAAAATGGCTGTAGACTGCGTACAAATATTTTAAGACGACGTCAAGTTTGACGTCAAAACACGTCGAAGACATATGAAACTGATTGAAATGCAAAATGTTTTATCTGAAGCATAAGCTATTAAATTTTCAAGGTGCTCTGACGTTTTCAGCATATAAAAATTAACATGTAAAATTCAGAAATTACTTTTCACTTCATGACGTCATATTCCGTCATACGACATTCATCTTCTGAGAATATAAAGGAAACTTTGAGACTTATATCCTGTCCAAATATCATCTTTCTAGCTCATCTGTAAGCGATTTTATACGCATTTGAAATTTGACATCATTGGTTCGAATCTTGGATTCGCCACAGAACCTTTGCCTTTTCGAATTTTGAAAAACGGACACCGGAATGCACAACTAGAGCCTAACATACACATTATGTGAAATTTTGATGAAAATCGGTCTTGAAATAATGGCTGTAGACCGCGTACAAACCTTTTCACCTGACGTCAAGTCTGACGTTATATGACGTCTTATAAATATGAAATTTATTGCATTCGAAAGCACATGGTTTGAAATATTTGCCATAAAATTTTCATTGTTCTGGGCCAATGGCAACACATCGAAATCAACACAAATACAAGAGGAAGAAATAAAGAATAAAAATAATAAAAAACATAACAAACCCAATAGGACTTTCTGCCGAAAGGGCAGAAAGTCCTAATAAGAAGAAGAAGAAGAAGAAAAAAAACAGTACAAACCCAATAGGACTTTCTGCCAGTAGGCAGAAAGTCCTAAAAACATAACAAACCCAATAGGTATTTCTGCTTGAGGCAGAAAGCCCTAATTATTCCATAGATTTAAATGTTTTAGCACCAAAGTGTTTTTGGTTAAGAGTAAAATTGCTGTAAAATGAAATAAAGTACCTAGGTTATTAAAATCACTAATTGTTTCAATTAGGTGACCATTATACATATGTTTATTTTTCCTGTCGGCGTGAAGGGCTCATTTTTCTAAATACCGTTATTTTAGTCTTAAATGTATTGACCTTTTAACCCCTTGCACTGCAGCACTTAATTAAATGATCAAGGTAACGTTGTATTTCTTCAGGATATTTTCCAAGTATAGCCATATCATCTGCAAAAAGACGTAAAATTTAAACAATATCATCTATTCTTGATACCACAGTTTATATTATTTCGTAAGAATAATTCTAAATCCTCCATGAAAATTGAAAAAAGTAATGGTGAAATATCTTCCCTTGCTTCAAGCCAACAGCATATTGAATAAAAGGAACACTTTCTTATACAGGATTTAACATTCTGGTACAGATCTCAACATTTCTAAGTATTTTACCACCAATGCCACTTTTTAACATTTTTAACTATAACGCATCTCTATAAATGGTATCAAAACATATCGACATAACATACAATATTTTATTTCCATTCAAAATCTTTAGAATAACCGACATAAGAATGAAACTTGCATCCACGGCTGACCGTCACTTTCTGCCTTCCGATATAACAGTAATTTGTCATTTTTTTTTTCTATTCAATTATTTAATATTGTAGTAAACACTTTCGAAAAACAACATACCACAGTAAAACTTCTGTTATTATTGCCACCATTAACTGATCCCTTCTTGTGTAATGGTACAATAACCCATTCAGAACATTGGTCTGGAAAAAAAAACTCTATCAAATATAAGATAAATATGTTTCAAATATGTTACGGCAGAATATCTACACTTTCAGTGAAATACGCATTAAGTATACAATCACGACCGCACGGTTTATTACACTTCTATGGTGTAAAGCATCTCGTTCACGGATGATCGATAGAAATTAAAAAATATTTTTTTCTCTCCCTCGTTTATGTTGATGGAGTCTTTGTTTCGTTGTAAATAAACTCGCCAAGTGTAGGTCACATTGCATGCGAAAACGCTATCATCGTTAACGCAACTTCAGCGAAATCGGTTAAATATAGAATACGGTATCCCCGAAGCAGATGCTTGCGGTATCACGTGACGCGTTCCGCAACATGGCGACTTAAGCAGTAGCGAATTCGTAAGTTCGGTCTGTGACATTAGCTTTTGCGCGAAGAGTCAATGTGATCAGTCAAGTGATGGCAAATGAAAAGAGAAAATCTAAATACCATGTATAGGTTTTATGATACTAAATATAGTTTCAATACTGTCTGTTACGCTATTGCCTGTGATGGGCAAACCACACATTCATTTACAACCACGCCGGATTGTTGCATTGGGTGATCATACGTCTGTAAATGGGTATTAGTTTAAACATATTTTATTATTCACATTCATACAAACATAAAGGGTACAAACAATATGAATAATGCCATTATTTGTGAAACAACTGGATTGAAGTGAAAACAATATGCTTATTAAACTTCTCTCCAACAAATGTAAATTTCAAATGCAACTGGCGATAATTAAATGACTCATATAACGTTTGTTTAACAAATAAAAAAAAAACGTTTGTTCAACTATTAAACTGTAAATGGGTATTGACGCAATATACAAACATAGTTAATCAAAGCGCTGAGCGCGCTAAAAGACTGCATGCGATCAAAAATATGAGGGATAAATTATAAACCTGTACTTTATACATGCTATTGAAGCTGTTTATGGATAAAAGATACACCACCTATAACTCTTTGATCAGTGCGTGTTTAAAACAATCTTCATAAAAATTAGATGCTAGAGAGTAAATTCAAGGGCCATAACTCCTTGTCAGCTGGGCCGATATCAGCCAAGAAATCCAACAAATTGGTATGCTTGAGTTTAAACATAGAATTTTTTTCTCAATATTCCGATTTTTAAGGGCCATAACTCTACACCTATTATTCAAATATCTGTCATAATTAAACTTGTAATTTCATGTTTCGAGTACATATTAACCTTCAAGCCTTTTTGTGTATTTGAAGACATCTGATTAAAATGGATCGAAATTTGAATTGACCATACAATATTAAAATATTTGAATACAATGAAAGTACAGATACTCATACAACTACATCCTAATTTACACCTCCAATGAAAATTTAAGGAATATCGTTCTAGAATTGACAACTGAAATTTTGCTAGCGGACGTCAATTCCAGTGTCAAAATTGACGTCATATGAATATCAAAAACATTCATTTACATGAGACAAACTCGTCCTTTTGAACTGTTGTACTTAAAGATCTTTTTTGGCATTCACATGCGCACTGGGAAGCGATGGGGGATAACAATAATACCATAGCATGATTGCGCAAACGCGAAGATGTAATTATGATATGATGGTGAAAACGCGACAGCACTATGGTGAAACACGATCCTATGTTGCATTATCATCATTGCACTATCGTATTATCGCGTTGTCGCGTAATCAGTATCATGCCATCGCGTTTTCATCATCTTACTAATGAATATCGCGTTTTATAACAACACATTAAATGACAATGGCCCTAATGGGATTCTGTACAAAGAAGCTTTGCTTCAGGTACAACTAGAGCTATCACTTAAGGTGATAAATACCCCCGCACTGTTTCTTGTAACAAAATTGCTTCCCACAAAGTGGAAGAGTTTGATACAGCTAATGAAAACTATGACAATAACAGGGAGATGAAACAGAAACTTTGCAATGCAACCTAAAATGTGCAAACATTCCATTCCCTGATAGTGCACTCTACTAACAATGGTAACATTTTGGGAAAGTAGCTATTGCTCTGAGAATTGGCAAAGGGGAGAATTTTCTTTAAAGAGTAATAAATGATTGAAAAATCATTAATTAATAATAATTTACATCTGTGCTTAGCATAAGTGCAGACAATAAGATTAAAAAATTAATTATTGAAATCCTTCCTGTAGTAATTGAGAAAATCATCAAAGAGCCAAACCTCAGTAAAAATGTTCAACCATAATATGAGTACTATGTACACATCTGTGCTTGCTAGTGAAACTTCCTATGAAGTTTGATTGAAATCCACCCTGTAGCAACTGAGAAATAGCGTGGCCAAATAAAGCTCCAGAAAATTATCAGGGCCATAACTCAAAGAAAAATCATTCAAATATAACAACTGTACAATATACACATCTGTGCTTGCTAGTGAATTTTCCTAAGTAGTTTGATGGAAATCCATCCAGTAGTTATTGAAATATAGCGTGGACAAAGAAAACTCAAGAAAATCATCAATGGACCATAACACAAAGATTTTTTTAATTTAGTACTTATTTAAAAATATCGCAGACGAAGAAATTTTAAGAAAAATTCATTAGAGAAAAATCAGTCAACCATAAAAACTGTACAATATGCACATCTGTCTTTGCCAGTGAAACTTCCTATAAAGTTTGATTGAAATCCATCCAATAGTTATTGAGAAATAGCATGGACAAAGAAAGCTTCAGAAATTCATTGCAGAGCCATAACGCAAAGAAAAATCATTCAACCATTACAACTGCACACTATGCAAATTTGTGCTTGCTAGTGAAACTTCCTATGAAATTTGATTGAAATAAATCCAGTAGTTAATGAGAAAAAGCATGGCTAAACTAGAAATATGTCCATATGACACAGATGCCCCCACAACCGCTTTTTTTGCTGAATGATAGCATTTCAAGAACCTTCGACCAGTCTGACAAAGATTTCATACTAAAGGTTACAGTGACGATGACCTTTGACATAGTGACCTCAAAATCAATAGGGTTCGTCTGCTGGTTATGGCCAAAGTCCCTACTTTGTTTCACAAACCCAGGTCCTGGGGTTCTCCAGTTAATGATCGGACAAGGAGTTTAAGGCCCCATTTCACACGTATGTATACAGTGACCTTGACCTTTGACCCCAAAATCAATAGGGTTCATCAGCTGGTCATGGCCAACGTCCCTACCAGGTTTCACAAACCAAGGTCCTGCAGTTCTCTAGTTAATGATTGGACAAGGATTTCAAACTAATGCATACAGTGACTTTGCCATTTGACCTAGTGACCTCAAAATCAATAGGGTTCATCTACTGGTCATGATCAATGGCCTTACCAGATTTCACAAAACCCAGGCCCTATGGTTCTCTCGTTAATGATTCGACAAGGATTTCACACTTATGTACACAGTGACCTTGACCTTTGACCTAGTGACCTCAAAATCAAAGGGGTTCACCTGCAAGTGGCGGCATAAAAAAACTACCGATCGACCCCTATATATCCCCCTCCCCACAAACTAAGGATGTGAGGGGAATAAAAAGCATGCCGAACTGCCTCCTCCAGAACATATTTTAAAATAGATCTTTTTCCTTTTAGAAATTGGTGTCCGACAAGTTAGAAAACTATTATTGATCCTCTTTACATGTAAACTGGGTATACATTGTTCCTTTAAGTGAAATAGAAAAATCAAAAGAGAGCATGTAACAAGTTTGTGAGTTGTACTGTACCAATACAGAAATATGAGACATGAATATTGAGTTTGTCACGTTTACACTAATGTTGGTTTCAAATTGAAGTAAGTTTTGACTGAGTTTTTTACAGAGTCTTTTAATATCAGATCAGCCTTTGACTAGAATGAAATAGTCAGATACCTGCTGCTCACATGGTTATAATAATATAATGGGTGATAGATTATGAAATTCTGAAAATATTGTGCTTATTCTGCCTTTGGCACTTTACTGAGATTACTCTTACAAAACTATTAATTAAGTCACTATTTACCACAACTTATCAACTCATCCTGAATCTCAGACAAGGATGCTAAACCAGTTCTATTTTTAAGGCCTATGGTATGTCATGGCTATGCATGAGTTGAACCTACAACACTTGGGTTAGTGGAAGAATATTCTAGGTACTTGGCCAACAAGACTGACGGGAGATGTCTGTAGGATTACAGTCAGTCAGCAAGAATCATATACATGTATATTCCAACAGTTGTTTATTTAGACCCGTTGAGAAACATACTGTTTAACAAGTAAGACCTCAAACCTTCAGCAGATGCCTTCAAATATATCAAGTAGCCAAAATTGGTAAGATAATGTGTAAACAGTATGGTAGCTGATAGTTGGTTGAGCTTAAAACTTGTAGGTGCTGTGTCTCAGGTTCAAATCCTGATCTGTCTGCACATTTTCTACACATGGTTATGTAATGTCGGAGCAATTACCACCCTTGTCGCTGTGAGATCTGTGTAAACATTCCGATAACTATATCTGTATGGTACTGGTTCTAGTCCTTGGCTAAACGTAGGGCCGTTATAGTAATAATTCTCCAGTGCATATCACACTTGGGTATATCAAGAACATAGATTATTTTTCATGAACAAATCTCAAATATGGCTTACGCATGGATGTATATGATTAAACTAGTAATTCTTATCAGAGAGATATTTGTGTCTGTGCTACACTGTGGTCTTGTGGTTCTTCAGCCCTGTATGCTGGGGGTCTGAGTTGGGTTCAAATCTGGATCATGCTGATTTTTGTTACCTCGTAATATAACAGCCTGTTAATAATCCTGATCAGTGTGATATTTGTTTTGGCAATCCTGAAGATAAATCTGTAGAGCTGTAAGGTTTGGAATCCTGGTCTGGCTGCAAATTCTTATTTCACCTACTTATTGGTTACATTTGGTGCCAAACGTGGGGCTATTTCGGTAAAATGTTTAAGTATACATCAGCCTTTGGTTTGTCAAGAACATAGCAAATTGTTCTGTCCTGTCCTGAATTCAGGTAAAAAATCCAAATGTAACTGCCTAGTAAGAGATTTGTATCAGTTGTACGATAGTATGACCACCCTGTTAGATTCCAAATCCTTGTCTGGCAGTACATTTTTCACACTAAAATAAGTACAATAACAGTGCATTAGTAACCTTTATCAGTATGAGATTGTATTAGCAATATTGTATATCAGTCTGTAGAGTTCTTGTATTGTATGCCAAGGGTCCTGGGTTTGAATCCTGGTCTGGTTTCACATCATGTTTCGCCTGGTTCCATTTGGTGCCAAAGAGGGGGGCCATTTCGTTATAGTTCATCTGTATATATCGCCTTTCGGTTTGTCAATAACATAGCAAATTGTTATGTCCTATGAGTTCAGGGACAAATTCCAAATGCAGCATGTGACCCTAATCAAGAGATTTGTGTAAGTGTAGCCACTCAAGTCCTGGTCTGGCTATACATTTCTCCTACCTGATCATTTTGCTCTTACCGTTAATGAATGTGTTGCCATTGGATTAAATAAAATTAGATAATTGTTCTCAGTCCTTTGAGCCCAGGGCCCAATTAATTCAGAATTTAAGCTGGCTGTTATTTCTATGACTTTTAAATAATCCATAAGTAATAATAAATAATTAGAGCAAGCGGTCATTCTGCTGTTGCATTCGGTATACCAAAAGTAGACCTAACTTGACAGATGCCGCTTACTTTACATGTTTCTGAATAAAATACTGTAGCGAATATATTGAATAGATAATTAGATTTTGTCTAGTGCTTGACGCAGTTGTGAAATTGGAGTTTTCTCTCTTAACATACAGGTTTCAATATGAACTATTTTTAACCTCAGAACTTCTTTTGCGTAGTAATACTACGAAATATTGAAATTGACGTGCTAACTGTCGACAAATGACTTAAAATTACGGTACTAAAGACTGCATGCGCAGTCAATGGCCATCTGTGAACGAGCTGCTTTAATTGTATTTAATACCTCACAATTTGTAACTAGCTAATCAAATTCTGAAAACGAATCAATCGATGTATTAAAATCATGGTCATTACAAACGTGTTCAGTCTACACATTTTTACAATTCAAACCGTCTTTAACTGACACTTTAAAAGAAAATGTTAAATTCGCTTAGCGATATATATTCTTCCCGATGCGATGATATTGTCTTAAAATAATTCCAGAAATCTCTTGGTCTTGATTTCGTAACATCTTAATCTCGTTCATATTAGAGACTTATAAACAGAGATTGGCAGATTTCCGGAATAGCGTGCTTTATTGCGTGCCTCGGGGGTTAACGAGAGCGTGCCGTCCTGTCACACAGATACCGGACATTTCGGTTGGGTTTTGGGGAATCTTACAGAACAGTAATTAATTTCCAAATAATTTTAGTAAATCTACTGATATTAGCTAAAGTGAGTTGAAATGATGGAAAGAAGAGGACGGATGCATGATTAGAGTACTATTTTAGATTGATTATAGAGAGAGAGAGAGAGAAAGAGAGGAAGAAAGACAGATGTATTTCTGGTCCGAAATGACTAAGCGCGGCACGAGTAAACGTCGAGATACATACATGCAGGATTAACCCGTAATTTTTGCCGGTTATAGTCTTTATGTTCGTTTAACTGATGTTAGCAAACATGTAGAATGGTTTCTCTAATTGCGTCTCGCCGTGTTGTTGATCAACCTCACTGACGTTTGTTTATGTCAAAAGTAATCGAACAAATAATTGACCATACAAAATAACCATATCAGTACTATATTATTTTAAATATCCATTGGAACTTCCCATAAATATGTTTATAATGGCAAGTCTTGCCCGGGTCAAATTTAAATCTCGTTGTCCGCGCGCGACTTAAAAAAATGTATATATATTTGTGCAAATCGATGATCTTTTGTTAGTTTTTTTATTGGTATTGAAACTCCGTAAACTTTCGAAATATAAATATCGGGCTTAAACACATTCTTTATCAAACCACTCGGTATGTTTTATATGCAATTCATCATTATCATATTGTACTCTATAGTTCTCCGAAAAAAACACAAAAAAAAACAAAAACAAAAAAAAACGGGTCAGCAACTTCTCGTTCTAAAGACGTAAAATTATTTAGGATATGGGCAATGGGAATGACAAATTATGACTATTCTTTTTTTTTATTTTTCTGAAAACTAAGAAGTTTTAGTATGGTGTTATTATAAAAAAAAATTTGAAAACACAAGAGCTACTGATCCTAGAACGCTCATCAGAATACCATCAGCCTAATTAAAACAAGTCAGGCTATTTGATTTTACCTTGGTATTTTCAGCAACAACTAGATTTAAATTCCAAATGCAGAAAATTATAATGTTTTTTACAGATTATTTGAGAAAACTGACGTATCCCTTGGGGCCTAATTTTTTTCAAGGACTAAAATCTATTGCAGCTATAATGGTAGAGGGCCATGAGGTGACTATTTATGGGGAATCAAATTTTAATAGTTTGTTTTAAAGAAGAAGACATTTGAAATTTTCAGCAAAAAAATATCTAAGGAATAGATAGATGTCAATCCCACAGTTCTTTCTATTAAGTCAATGGTGGTTTGTCATACTGCTCTTATTTGTGGTATTCTTCAGCACTGATCACTATTTCTAAAGAAAAAAAAATAGAACCTTCATCGACTCACTGAAGAAATAGGCCTTCTAACTGCAAACAAACACGTTCATTGTTTGTTTTATTAGGACTGGTCTAATAAATGAATACGTGTAATACACTTTGTGCTATTAAGCACTAAACGCAAAACCTATTCTCTTTAAAGTCGTTTCGAAACTAACTACAGGCATTTTTATTTGGACAATATTTTCAGAGCCAATATCCAGGAGGGTAAATCACGGTATAGCCATGAGTCAACGGGGAAAGGGCAGTCTTTACATTCTTGGGCAAGGAGGAAAGGGTGGTTCTGATTATTACGAGACTGAAATTAAATCTGCCTACAGGGATCCAAGGAAGCAGATTGAGGAGACAGGGGCAGTGGGAGAAAATGGAGGTAACATATGTCTGTTAATTATTTCTACTATCTTTAACCCCCAGTCTGTATCACTCTATTCAGCCCATGTTTATTATACACACAATTGAGTAATTCACATATGATTATAGAATAACGTGCATAAACTATAAAGATACAAGATAAAATCGCGTTCCAAACCTATTGCAATCCTTCACCCATGAACTACTTGTAGATTGGATGTGGGGGTCAACAAATTTTCAGGTTAATTAATTAAATTCTATGCGGGGACAAGTCATGGATACTAATCATGGAAGGGGATCTCCCATGTAAAAGGTTTTGCAGCCACACTGTTTATTTGAGAAGTTGAAGTTACTAGGCCAACCAGTCCTGAAACTATGCTCACTGCTGAGAACCAAGGAAGGGAGATATACCATGCATATTTAGTCATTTACATCATGCCCTTATATACCTTAAGTGCAGCTAATAGTACTCCCGAATCTCAGTGTCACTAAAGGGCTTTTTGGATTGCATTTTGGAACGGTGAGGTAAAGGTTAAGTTCTTTGTTACTAAAATAGAATACTAGAATATATATCCAAATTTGAGTTTTTCCTTCAGTACAAAGTCACGTGATGATCCTAGTGAGATATGCTTTTGCAGAAGTTATCACAAGACCTTTGTTTAAATGTGTTAGACATACCCTGTAATCAAGAAGACAACGCGGACGTGCCTAAACGGGAATGTTCTCGGGCACCACACAATTATTTGTTGGCCAATGGGAAAGGCCAATAGCAACAAATTGCATTAATGCCAGAAGTGATAGGAAGTTCTGGCAGCTTAAAGTCAAACTTAGATCGACTTTGCAAATAAGTGCATACTCAGGGTGATGAGACGCCATAAAACATTCTGACTGAAGAAACGGCAGCATGCTAAGTTATTCAATCTGTCAAACAAGCATTGAATATTCAGCCATTAGTCGAGCTTTCCCTTAAAGAAAGCTCAAAATATACAAGGAGTGATTAAGTAATTTTAATTCCAGATTAGCCGGAGAAAGAGGGGAAAGAGTTTTACGCGCTAAAAGTAAATAACGATGCAGAAACTCGAAATTAGCTGTCCATGCGCAGCGAAGTAAACGAATGAATGATTTAATTAGGAAAACACCGAGAAAACTTTTAACTTAAAATCTAAGATTCAAGCGGGCGATTGCCTAATAAATGATGTTTTTAAAAGGTTTTTTGAAGGTTTGATGGAAGACTCCCAGAATCAAAATGACCAAGATGTTTTAGATTTTATGCTTAATTTTGGCAATAATTTTGATAACAATTCACCTGCTTTTGACTGTTTTGATAGGCTGATAAGTGAGGAAGAAATTGTTAAAGCAATAAATAAGCATATGGTACATGTAATAACAAAGCTTGTTCGATCGATAGCGTTTACTAGAATACGAGTATTTTAAGGCCGGTATCACTGTTCTGATTAAACCGTTGCATTTTTTTCTTTAATACAATACTTTCTAACGGAATATTTCCTACATCATCGGCATTTGGGGCAATTATCCCTGTTTATAAGAAGGGGAACCAATCAGATCCGAACAACTATAGGGGAATTACATCAACCAGTTGCTTTGCAAAATTGTTTACGGTAATATTTTATGACAGACTGATGTTTTGAGATCCATGTTCCAGGAGGTTAATCTGTAATAGTGGTCTTTTCGAGGGGGAGATTACCTCATCAGTCTGTTTTCCCTATTTATAAATGATATTGGGCAACATTTAAAACAGAGCATGTCTGCTGCTGGGATGGCCATTGATCAGTTAACAATATATATTAATGTTCGCTGACGACGCAGTATTGCTGTCAGAAACAAAGGAAGGTCTCCAAGAATCTTTATAGATAATTTACATAGCTGTTGTCTAAGATTTAACCTACTGTTAATGTTGATAAGACCAAAATCAGTTTTCAGAAAAAAATGGAAGATAAGTCCAAACCAACATTTGGCATTATAATGATAAATGCATTAATATAGTAAACTCGTTTAATTACAATAGGGTTGTATTTACGTCGGGCGGTTTATTTGCCAAAGCAGCAAAACCATGAAGCAGAAAAGCATTAAGATCGACGGATAGTTTACTGTATATAACTATAAAAACAATTGTACCGGTTCATATCGTGTTTAATTTGTTTGATGCATATGTTTTATCTATACTTAATTATGGTTCAGAAGTCATGGGGGTACCGATTATGAATGTTTAGAAAGAGTACACAAGAAGCTTTGTAAATAAATTTAAAAGGTTAAAAAAATCTACATTATCCGTACATAGTGATCTGGGGCGAGTCCCATTAAACATTGAACGGAATATAGTGTATGGTTGTTCCCAGAAGTGAGTCTTTGTTTAGATTTGCTTAATAATAATTTGACAGATGATTGGTGTTTTACATACCATTCGCAAGGTACGTCAAATTCTTTCATCGAAAGAGGATTGACCAGATTTGATTTGGACTATATCATTGGACACTTGCCAGCATTGTTTTCACAATCAGCCTTTCAACTAGCGATTAATAATTTTGTTTCCCTAACACACTTACAGTTTAACTTCAGTAAGTTTTCTTCATTTTCATTTGCTAATTTATCAAGGTTACTATATCACTAAAGCAGTCAGTCAAATTTAAATCATAAATCACATTGTTTTTGCAATTGACAGATATCACAAATTCAAATACGGAAAACAGTACATAGTTTGCATTTAAAATACTTCTGAGCTAAGTCGTTTTGATATTGGTAGACTTATATTGCCCCATCATGTTCAACACACTTTCCTTTTAATCCTATTTGAAATCTCTATTTTTAATTGTTTTAATTGACGGTACAGTACTGAACCTTTTCTCTGCAGTTTTCCTAAAAATATCAAACTTTTAATACCAATAATACGTTTTCTTTACTTATTGTTGATACATTGACATTGTGAGCTTTATAAATATGCATTTCAGAGAAACACATCGTTGCCCAATCTTCGTATGTGAAGTCCTCTCTTCTGTAAGCTGAATTATATGTTGGTGTTTCTTCCTTTTTGTGATAACTTAGAAACTCTTTTCTTAAAAAGAGAGATTTTGAAACAGCAATATAAATATCTTTACCTCGCAGTTGATTCTTCAAAATTTGATTTATTTGCTAGATCTTGTTTTCTTAATTAACCTTGTGTTGTGAAAACATATTTAATGAGAATCTACATGAGCAAAGAAATTTGATATTTAACACTATATAGCATATACAATCAATGCAGGCTTTTTATCTTTCTTGTTAACCATTTTGTCTTCCTTTTGACCATCGGAATAAACTGTTCCTTTTTTATTTAAGGTCTTTTTAGTTTTATTTTTGAGTGTAAATATTGCATAATATCCTTGAACAATATCAAGCGTCTTCCATCATCATCATTAACGGCAAGAATGTCTTTGAGACTAAATATACTGAATGCAATATTTTCAACATTCATCTAGATATCCTTAAAGAAATTGTCAACATAAATTCACATGATAAACGATCACAACAAAGCAAATAAAGCTTTTTTTAAACCTCTATGTTCAGACTGCATACTGTACTGTTTAATACCAGTATATTTGAAAGTTATCTGTCTCATTTACAATATAAATATACTGTACTTATAAATTAAATCCGTCAAGCTTATTTCAAACTAAATGATCGTTTGTCCTACATGTGATATAAATGTAAAGAATCAGTCAGCTTTTATAACCTGTTCATGTAATACAACTTATGAAAAAACGTTGTCCATGAATATAGTTTTACTGTTTTCTTGATGCCAAAGCGTCATGTAAATACATATGCTATACAGAACATTAACTCTGAGACATTATGGAGTATACAGAAACAAATAATATTCCAGGTATTATACTCTCAGTTGATTTTGGAAAAGCGTTTTGCTCTCTGTCTTGGTCGTTTTTGTACAGTGTTCTAAAATACTTTGGGTTTGTGACTTCTATCATATCATGGGTTAATAACTCAGTATAATAATGCAAAAATAACAGTAAATCAAGGAGGTCACCTGTCTGAATTTTTTAACATATATCGAGGATGTCGTCAAGGGGACTCATTATCCCGGTATGTCTTCATCCTTTGTGCAGAAATACTTTCAATCAAAATAAGAAAACTAAATTGATTAAGGGTTTTATGATACTTGGTGATGGATTTACGGTATCACAATTCGCAGATGATACATCAGTATTACTTGGTGGGTCAGAAGCATCGTTGAATGAGACATTAAATGAGTTAACATGTTTTGCAAAACAAAAACAAGATTAAATGTTGATTATGGAAAAACACAATATGGATTGGTGTCAAAAATATTAGTACCGACTCAATTAAAGCAAAATGGAAGCTCTCTTGAGGTAATAATAAATTTAAATTATTAGGATTTACTTCCCATGTCAATTGTGAAGAAATGATGCTATTAAATTACATGATAAAATAAAAAAAATCATTAATAAACATTTGGAAACGTAGGTACCTATCACCTTTAGGAAAAAGTACAGTGATAAAAACCCTACTCTTACCACTTTTAAACCACATTTTTATAGCATTACCTAACCCCGATGTTTATATTATCAAAACATTAAATGAATTGTTTTACGACTTTGTATGGGAGGAACCAGCTAGAATTAAACAAACAATACTTAGTATCAAGAAGAAGGGTTAAAAATGATCAATGTTGAAGCATTTAAGCATAGTCTAAAAGCATCATGGATAAGAAGACTTTTTTCTTACAGATTGACAGTGGCAAAGTATCATTAAATAAACAATTAACGTAAACAAGTTGATGAATATGAGACAGTGATACGTAACAATGATAATTTATCAAATAAATATTTTATTAACAACAGTTTTTGAAAAGACGTTCTCAAAGCTCACATTTTGATTCAAAAGCAGCTCGAGTCCATACGAAATGTTGAAGAGGATGGTATTTTTTATCCCCTATTCACTATAACCCTAATATTAAGATAGGGAGGCAAAGAAATTTCACCATGAAAACGGCCATTTTAACAGTTATGAAATGTTAAAAAATATCTTTACAAATTAAAAAAAAAAAACAGCATTACAAAAGCATTAAAAGAATTTATTAATTCTAAAGGACTTTAAAAAGTTAAGCAAGACGCTACAAAACCCTGTCATACCACCTCATATTAAAGAGTTTACTAAAGATAAAAAAAGGGATCAAAATATCTTTACAATATATTAAATCACAACCCTAATTAACCAATATCAATTGCAAAATTGACAATGCTTTATAACATTGGTGAAAACACATGGCAAGATATACATCTGGCCCCTATTCAGTCTTCTTTATCATCAATTTTAGTATGGTTTCAAGTTAGAATTAATCACAAAATACTTCATACTATCAAATATTTACATCTTTTACATATTAAAGACAGTCCATTTTGTTTTTACTGTCATGAGGAAGAAACACTGATTCACAGAATCTGGTCCTGTCCACATACACAGGCTATATAATACGTTCATTTAAAACCTGGTTATCATCCAATAACAAAGATCTTAATTTTACAGAACGGAGCTTTATTTTTAATATTGGTATTAATATAACTTTTGCTGATCAATATGTTTTACTTGAAATGAAATATTACATTTATTCAGCCAAGCGCTTATAGTAAACCCCAAGCTTAAGCTTAGAAACCCTAATATACAGATTAAAAATGTTGTTTGAGTCACTCTATAGAATAGCCCTCAAAAATGACTGTACTGATAAATTCACAAAGCAATGGGAGAAAAATAACTCAATATTGACACAAGAATAATGGATAAAGAATAATATAGAACACTTTTAAAATACTTGAATCCTGGTGAGTATGTTATATAAGATTTATTGATAAAAATCATCTGTTAAATTCAGATCAAAGAATTGTAATAAATTATCATCTAAGGGAGAGACCAAAAGCACTTTTTTTTCTTATGTTTACTTTCTTCTTTTATTCATATTATTAGAGTATAAATTGTATTAGATGAAATTCAATAACTCATTTTGTTATCCTTCGATTCTAAAAAAACTTTTTCTCCATGATAATAGATGCATTTTCTGTTTTGTTTGTAAATAATCTTACATGTTTGATGCTGTGAGATTATATATATATATATATATATATATATATATATATATGTATGAATGAATCCTTTGTAAGCTAGTCAGTTGGATGGTTCCCCACCCACTGCTACCTAAGAATGGGGATAATAAAATGTTCATTAACAAAAAAAAATCTGATATATTCAAATTAGTTCAAAAATAAAATAACAAAATCATTTTGTTCAAACAAGCCATAAAATGCCAAGTAAAATCTTTTAATAATAAGTTATAAAATAATACAATTATTAAAAAAAAAACAAAGTATGGCGGCTTTACAGTCCATTTTCAAGCTTTTTCATATTCACTTATAATGTTCAGTCTAGAAAGCTACTACATGTACACAAATCACGATACTGTTTCCAAATCTGGAATACGTAAAACTATGTCCCAGCTGACCATTCTGACTATGACTGTATAAAATAGGTAAACTCCCTAGTGTTCTGTGTCGTCCTGAGCACCTTCGACCACAGTGTATCCGGGTCTCCCTATCGTTCATGTAACGATTACGTAGATCAACGTCCGGATCGTCAACAATATGGAACTGCCCTATCGTTCATATAAAGGATACGTGGCTAACACTCATATATCGGTGACCACCTGTGGGGTTCCTCCCTCGTCTATACGATGGACCATGCCCTGTATGCGTCACAACTAAATACGGCTACAAATAAATTATGTTGTGCTAGCCATATAACAATTCTGTGGTACATTTAGTTACATCAGTACACCATACCAGCACATTAATCTTCAACTATTCTTCAACCATTACAAATCTCTTTTCAATTCAACATTTCTCCGACCTTAAACAATTTTTGCCGAAAAAAAGCTTTTGTGTATTCTACCCGTGAATATTAACCCACTTTAATTGTAGATCTATATAATAAACAAATCAAAGTTTGGCTTCCAATTCTTCAGAATAAATACATTATAAAACTCAAACTACGCTCTTAGATTCCTCTGCCTACATTCAAGTCAAACTATAGACAAAACAGCAAATACGTTATTACAATTGTACACTTATTGTTTGATTAAACAACAATTTACCAATCTTTAATCTGGATATTTAAAACAAATTCTAACAGAATTTAACTTACCTTGTGTATATAAATAGTACTTTCACATACTCCGTAATGTACATTGGTTCAGTATACAACGCTCTCTCCTGATGCATCCTTATAACTGACACCATTTTTCTTGAAAGTACGTGTATTTATACTGATTTGGACCATGTTTATCATGTTTCCCTATTAAATTCCATGTATCTCGAGAAACAGCAAATGAGTCAAAATATATTTTTGCATTAAAATGGAGAGGAATTCTTTTTTCGAAATACAGAGGTTAATGAACCCACTGAACAACTTAATAGAAGCCTCTCCCAGGAAGAACAAGCTCATATGACCGACATTTTGCAACATATGGCTTTGAAAATGATTTTAAGTGTGGTAATGGTTAATTGAATTTCCTTCATGTAACGAATCGAAATGCAAATATGTTACCGCTATAATCAAATAATTGGGTATGTTTTGCCACTTGGCACTTCCAGCAAGATACATTCTAATAAATCAAATCACTATTATATGAATCATTATTGTTACTACTTTAGCTGAGTGTGTACGTTAGGGGCATGTAAAAATGTCATAAAATGAAATTTTTCTCTCTAACTGTGTAACGTATGGTCATGATTATAGTGTCTTTTATATGACCGATAAGGCAGACTTCTTTTATCAAAATAGCTATATATTGTTTTATAAGAAAATAATTTCCAAAATAGTGATGTGTTATGTCAGGGATTGTTATGTTATATGAAAGAACAGGTTTGTTACAGAATGGGAATAAATAATACTTCATTGGCTTGAAACTTTAAAAGAATTTAAACTATTACATAGAATATTATTAACATTAAGTTTTTATTCATATTTCAAAAATACCGATCTTGTAACTTATGATAATATCATAAGTTCTTTCAGTTTTCTAACTTTAAAGTGATATTTGAAACATCAAGGAAAGGCTTTTTTATGGAAAAGAAATTTTAATGAGTTCAATAAAAATCAATGAGTATAAACGATACAAGTGAATGTTATATGTGATTTAAATGCATATAATCTTCATATGAAAACAAATAGGAACATATTTGACCTTTTTATCATGTTAAGTCTTTGATCATGTCAAGTAGTTACATCAAGGAAGATTACTGATAGGATGGACAAACATTCAAGCATTTTCCTATTTGTTTCCTCTAGAATTGCAGTCAAAAATGTTATTGCTAGCCTGATACCAAATCCAAAACCAGTTGTGCAAACAAAAAGATTGTTTGTTTATTTTGCCCGCCGTATGCAAAATGTCGACAAGAAACAATGCAAACGTATGGTTTTCCTGCAATGTCGTAATTTCTTATGTCATACAATCTCTTTTCTTCACCATACCGGCTTTTCCATACTATCTTCTGCAATAATTTGGCTGTCACTGACATCCATCCTAACAATTATCACTCTTCAACATTGTCACCATCATCATCATCATCCCTTAACAGTGCCTTTTAATTTCCACTTTTCAACATTTTCACCATCAGCGACACTGTTCTTTTCAACATCTACACTCACGTGTTACATATCACGTGTCAACATTGTTTTTACTTCTTTTATTCCATGTTTAACACTGTCCTCACCATGATATTTTCCCTTCACATTGACACAATCGTCAAAATTGTATGCACTCCCATGTTCAAAATTGTCGCCATCACCATCATTGTCCCTCACAACAGCTGCATTCATTTTTTAACACCCTATATCCTTTTAAAACAGCTTTAATCATGTTTCATTTTACCCCATCGTCTGCATTGCTTTTTAAGAAAGCTGAACTCCCCATTTTAACACTATTTTTCGCATTATCTACACTTTCCTGTTTTATATTGCCACTATCATTTACACTGTTCCTCAAAGCATCTGCATTCATCTGTTCAACATTTTTATTTTCAATAGCAGTGTCCTCCACAGCACTAGCCCTGTTTGACATGGTTACCATCGCCAACGGTATCATGCACATCATCTGCCGCGAAGATAGACTTCGCGATTATTAGACTTTGAAAAATAAAGTTACTTTGATTTAAAGCTTTATAAAGCTTAGAGTGTATGAGATCTTAACTCCGTTTCCTAGGAGATTTACTACCAATGTTAATTTCCGTTTCATTTCTTCTATTGTTGTTTGTTTATTCTGTTGCTCGAGTTATGCTTAGCTCCTGTTAAGCTCCTGTTTGTTAATATGATCCAATTAAGCTTATTCACGCGTAATTTGCATTCATGTGTTTCCCACGGATTTCATGGATCTCTTGCGGCGGGAAAACGCCTTATATATATATATATATATCACATGTTTATGTACACTGGGGTGTGTTCGCATAAAGGTTTGGACTAATGTTTATGAGTTAAAAGATGTAAAGGAAATACTGTAGAGTATAAGGCGTGATAATGAAAGTCGAAATGGAAATGGGATTATCTTGCTTATTGTGATACTCCATAAAGAACTAAAATATTCTTCAGTGTGGCTGAACGTAAAAAAGATAATATCGCCACATTGAAATTGATGCCGGAACCCGGGAAATGTTTAAAATTAAAATTGGTTGAATTTTCAAACATGCTGTGATGGAGTACATTTATAGCAAAGTTGCAAGAGGATATCAGTGTGCGCTAAAATTATATAAAAGAAAAGTGAAAACTAAGTGGTCTTATGTTTAATTCAAAGCTCCAAATTTTGTCCAAAATTGGGACAATATGGCTAACCTACAGTATATGAAAGGTGTTCGAATCCGTTACTTCAACGTGCTGAAAAAAGAGGTGGAAATTCGCATGACATTATTGAAAACTGAGCTTGCGGAGACACAGGCAGAAGAATGCAAATACCCTCAACGGCAAGTAAGTGAATGTAAACTTAAGTTAGAGACTTACATTGAAAACCTCAGCAACCCGTCTGAAAACGTAGCTTTAGCGTTCGATGATTCAAACACTGTTGTCTGAAAAGGCAATGTCTGTTCAATATGGACTTCAACACTTGGAGCAAGATTTTAATGAAATAGAGAAACACAAAGCACGTATTAGTAAAGATTTAACCACCGATTGGGGTTTTCAACGTATGTGTGATATTCAAATACAGTTACAAGAAGAATTCTTTGAATAGCAAAGAGGAAACAATGAAATAGAAATGCAAAGACGAGAGGAATTCCTTGAAAAGCAGAAGGCAGCATCTGATAAATATATGTCAGCGACAATCAAGCTACCTAAATTAGATATACCAAACTTTAGTGGTAACAAGCTCCATTTGACTGAGTTTTGGGACTCGTTTGAAAGTGCTGTGAACAAGAACGACAAACTATCACCAGTTGACAAATTCAATTACTTGAAGTGAAAACTCTCTGGTGAAGCTAGAAGTGCAGTAACTGTTTTAATGTTGTCGAATGAAAATTACGCAGTAGCAGTAAACATTCTTCGTGAGAGGTTTGGTGACGAACAGGAAATTATAGACTTACATTATAAACGTCTTCTTAGCCTTACTTCGGCAAGGAAGACAACCGAAAGTCTTCTATCATTCAAGGATAACATTGAGCGTCATCTCTTGAAGTTTTGAAAGAAAATTTAGATCAACGTGTTTTTGTGTCAATGATTCGTAGCAAACTACCGAGTGACGTTCTTTTACAACTTGAAATACAGAAAGGGTGTGAAAGCAAGTGAACAGTACTGAAAATGTATGAAATGTTGGAAAAAAAACCAAAAAGAGTGTCAAAGTTTCAAAGTTCTAAAGTGAATACTAGCAATAGAGATTATACAAGTTTTGTTTCCCAAAGAC
>CM037795.1:2403894-2438157 GCA_021229015.1 Solen grandis
TTCCCATTTTCCACGAAAAAAAAAAACCTTTTTTAAAACCCCTTTTTTACCCCCTTGCACTTTAAATTTGGCTTTAAAAATTTTTTTTGGGGCCCAGAAAGGGTTGTTTTTTTTGTCACCTGCTGAAAGAAGGGGTTGACACGTAGGGATCCCCCCTGTTCGTTTTTTTCCCTCCCTTTTTCCGTAAACCCCTTCAGCATTTTTATATGTGTTCCAAATAATATTTTTGTTAAAAATAAAGGGAATGTGAAATGTAGGAAATTTTTGATTGCAAACCTGGGGGGGTTAAGTAAAAACCCCCGGGTAAAGGGTCCCCTTTTTTTGAATTGAAGTTTAAAAACCCTTTGTAGCCCGGGGGAACCTAAAAAAAGAAAAAAACCCAAATAAACATTTTGATTTAATTTTTTTTAAATTTTTATCCCCCTTGGGTTTAAAATGAGAAAACCCTTTTTTTTAAAAAAAAACATGCTTTTAATTTCAAGCTGACTACATTTTTTAAAAAACTTTTGGAAAAGAACTAAAATTTAAGTTTTTTTTAGCTAGCAGTTCAAATTTTTTTTTTTGTATACTTGTTATTTTTTTTTAAATATTGAAAAAAAAAAAAAAAAAAAACCGGGGTTAAAAACTAAACTTTGGAAAATTTTTAAAACGTTAAATTTTTGGGGGGTGAAATTTTTTATTTTTATTACTCGGTTACCCCCCGAAAAAACAAAAATGAGAAGTCCCTCATTAAATGTCAAGTAGATGGGAAAATGAAAAACCCAGTAATTTTCGAAATCTTTATAAGTTTTTAACGTTTTTTTTTTTAATCCTTCCCCCCCCAAAATTCCCGAGTTTCCCTCGTGTGTTTTCATCTAAACCACTCCACACATTGCTGTGCATAAGAAAAAAAAAAAGAAAAAAACACACACCCCCACCCCCAAAAACAAAACACACAAACCCTTTGCTGGTTTAAAAGGTTAGAGTCCAAAAAAAAATCATTAAAAAAAGGGGGTGGCTGACAAACGGGTGGATTTGAGGAAAAGTTAACCATAGGAAAAAACAAACAGGATATTTGCAGGGGAATGCTGAGCCCTAAGCAAGGTAGCTATAAAGTACTTTTTTTCCCGCCCTTTGGTAGGGTGGGCGGCCAAGGATCGACCTACCCCCTCCCGCAAATTTTTTTTTTAGGGTGTGGCACATTGGTATTGTTTTTTCTCTTTCAAAACCCCTTTGAAAATTGGTTTCCTTTATCATTTTTTATACGAAAGGGTTCTTTTGTACGGGAAAAGTTACTCAATGTTCAAGACTTTTGGGTAAGTAAAACTTTTAAAACTTTTCAAAGCACAACACAAAACCAACCCCGATCAAGTCCCAAACCCTTTTATGCTTTTTTTTTTTCAGCCCAAAAACAAAGGGGTTTAAATTTTTATATTTCATTCTTTAACTTGATAAATATTTTTAAAAAAAAAAAGATGGCTTAGATATTTTTAAGTTACCTTTAAAAAGATATTTTACAATGAGACAACACAAAATCAAAGTTTGTGACCAGGATTAAATTTTAAAAAGGCCCACGCCCTTTTTACCTCTACACTCCCCCCGGGGTGGGGGGCCCCCATCCAGGTAAAAGGGAAATCCCCGGGGGGGAGATCTTTGGTTTTACGCCCTTTTGCCATTTGCAACTTTTCCAGCCCTGTTCCATACAAACAAAAACAATGTTAAATTTTCAAAAATTAAAAATTTTGCGAAAGTATTGTAACTCTGAATACGTACCCCCGAAAAAACCCAAATTTTCCCCCCAATATCTTTTACCCAAGTGGCACCCCTTTGCTTTTAGACGAACGTAATTACCATTCGTAAGAAAAGGAAAAGTAATTTAAACGTTTTTTTATAACTGTCTTTGCAATACAGTGCATTGCTATAAGTTGAGTAAATGTAGGTCAAAACTTTGATGAATCAGAAATGAAATGACCCTATCATTTGGCCCCTTTTTCAAAACGTGTTTTCAGCAAGTTTTAAGATTTTATCTAAATATAATACATTTTTCAATGGCAAAAAAAAACAATTTCAAGAGTTTTTTTGCCCCCTTAAAATTTTAAACAGTAATTTTAAACGAAGTCGGTTTAAAATGCAACCATAGTTACGTTCAATAGGGGCCCAAATAAAAAAGGTTCGGCAGGAAAAAAAAAAAAAAAAATTTAAAACCTACCCTGGAATAAGGGGGGGTAAGAAAATTTCAGGGGCTGCTTTTGGCTGGGGATTTGTCCCCCCCCCCGATCTGTTGGGCAGGGTTCCCGGTCGAGTCTCACCCTTTTTCCCTTTCCCGATTTTCCCAAATTATAAAACCATTAACTATTTAAAAACTACTGCTATTTAAAGCAAAGGGGAAAAACCCTCTTAAAATAAAAATACACATGAAACAAATTGATCGAAAAAAAAATTCCCTTTAAATTTTTTTGTTATATACAAAACTTGTTTATTATTTTTTATTTCTTTAAAATTATTCACCACGAATTTAAATCTGAAAGTTAATGATTGAGTTCCCGGGGGCAATAAATTCAATTTTTTTTTTGTCGTCAAGTAATCGATCCCCCCGAAATTTCCCAAAATAAACCCTTCAAAAAACTTTTTAAATGTTCAAGTTCAAGGGGCATTTGGGGAAATCTTTGCTTTTTTTTATTTTTTTTTTTTATATAAAAAGATTATTTTTGAAGAAAACCCCCATACTTTGGGAACAACAGTTTTTTCCCTTTTTATTAGGGTCACAAAAAAGACTCAAACCTTTTTGGGGCCCTTGATACAGGTTTGACAAAAACTGCAGTGCAATAAAGCGTTTTCTTCTGGCGGACCCCTGGAACCCCAACCGGGGGAGTCTCATAACAACTCAAGTCTGGAAAACAATTTATAGTGGGCACTGCAAGAAAATAACAGACACCGAGTAAAATATGTCCGTTGTTGCTTTGAAAATGTAAAATCCCCGTTTTTTTAAGGGGGTTTTCTCCCCTTTTATGACCAACAACGCTTACAAAATTTTTTCAAATACATATCAAGTAAAGTCTCATAGTGTTACATTTTACCCTTTTCATTTAAAATTTTCCACGATCACTTGATTGACCCCGTTCCCCAAAGATGGATGGATTACCTTTGTTTTTAATAAACTTTATGTGTATACATGGGAAAAAAATTTCCCCTTTTTTATTTAGTTACCGTGGGTTTTTTAACTAAACAAGACCCAACATTTTGTAGAAGACTTTTGGGTAGGTTTTAAAATTATTTACTGGGAATTTGTTGTAAATTTTTTTGGAGTAAAAAAAATAATAAAGGGCCCCTTTGCTCCCCTTTCCAAAAACGACTAAGAGAATAAAACAGATTAACAAAGCTGTGGGAAAATATTATTTTAATTTTTGGGGGAAAAGTTAAAACAACACGCAACACAACAATATTCTTACCCCCCTTTTTCCCCGGCCCCCTCCTGCAAAAAAATTTTCCCTGGCCTTTGACCCTGGGGAACTGTGAAAAGGCCCGGGACACCAGGTGGTTTTTAAAAGGTAAATGATTTTTACAAATAAATTTTAAAGCTTTCCCAAATTTTCTAAATTTTTCCCCTTTAAACAGTGGGTAAGCAGTATGACCAATTTGGGCCCCAAAAATTTTTTTAAAGGGAGCCCGAAAGCTCCAAAAATTTTTCACACCCCAAAACACACAAAAACAAAACAACCACACTCCATTTTTTTCTACAAATTAATATCTATAGCCAAATTGTAACCCCAAAAAAGCATATGTCTGCCAAAGCCCCTTTTCCTAACCCCCTTTTGATATTTAAATCATATTGAAGACCCACCTTGAAGATGCCCCCAAATTTTCCCGGGTATCTTTTTAAATTTTTTGTTTCCCCGTATCGCGTGTGGCCCCCCCCCAATGGAGGCACTCCAAAACACTACGGGGTGCCTGAATATCAAGAATAATTTGGGACACCTATTTATATTATGCACATAATGAAAGAAACTAAATAAAAATTAATTCTGTGCATTTAAGTTTCACTTTGTCTTTATCAAATAAATTTTCAATTTAACTTATTTGCATTTATTTTCAAAATGACTTGATAATTAAAGACATTTTAGATGGAACATTAAAAACACCTTCCATACATTTATAAAAAATTTTTAAATTTCAATGGATGTTAAAAATATAAAAAAATCAGTCCCCCCGTGGAGGCCCATCAAAAGTTGCGGATGCTTAGGGCAAAAATTATAGCAATCAGTGTTTTGATGACTTTCGTGCAATCGTACTCGCCGTATGGATTCCAATTGCAACGTCGACTTTTTCCTGCAGAAATACGTGTGGGACATGACGCCAAAAACGCAAAATATCCAGGCATTAACCCCTCTTTCTCTTCCTTGGGGAAAAAACAAATTCATATAAAGGGAAATCAAAGCCCAAAATACTTGGGTCCGTTATGCGAATCTTTTTCGATTTTTTTAAAACAAAAAAAAAAAGAAAAAATAAAAAAAATATATAGATTGAAAGGGGGCGTCAGTGGTTTGAATTTGTAATGCTGAGATTTGCATAACAATGCGGTACTTTGTACAGCCATTATTTGTATTAAACATTAAATCAAAGCATTATTATCTCTGAAGACCTTTTTTTTAACATAATTAGTCGAAATTATTTTATGTTAGTTTTAAATTTTTAAACGGGGACATATTTTCATGCGAGGGCTTTCATTCAGCTACCCCAAAATACATTAAAAAGCACGGCAGTTTTTAGTTTAAACATTTTTTTTATTCAAGAAATACATGTATATAAAATTGATATAGTACGTACAGTAAGAATCAATCGAAAAACATGAGTGCTTATAGAGATCTTCTTCCCTTTTTTTTGGGGAATTTACAGCTTATAAATTGGTTGTTTTTAAAATAAAATTAAGAAAGTGGGGAAAATTTGAAAAAAAGACAAAAAAAATATAATGAAAATTATAAAGGAGGGGGAAAAAGATATATCCGATAGGGTGAAAAAATTTAAACCGGGGGAAAGGGAAAACTGTATATATATCATTGTTAAAAACAAAATATAATTATTTTATCGGAAGCACAAAAAATCCTACCAAAACCTGTGAGGAATCAAAGTATTTGTAAACCAGTGAAAAAAATTTTTGATTTTTTGAATCCTAAGGGGATTTTTTCCATAAAGCAACAATTTTTAATTTGTTGAATCGGTTAAGTTTTTTAAATGGTAAGGGGGTTAAAGAGAGCATACGTTTGGGGATAAAAAAGAGGACAATTTGATAAAAAATGTTGGCATTTTTTAAAAGCACCCCATGAACAGTGAGGGGTTGTTCAATATTTTTCCTATCAGATCTGCGTTTAGTGAGTCAAACCCAATCGAAGCCTGGTGGAAATTGCAAAAGCCTTGGGGCCCTTAGAAATATCCAGGGGTTTGCGTCGCGAAGGAAAAAACTGACTGTATATTACTATTTTATGGGGATGAATTTTTAGCACTGTGAAGGGTTAAGAAGATACTTTTTAACCCAAAGTTTTAAACTGTGTTACTTAGGAAACCAGTCCGTTAGGGAAAAAGGGAAAGTCTAAGGCATCATGCTCCTTTTTTATGTCCAATTGACGCTTAAAGCACTTTGTTTTAGAAATTTTAAGAAAGCAAATTCAGGACAATGAAACCGTATGTTTTTGGGAAATAAGGGGCGACCCCACTGATTTGAAGATTTTTATATTTTTTCACAAAATTTTTCAATTATGAAGAGAAGCTCTGTAAAATAGTTGGGTTTCCTTTTTTAAAACTGGTTGTCCTATGGGTTTCAATTTATAAAGGTTTTTGCGCAGGGAAAAGGAATTTTGGTTTAAGATTAAAATAAAACCCACGCAACAATATCTTAAATCCGGTATTACACGCAAGGCCAAAGGGAAAAGTCATTTGAAAACTGTAGAGTTTGAATTAGGTGGACGTAAAAAAAACCCAAAAAATATTTTAATATTGGATTTAAATAGTAATTCAATCCATATACATTCAGTATCAAGTATTTCTAAATCAGGGCTTCTTTTGTATAGAGGTTTCCTTAATTATAACAGAACCCCCGTGTTACGTTTGACGGTCCTTCGCTCAGGCCGGTGGGAAAAAATGCAACATAATTCGTTAAAAAATTTATGCTGGTGTAAACCCGGTCTCTGTAAAAGCCAAAAAAGTCAAAGTCAGATGCCTGCTTGAAAAATGCATTTTGGGGGCAATACTTTGCAGTTGTACTGTAGGATTTATAGATGATAAATGAATTCGAGGGAACATGTTGTCAAAGGACCAGGAATTTGATGAACCCCACATTGCATTAAAAGGGCACAATCCAATTACAAAGTGCATATGAAACGAAAAAAATAGTTTCACTGTAAATTTTGATTCCCTTGACTGAGAGAGAAAATTGTTGTTGGAGTTTTTTACGAAAACGGATTTTGTGGATATGGGGGTATTGAGAACAAGTATAACTGAAAAAGTTTTAAAGGGGTGGATTATTTTAAAAAAAAAAAAAAAAGGTCAAAAAAGGGTTTTTTAAATTTAAAAAAAAAAAAAAAAAAAAAAAAAAAAAAAAAAATTTTGAAGATTTTAGATTTTTGTATTTGATTTAAAAATTTTTTTCAAATAAATTTTTATATGGAAATGAGATGAGGATGAAAAAAAAAAAGGATCCAACGCAAATACTCAAATATGTTTGTATTTTGTATGTAAAAACATCTAGTATGTATGTAAACATCACTTTGGGTTTACCGGTCTTCAGAGATTGGTTTAAATACTTATTTTTTTCCCATTTTGAGATGACTCAGTTGGATTTTTGAATTTGGGAGGGACAATCTTTGACACAAGGTTTCAACAAAGGGAAAGACTTTGATTTGCAAAAGGAGGAGATCTGATCGAAATGCCCAACAGATGCCCCTATTGAGCATACATGGTATTTTTGCTCATTCGCTTTAATTTCGAAATGTTGTACTTGGAGGAAAAAGTATTTTTTCCATGTTTATTAATTTTAAATTTAAATGATTGTTTTTTACCTCATTCCATGTTTTTTTGAGCGTTATTTTGAGTACCCGCTTTTCCATGTTTATTAACGCTGTATTTTGTTCCTTTTTTCCCCTTTGTTTTGCGCTGAAATTTAAATTAGTACCTGCTTCTCCATGTTTATTAGCCTGTATTTAAAGTAGTACCTGCTTCTCCATGTTTTTAGCGCTGTTATTTAAATGTAGTACTGTTCTCCATGTTTATTAGCGCGGTATTTAAAAGTAGTACCTGCTTCTCCATGTTTTATTAGCTCTGTATTTAAAAGTAGACCTGCTTCTCCATGTTTATTAGCGCGTATTTAAAAGTAGTACCGGCTTCTCCATGTTATTAGCTCTGTATTTAAAAGTAGACCTGCTTCCATGTTTATTAGCTCTGTATTTAAAAGTAGTACCTGCTTCTCCATGTTTATAGCGCTGTATTTAAAAGAAATAAATTACGCTCTTACATAGTATGGTAAAGAAAGACATAAGCAAAACAAAAATTATATAATTGTTTTGAATAAAGAAACATTATTGTGATGTTTATACACTTACTAAATACTTAATACTATAAAAACTAATAAATTATCTAAATTGATGTGTTCTTATAAGTGTACGATTCCTACATGTATATTTTACTCAACATATGGATTTAAAATTATAAATGCATTTTTTTTTGGCCATATTTATATGCTTTTTGTAAATGACCAAATGCATACGCCGAATTTGCTAAAAAATGTGATAATGATGGTATCATACAATTTATCACACTCAAACATAACCCTTTTTCTTTTTAAGGACACACTGGAAATGATGCATTTTGCAGTAAATTAAAAACATTGAGAGCCAATAACTTGTGTTGAACAAACATTGAGTGTTGCAATGAACAGATTACATCTTAACTTCTTACAAGTCTATGCTAACGTGACATTCTGACTTCGTCAAACTGACATGACACGCGTATCTATAAAAACTGTCGTACGTTTGGGGGGTGGGGGATGGGGGTTAGGGCTTCTTTTCTTCCTTTCCCTTCTTCTTTTGCCCCGAATTTATGCCAAAACACTGTATATAGTTAAAGCAAATTTTAAACATAATAGCCAATCCAGATGAGGGAGGGGTTTCCTGATCCCCAACCCCGCCCCACCCGCGCATGTATGTACATATTTGTTTACTTGCCTGTTATCTAATTTGTCTGTTTACTTCAGGATGTTCTGGCATTAGTTTTTCGAAACTAGTTTAGTTTGTGTGGTTTTAAACTTATACCATATCAGTTAATTAGCGCTAATCAGTTTACACGGGTTGCAGAAGTCAAGTATACAATCAGATCAGTCTGCAAGTTAACTGACCTAAGCAGTATAAACCAAGATCAAAAGAAAAAAAACTTAACTTGCAAAACTTATCTGAGATTATATTGGTTGCTGAAGCCAGTTAACTTGTAGGTTGATACTAGGTTGTAAAGTCGTTAGTTTACTTGCAGGTTGATCTAGATTGATACTGGTTGTACAGACGTTGTTTACTTGCAGGTTTATTTCGGTTTTACTGATTTAAAGAGTTAAATTTACCCGCAAGTTTATCTAGGTTTTACTGTTGTGTTAAACATTATTTTTGTAAAGGGAGACAAAAAACGATGTACTTATATGATCTAACACGCAAGTGGGTATGTTATTGATTATGTTTATAAATGCATGTACCATTTTTGTAGACCAGTTAGTCTCTTTTACTCCGCTGAGTATGCTTGTGTTAGTACAAAAAAACTTTATAACCAGAAGGTTTTAATTTGATACAAAAATACGGTTTGTAAAGGCACCATTAACTTGCAGTTGATCTGGGGTTGTAGATTGTAGAAAAGTTTTTTACTTGAAGGTAGATCTAGGTTGATATTTGAAATGAGTCATGATTTGAGGTTGATCTGGTTTGATACTGATTGAAAAGATGTTTGTTTATTTGCAGGTTGATCTAGGTTGATACGGGTTGTAAAGACTCATTTACTTGCTGGTTGATTGGGTTGATCTGGTTGTAAGACGCATTTTATTTGCAGGTTTATCTGGGTTTGGGTACTGGTTGTGAAGACGTCAGTTTATTTGAGGTTGATCAGGTTGATTGGTTGAAAAGACTTTAGTTTACTTGCGGGTTTTGACTAGGTTGATATGGTTGAAAAAGACGTCAGTTTACTTGCGGTTGATCGGGTTAATACGGGTTTTAAAGACTAAATTTATTTGAATTAAGATTAGGTTTTATTTTTTAAACAGAGCGGGTAACTTTAGGTTGATTTTGGGTTTTATTTTGTTGAAAGAGTCGTTTACTTAAAGGTAGATCTAGGTTTGATATTTGAAAACGTCATTTTTGCATTTTGATCTAGGTTAATACTGGTTATAAAGACGTCAGTTCATTTGCATGTTAATTTGGTTGATACTGGTTTAAGACGTATTAACTTGCGGGTTTGATTTTGGGTTGATACTTGTAAAGATGTCATGACTTGCAAGTTGATCTAGGTTGATCCCTGATGTTAAGCCGTTATTTTACTTGCGGGTTGATTAGGTTGATTTTGAATGTGAAGACGCAAGAAAACTTTCGGGTTGATTGGGTTAATACTGGTTGTAAAGACTTGTTTCTTGCAGGTTGATTTTGGTTGATAGGGTTTTAAAGACGTTATTTTACTTGCAGGTTTGATCGGGTTTGATACGGGTTGTAAAGACTTTATTTACTTGAGGTTGATCTTTTTTGTACGGTTGTAAAGAGCCATTAAATTTGCGGGTTTGTTTTGGGTTTGATACGGGCGAAAAGTGGCCTGTTTACATGCAATTGTTGTTTTGATACTTGTTCAAAGGACGCAAGTAAACTTGCGGTTGTCTAAGTTGTACGGGTTTTAAGACGCCATTTTACTTTCGGGTTGTTTTGGTGTTGTTTGTAAAGACCCTTTTAATTTGAGTTTGTTTTGACTGTAATGGTTGTAAAGACCAAAAACTTGCGGGTTTGATCATGGTTGATGCGGGTTGTAAAGACATAGTTATCTTGCAGGTTGATTTTGGGTTTTATACTGGTTGAAAAGAACCATTAACTTGCGGTTGATCTAGGTTTTTAGTTGTAAAGACCCCAGTTAATTCCCATGTTGTTTAGGCTGATAGGGTTGAAAAAGAACAATTTACTTGCAGGTATTTTTGGGTTTATACTTGTTGTTAATACGCCAGTTTATTGCGGGTTTTGACCTAAGTTGATACTGGTTGTAAAACATAAATTTACTTGCAGGTTGATAGGGGTTGTTCTTTTTTGATGGGGGTTCTAGATTAGTATTCCTGATGAATTTAGTGTCTTTTTGAGAAGCTCTCTTAAATAGTAAAGCTATGGCACTAGGAGGCCTAAATATATTCTTTTTTTTATCAAAATAAAAAAACATCATTTTTTTTTGGTTATGAAATTTTTTAAGTAAGCTTTAAAAAATGTCTAACACAGCCTTTTCTTAACGCATTCCCCATTTAAAAGTTCGGGGGGAGAGAGAGAATGCCCTATTTAGATTTCATTAAATAATATTGTCTCATTTTTGTACAAAAAAAAACACAGTCGCACAGAGGAAGGAGAGGAGATAGGAGAGGAGGTCGTGGTGGGCGATGTGTACGTGTTTTTTAGCATGCGTAGTTTCTATTTCATATACAATTAATACAAATTTTTTATTTACACGTTTTAAAACCCAGAGTATATCGATACGCCCGACTGCAAAAAATTAGTGCTTTCAAATTTTAAAAACTGAAAAGGACCTGGAAAAACTACACCCCACCCTTACACACAATCGGATCACCTCGCCCTTTTTTTCATTCATACCTTACCTCCGAGTCTTTCTTCGCTTGGAAAATGTCGAGGTGTTCCAAATATAAAAAAGAATTTTTGTATATAAAGTGAAATAATTAAGAAGACATTTATAATTACACAATTATAAAAAAGGCATTTCATACAGAAAAACGCATCAGAGCTGGAATTTCAAAATTGGAATGTCTTTGTTTTTTAACAACAACGAAAAAAGTAACAAGGGGGAATGAATTTAGCTGGTTGCCTTTCCTTATAATGAAAACCCATACCTTTGTTTCCCCCAGTTTGGTGATATTCCCCAAAAATTTTTTTGTGAATTTTTCGAAAATTAAGGGGAAAAAAAAACCATTCCCCGGGAATCTTCTCTGATTTAAAACAAGAGGGGGAGAGTGTAATAAAAATAAAAGGTAAAAAAGTCAAAGATACACACATAGACTAATTCCTTATCTGTACGTTCCAGTCAAAAAAATTTGTCTTTTTTCTTTGGATTTTAGGGACAAACGATAAATTCACATCAAAGGAAATGTTAATGTTTTTTTTTACTGTGGGGTGTACACTAGTTAATGTGAACCCCCATTTAATTAAAAACCCCTTTAAAAAAAATGCTATAAAAAACAACGATGAAATAAGGTTTTAAAATATTATAGAAAAATGTATACTTCACCCGCCAAAACTCAAAATTACTTGATTATTTTCGCATTTTTATACAATATGCACTGTTATTGATTTCTATGGGCCCCTTTTAGTCGAAGACTATAAAGGGTTCATACCTTTTTTTATCTCAAAATTTAGGATGGATTTCGTCAAAAACTATTTCACTTTTTTCCCCTTTTTAGAAAAAAACGGACGCTAAAAAAATAATCTGAATCAGATATTTCAGTCTTGATTTTTGTCTGAATTTTGTATTTTAATGTTTTTTAATTAAAGCAAAAAAATTTCCCCTGAAGAAGAAAACTTGAAACCATGGTGACGGAGATACTCTCACAGTGGGCGCTGTTGAGCCTTGCCCGGGTTTCCCCTTTACATGGATCACGTTCAAAGTCCATTCGGCCTCCTGGGGTTTAAAAAAAAATGCTAATTTTGTTTTAAATAGCCCATGTCTTCGGGGTTTTCATTACAAGGGTTTTCAGCCCTAGAATTGATTTTATTATTATTTTTGTTTTAGCGTGTTCCAATATTTTAGTTTTTGGGCGAAAATAAAGTTCTAAAATCTCCTCCTATAACCGGCAGTAGGAAAAACTACATGATAAGACAGCAAGTTACTACGGATACATCCCAAAAAATTACCCTCCCCCAAAAATTTTTTGGAAGGGAGTATGACAGCATGAAAAAGTCAAAACCGGTATACCAGGTAATTATAATAAAACATAAATTTTAAATTTGATATTTTTAAAAACATAATTTTCATATTTTCTCTATTAAAATGATCAATTCATTAACAAAATATACATCAAATTTGAATATCATATTGATGCTTCTACTAGTTTGTTATCATGGAAATATTAATATACTCCCACCAAGCCTACCCCCCTACTTACAATCATTTTGTCACAAATGACATGCTTTTGAAATATACGCGTCCCGGAGGGGTCCTTACTTACCGTTATACCTATTCGGAGAGGAAATTAAGCATGTGGGGGGGTTTCCTATTGGGGGAGGGGTTCCATCCGTTGGATTGGGTGCAAGACCTTGCGTTTTTTTCTGAAGCTTGTTTAGGGCTTAATGGCTTCCTGTAACACGAAGAAGTCTTTTAAATAAAAGAGTCACCATCTTGGGTTCAGGCTGTGGCCTCTGGGTGAGGGTTCTATTTAAATGTAAAAAGGTCCGTTTCATTTTTGTTTTTTTCTTTGGAATATGTTTGTGTAAGACATATTGAATTTAAAAATGCGAAAAAAAAACGTTATTCTTTTTACAGGATGACTCCCCTTAAACTCTATTTTTAAGGATGAAAAAAAGGAACAAAAAGCTCAACTTGCTGAAATATGCAATTTTATTTTAAAACAAAAATTTTTTGAAAAACACGAATAAAAGATTCGACATTTTTTCAATGTAAAACATTTTTTAAAAACCTTTGGGAATTTTTAAAAAAAAATGGGGGCCCTTCTGTTACTGTGAAGTTATGTAGGGGACAGGGGGGCAATTTTTTTCAGGGGCTATTGCCTAATTCAGTAACGGGTTTTCTGTACATTGCATCTGCCCCGGTTAAAGGGAAAGTGGGAAAATTCCCGTAAATTTTTTCAAAAATGTAAAAAAAAAAAATTAAAAAGGAATTTGGTTTTGTAAATTTTCGCTAATGAAAAAATTTTTTTTTTTTTAAAAATCAAAAAAAAATTTTCCCAGAAGGTTCAGGAAAATTTGGGAACATTTCAAAAAAGTGTTTGAAAAATAAGATTAACATTAAAACAAATTGGGTATTTAAAAATTAAAAAAAACAAGGCAAACAAAAATTTAAAGGGAAAATTTGGGTTCCCCCTTAAATGTTCAAAAATTGGGTTTTTCCTTGGGTTAAAGAACAAGGACAACCAGAGGGGGAAAAAATTTAAATTTCAAACATGTTAAGGAAAAATGAGAAAATGGTGTAAAAAAAATTGATCATTCCTTTTTTTTTAAAAAAAAAAATTTTGGGCTTTTGGAAAAACTTTTAAAAAAAATAGGGCTTTTCGGTTTAAAAGTTTTTGCCTTTGGGGCCCTTTAAAAAATTTATAAGGCTTTTGGGGTTTTCCCATTAAGGTTTTAAATATTGGGCTTTTTAAGAAATTTAGGGGCAAAAGGGCAATAAAAAAGTAAAAGATAAAAATATTATTAAAATGTTACTAAGTTCCCCTTTATTTTTTTTGTAAAAAATAAATAAACTGCAAACAAAAAGCTAGTTTTAATTAACCCAAAATTTGAATTAAAAAAATACGTGAACGTGTCCTTAATTTTTTTAAAAATAAGAAGGTCATATACAGTTTAAAATTGTTTATGCAATTTTGGTAAACAATTTTTTAACAATTTAAATTTTAGAACTTTTGCCGGTTTGTTAAAATACGTGTATTACTTTTGTTTTGAAAAATTATATTACTAATTTTTATAAAAATCAGCAAATGAATGGGGAGAAGGTTTAAAAAACTAGGCCCCAACCCCACCCCCAAAACTATTTGTATTTTGTTGCTAGTACTTGATTTAATAAATATTTTTAAAACCAAATGAAAGGGGAATAAACATTAAAAACAATCAGTAAAAACTCATTTAAATGAAAATTGTCGGTTAAATAAGGTTTTAAAAAGAATGCTGTGAATTTTATAAGTGCCATTCAATGTTTTTGAATTTTTTAAATTTGGAAGGAGAAAAATGAATTCAAATAAGCTTTTAACAACCGGGTATGATTACCAGCCTTTCACTTTTTGTTCCCCGACGCAATTTCCCCTTCTTGTTTTTTTGTTCCCAAGGGACAAAACTAGTAATGTGCCCTTGCTTTTTAAAAAATTTAATTCATAACGTATTTGTCTTATTGATTTTAAGCTTATTTAAACTTTTTTTAAAAAAATTTTGCGGGTTTTTTAATAAAATTTTATATTTTAATTTCTATAATAGGTCTATAGTTCTTTTTATTGTTTTAATGCGAAAAGGTTTTTATTCGGGGAAAGGGTGGAAAAAGGCCCCGGGTTTTGGTTGTCAAAAAAAACAAAGGGGTTTTTTTATCGACTTCGGGAATTGTTTAAAAATTAAAAGGTTATTTTCAGGGAAGAGGACGGAGTGATGAATCCAAAAGCGCTGTTTGAAGAATCCCCTTTTAAATTTTATGAAAAAAAGGGGGGGCAAATAAGGGACGGGTTGTAGCCGGGAATCCGGGGATTCAATTAATGCCCATTGGGAATCCGGGACCATTTTATAATAATTATCTTATTGAAAAACAGTTACCTATCAATTTCAAGTGGGTAAAGGAGGTTTTTAAGATTAATTTATTCAAAAATTTTCTTTTGAAAAATTAAAAAGATAAATATTAACCCCTCGCAAAATGGTCTAAAAAATGTACGGCACTGAAATATGTTTTACAAAAAAAATACATTAAAAACTAATGAGTTTTTTTGAAAATTTTTGCTTCCTTCTACCATTCACCCATTTTTTTTTTTTCCTTTTAATGCCATACTTTTGGTTTTCCATTTATAAAATTCCCTTCAGGGGGTTTTGAAAAACCTTAAAACCCCCCATTACTGCAATTAATTTTTTTAAAAAAATTTAAAAGAAATTTTTTGGGGGTGATTGTTGACTAAACGTTGGGAAAGGGCATTCAAAAGAAAAAGTTTTTTTAAAATTACAAAAAAATAGATACATACATGTAGTTAAATTTGTTTTTTGAAGCTATTAAAAATTTTTCTTTTATATGTGCTCATTAGCACGTGCCTTCCCCGGGTGATATAATTTTTGGGGTTTTAAAAAAAGCTATTTTTAATTTATTTAAAATTTTAAAATCATTTTATTCCGGATGCCCCCTTTTAATTTTTTTTTAAGTGATGAAAAAAAGGGAAAAAAAATTGCCCCAAATTTTTATTTTTGAAATTTTCTTTTAATTTTTTTAAAAATTCAAAATTTTTTGAAAAAACAATTTTTCAAGTAAACATTTTTAAATCCTGATTATTTCAAAAAAATGGGGCCTTTTTTTTTACGTGTAAGTTTTGTATGGAGACGGGAGGAAATGCTTTTTCGGCTATGTGCCCAATTCCCTAAGGTTTACTGTACAGGAAAAAAGGGGGAAGTGGAACAATTCCAGTAAAATAGGGGGTTTTCAAAATTAATTGCATGATTAAAAAAGTATAACAGGAATTTTGGAAATATTGAAATAAATTTTCCCCGCTAAAATGAAAAAATTTTTTTTAATTTTAAAAATGAAAAAAAGAGTTCCGCAGACAGTGTTACAGGAAAATTTGGGAAAAATTTTTAAAAAGTTTTTTAAAAAAAATAGAAAAATAAAGTTAAAAAACAAATTGGTGTTTTCCCCGAAAAGTGAATAAAAAAGGTCTGTCCGAAAAGGTTAATGGACTTTTTGGGGGTTTACCCGAAGTGTTGCGGGGAAAATTTTGGTTTATTCCAGTTTAATTTTACAAAAAATTGGCCCCAATTCCCCACTTGTTTTTTGCAATGAATGTTTGAGATATTATGAACAGTGTTACAGGAAAAATGCAGTATTAGTTGGGTCACAAAAAATTGGATATATTCCCTTAATTTGGAAAAAAAAATTTGGGGAATTGGGGTATGTTTGGGAAAAAAACTTTTCCGAACCTTTGGGACCCTTTCCCGAATGTGGTCAAGGGCTTTGGGGTTGGTTTTCCCGTTAATGTTAAAAGCTGTGGGGGTTTTTACATAAATGTTACGGCAAAAGGGCAATATAAAAAGTGAAAATTCAAAATTTTAAAATTACCGGCAAAATGCTTCCAAAAAATAAAGGGTTTAAGTGAAACCTTCCGTTAATGTTACAAAACGATCAACAAATTTTATTAAAATGTAACGAATTATCTATTTATTGAAAAATTAATTTTAAAAAAACTTTTAAATGATAAAAAAAAAATTTATTTTTTTATTAAAATTTTATTAAATAAAAAATCTGAAATGTCCTTGAATACTTTTGAAAAAGTAAGGTCAATTATAAGATTTTAATTGTTTTTTCAAGTGTTTGAAATTTTTTACAAATGAAATTTGAACTAAGCTTTTAACAAACCTGGTGTTCTTGAAACCATTTTTTGTTTTCTTCACGACCAATTTCCCCTTTTTGTTTTTTTTTACCCAAAGAAAAAAAATACGTAATTTTGACCCCTGCTTTTTAAAACAATTTAATTCATTTAAAATATTTGTCTTATTTTAGGGAAGCTTTTTTAAATATTTTAATGAAAATTTTGCAGTCTTTAATTTTTAAAATTTTTTATGTACAAATTTTTAAAAGGTCTATAGTTCTTTTTTTGTATTTTTGTACGAAAAATTTAAAAATCTTTTTCTATAAATGTTTTTAAAAACCCATGTAGGGTTCCCCCGCTTTTATTTCCCGCACCTTTTAAGACGTAAAATAGTCCGTCAAAGTCAATGTTGAACCATGTTTTTTTTACGGTGTTTTGTGTTGGTTTTGTATGTTTTAGGTATTTTTTTCAACTTTTTTCTCTTTTTTTGTTTGGGGGAATTCTTTTTTATGAAGGTGGGGGTTCAACTTTTTTTTAAAAGCGAGTAAACTGGAAATAATCCAAAAAAAGTAAAATTTTTCGTAGGAATTTTAATGAATAATTTTGGAACAGACGTGGTCAAAAAAATAATTACATGTGAAATCAAAAAAACGAAACCAAAAAGGGAAAAATAAAATGAATTGAAGTTTCCTGTTTTTTAAACATCATGTCAAAGATTGAAAAAAAAATTTTTTCCAAACATAATTTTATCTTTTTAAAATTCTTGCGTGCGTTTGCTTTAATTGTCACTTTTTTTATTTTTTAAAAAACTAAATTGTTTTCCCTTAAAACTTTTTTTCGGGGCTGTCGAAATACGAAAAACGAAAAACCAAAATGAACAAATTTTTCCAAAAGGGTATTTTTGTGGTGACCAAACAGAAGTTACTATTAATCAAATGAAAGGGGCCTTTTTCTTCAAAAAATCAATTTAAACCCAAATTTTTTAAAAAGTTCAACTAAAATTATTTTAGAGAAAAAAGTTTTTTTTAAATACACTTTTCCTTTTGTAATTTAAAGAATAAAAAAAATAAAATAAGAATTTAGAAAACAAAAAATGTTCACGAAAAAAATTTCCTAGGCTATTTAAAAAAAAAAGACATTTATTCAAGAAAATTGTTTTAAAAATAAATTGGTTTTTCCCAAAAATAATCCAAAAAGTCAGTTACGTACAAAATTTTAATAATTCAGGAAAAACATGGTACAAGCCCCCAAAGGGGCCGACAGTATTTCCCCGCACTTGGCCAAGCAAATCATTCCAACACCATCGATTCCTTAACGAAACCCCAATGCATGATTTTTGTGATCCATCAGTGATCAACTCAGGGCCCCAGGACCCACGAGGGCCCCTTTGTCTTTAATTTCCCGGGTTTATAAAAATTCACGCTTTTTAAATTTGGTTTTGTGGGTTTAAAACACCCCCGGTTTCCCCCAAATTACATATTTATGGTTTGGGGTTATGGGAAAAACCCCTCTAGGCGGATCAAAAAAAATGCCTTTCCCCAAATAACCCCATTAAAAAAAACGGATCTATAGGGTCCCCCCTTCCCCAAAATTTTTTAAATCTTAAACATGTTTTGAAATGCGTAAACACATTGGCCCCTGTTATTAAAAATAATGAAAGGTCCCCGAAGCTTCAAAAAAAAGTAAAATTTTACAAAAACCCAATTGTTTTCCTTGGAAAATATTTCAATTTAAATTTTTTTTTGTTATAAATGATGTAAAAAAATTTGATATTCTCTTCGCCCCAAAAAAATCGTTTTCCCAAACAGATATACAAACCCCTTTTAAAAAATTTCTTTTTTAAAATTATTTTTAGCAAAAAAACTTTCAAAACAAAAAAAAGCTTAATAACGCAAAAATTTCTATCCAGAATTTTTTACCAATATCCTTTACGGTATCGTTGGGATTGAAGTCTTAGGGGCAAAGTAATTTTATAGAAAGCTAACAAAAAGTTTTCCCAGCCTTTGTATCACCCGGTGTACAAAATTGCACCCCCTTTACGAAATATCGGAAACCTATATCCAAATGAATTTATCAAATGGTCCTTTTAAGTAGGAAGGGGGGGTTTTGTCCCCCGAACAACTTTAAAATTCTTAATTAAAAAAAAACAAAAAAAACAAAAACAAAAAAAATAAAAAAAACAAAACAGCAACAAAAAAAAAAAAAAAAAAAAACAAACAACAAAAAAAAAAAAAAAAACGGTGCACCAAATTTACAAACACTTAATTTAAAATAGGAAAACCCCGGTTTTTTTTGTTTTATTTAAAATTTTAAAGATTGTTTTTTTTGTTTTGTGTTTGATATTCAGTTAAATAGTAAAAACAATAGATCGTTAAAATTTTTTACCCACATTTTTTTCGTTGTTTATATAATGTTTCTTTGTTCGTCAAAAAAGTGCGTACAAAGAAAGGTAGTTCTTATGAAAAAAAATACTAGTTCCCCCCGAAAAATTTCCCTTTTGAAATCAAAATTTTTTTGGGTTTAATTTCGTGAAAAAAACGAAGTCCCAAAAAAGGTTCCGATGATTCTTTTTGGTGTTGTTAGACCCCAAAATACTGTTGTTTACTCTTTTGCTTGAAAAAAAGGGGCCCAAAAAAGCAACCCAATTTAAATTTAGAAAATAGTAGGTCAGGTTTTCCGCCGTTAGAGCCTTTTCTCTTTTGTTCCCGGGGCATTTGGGCGTTTAAATTTAGAAAAAACAAGTATAAAAAACCTGCAATTATGTAACGCTCAATACTATGCAACCGCTTTTTACGGGTAGAAAAAAAGTTTCCCTAAAAAAAGTTTTTTTTGTATAACAAACCCCACACCCCAACACACACACAAACCCCAAACAACCAAATGGCATTCATTAATAATCGTTGAAACCACCCCTTTTTTTCCCAGAAAAATTTAAATGAAATCGACAATTTAAGAAAGGGGGGGGCATCTGTAAAACCCTTGGGGGTTTTCGTTTTTGAAAAGGATTTTTTGGGGTATTTGTTTAAAACAAAGCCCCCCTACCCCCCCCCAGTGATGTTCTTTCCCAAAAAACGGAGTGCGTAGATTTAAAAAAACAACTAATATACAAATTTATCAAATTCTAAAGTTTTATTTTGCTTCCCCCACATGTTTTTTAATAAAAAGAAAAATTGAACTTTTAGTACCACTTGAAGGGAAAAAAAAAAAATTGTTTGAAAAAAGTTTCGTCTATATCTAAAAAGCGTGATTAACAACTTTATATTTTCTACAAATTAAGGGACATGTAACACTTTGTCTGAATCTATTAAAAAAAGGAATACTAAAAATATCCCCCTTTGACTTTGTATCTACCCACCAGTTCTGTTATTAGTATAAATTTATTTTGAGAATAGAAATACATGTATGTGATTTTTTTTGCTAGTGTTGGTAAGCAGTAACATATCTTATCACAATAATAGTAAGGTTTAAATTTAATTTGAAATAAGACACTAACTTTTTTATCAATAATGGTTTTATAAACAATATAGAATATATAGAAAACCATTTCTAACCTAAATTAGCCCTAACCCAAATCAAATCGCCTTATCATACCACTACATGAATACGGGTCTGATCCCATTAACCTTCCATTGATGAATTTGGTTCCCAAATAAACACACCTGTATAGGAGTCATATAAAACTTGTAAAATATGAGCGATAGACCCCTATTAAATTTTTCGTAGATAAAACTCAGTAAATTCTATTGAAATTCAGTGGACCTCTCTAAACCGCACATTGCCCGGACCAGCTAAAATGACCTTTTCGGGGGTGTGCTTACGGGGGGGGGGGGGGGGGAGGTTGCTCTTTGAGGGGCTGTTTGTTTATGTGTATGGTATTATTCTCCACTTGTTATGTATATGGAATTATATGTGTGTAGGTATATATAGCATTATTCTACGCCATTTATGTGTGTGGTATCATTGCATTTTTTATATTTAACAATAATATTACCTTATTTTGTCCTAAATCATGCCGGTCAGCATAACTGTATTTGTTCACCGCTAATTGTATTTATCACACACAGAGATGACTCGTTAACACCGGTTAATCTCATATACAATTTTCAAAAAAAAAAAATATCGGTATATTTTTCGGACATTTTTTAAAGAGATGAAAATACGTACAATTTATCTAAATATCACGAAATTTTCGTCCAATTTTCGGAATTCGGAGGTTCCGGCTTAGAAAGTCTTTTTCAATATAGAGTATATAGGAAAGAATCGAGATTTATTTTTAATTCGTGCAGTTTAGAGAGAATTCCGGTTTTAAAAGAGATGCGGAGAGGTTTTGAGGGGTTTCCCACTGTACAAGGGAAATAAAAAACGTTATGTTATATAAAGACAAAATGAAATAAAATCACACCGCCAAAGTAGCTTGCAAACCCCCGAATTTAGACTGGCTGTAGCTGCCAATCTTGCGTAGCCGTAAATCAAAACAGGCTTTGTTGATTTGCAAAATTTACCACACCCAATTCTAACCGTATAGTATTACTCCACACTCAATGCATTGCAATTGTTTACATTAGGTACGTAAGGTCATGACCTCCTTATGAAATTTATGACTGGAGCCAATGTGACAACACGGTCTCAATGACCTGTGAGAATGCGCTCAAAGGATCATGGCTAAATCATAGCTGCGCCACTAAGATCTTCTGCGTTGGAGAATGAATTGAAATGGATAAGTAAAATAAGTAAAATGATTTAACAGTCTATTTCGTCGCCAATTTATTACACCAATAAAATGTATTTTTTGCATTGTATATGACATTATGAGAAAAAAATTTTAAAAGCAATTACACTTATTGGCAGCGTTTTCCAAAACTATATGGGAAAGTGAAAGTAGGATTTGTAATTATTTAGTGATTCTGCAATAGAAGTGTTTATATTATAATACCGGTGTGAAGTGTCGACATTGATAAGAAAACATTTTTTTAAAAAATTGTTTTTTAAAAACTGTTTTGTGTGATTATGAGTCATCTGCAATAATTTTTTTTGAATCTTTGTTTTTCGATTTCTTTTCTTTTTTAATTATCTCATTCTCATGTCCTTTCATTAATTAATATACTACACTCACTCGTACTAAGGTTTGCTTGTCAGTCCTCTTCCCAAGCTTTTATTAATCATTTTCACTAGGAAAGTCTGCACTATCTTCGAAATCAGATATCCTCTAACCTCTCCAACAGTATATCCTCTACCTCTACTTTCCATGGCGGCAATGACATCATATAAGACATCTATGTTTACACAATGTCTTACATTTATTTTTGTATTTTTGACATGTAACCTTCACTATTGTATTACATTTTATGCATATCTGTAGAAAGATAATGGAATATTCAAAAACGTTAGTCTGTTCTAAAATAGCAGAGAAATTGTATCAGGTCATTTTGAAAGTACATGAGTCGGAACGTATCACCAACATAAATGATGCAAACTAACCCCATTTCCCGGGGAGCTTTAAAAGGATTAAAAAGACAACCAACGGCAACGAAAGATAAATAATTCGTTATTATAATCTATATACAAATATTGTTGAAATACATAAAAATAAAACCAAACAAATGATATTGAAAAAATATTCATGACACTTTTTCATTTTTTATCTTTCAAAAAAATCAGTGGGAACTCTTCTAGAAACCAAAATTGAAGCTCTAGACAAGAAAAATGTCCTCCACATTGTAGAGGCTAGAAAACCCCATTTATTCCATGAAAATAGTGATCAACCTACAAACCAACACAGGAGAACTCAAAATCTTCAACAATAGAGAGATAGCGTTATCTTCCACATGTTTAGAGTGGCTATACTTTTACCAAGGCGTAGGAAATATACGGAATACTCGAATAATGTAATTCTATTTGTTGTTTTTTCTTGTAAGATCGTTTTTTGCACTTGTGTCATATGAAAAACATACTTGCACTCGTATGTTTGTTGTTTATTTTATGACCACGCGTAAAAGAAAATAGAATCTTAAAAAAAGAAAAATCATTTAATTTCCTCTATACTAGAATAACTGCGAATAATAAGTGAACTATCATCTATGATCCCATCATGTGGAGAATTACCTGTTATAGTCTTCCAATTAAGTTGCGTATTTCGTCCGAGTGTATACATGTATTTTGCATATAATCTAAACTGCTGGGACTTTGTTACTGTGGTCTCTGGTCTTATAATGAGAAAGTGGTTTAATGGGATAGATTTATGTAGTAAAAACGCTCGGGCAGGATTTATAATTGTCGTTAAATAAAAAAAGTCGTTTATACAGAGGGTGCAGTACGATGTTTACTGCCAATTAATTATAATTAATTAATTATAAAACAAGTATGCAGCAGAAACTTAACTTAATTGAAGTTTTCCTTGATTTTTCCCTAGCCCATGATCACAAAAGCATACAAAGTTGATATACAAAAGTTTTTAAACATTGAAGAATAGGACTATGTTTGTACTTAAAAAGGGTTTTAATATGGGTATGTTGCAGCAGTTAGAATAAAATAAAAAAAGAACATTTGTTTGTTTGAGTGAATATGGAATGTATCTCATTTTCACAATATTAAATTTTATCACTTCTCGATGAGATATATTTCATATCCACTAAAAAACAAACACATTTCTGTATAATCTTGTTAAGCATTAAATGTAAACAACTATTTATAAGAGAAAAAACATATATGTAAAGGTTTAAAAAGATCAGGGTGTGATACTCAGACAAAAAGTTGCAACGTTATAAAATCAACGCTTTCTTTGTTTTTTTACGCAACAAATTAATTGAAAACACTGCGTCTAGCATCTATCTTCCATCAAAACGTATATCATTCTGCAAAATTTAGCAGATGACCTATGCATTTATCCGGCATATAAACATGACCTATATAACCCCAAACAGAAAAGACAATTAAAAATGTTTTTTTTTTAATATGAATAGAGCAATTTTTAAAAATTGTCTAATCCGAATCTGAAAATGAAAACCCATATCGTAAATTTGTGTTTATAATGTTACTGCTCGGTGCAGCTTTAAGGGTTTACTTCTCTTTTACTCAAAACTTAATTTTGCAACATCCGGTTGCAAAGAAATCAACGGAAAACAATACCTTTTGTCTGATTAAATCAAGCAGGGAGTTTAATGTTATCATTCAAACAAACAGGTACATGGTATTTTTATATATTTGTATGTATATAGGCTCTAACATATCAAGCATTACTAAACAAATTCATGAAAATGTTTTTAAGCGAGTCTCGGGGCAAAAATGTTCATTGAAATACAAATCATGTCAGATTCGTTTTATCAAATGACAAAGATCAGTAAACCGCGATAATAACCAAAAAAAAAAAAACATGAATGAACGCACTGTGAACGAATTGTAATCTAAGACAAGAAAATCGTTTCAAATAGAAACTGAAAAAAAAAAGATTTTCTCATACATGTCCAACATCATATGAATAATAAAAGTCTGTTTACATCAAATACATTTTATCCAGCTATTAGAGTTTAACACAATATTCATACATAGAATACGCTCGCGTGACGCAGAGTGATGTCATTCGGCCTATAAGTTATATGTAACGTGTTAAATATAAGAAATATGAAAACCTTAACAGCTGTTTAATCTAATGTCATTGATGAAAAACATATTCAGTATAACCATTTTTGAAGGTAAATCTTCTACACGGTATTATCCATGAATATTTTCAACGAAATGTGTTTGTTTAGTGTAAATCTCAATTACAATTAAGCCACTAGTGCAAATTAATCGTACGTAAGCGTAACGTTACTTGACTTACTTCCTGTAATCTTTCACAATTATAACGTTTTTTAGCTATGCAAATTTCTAACGCATTTGAAGATATCTTCTTTTCCAATTTTAAATCAATATTCGACTAAAGGAAATTATAAAAAGTTTGTGTGTGTGAAAGTTTGCCATTGCTAAGTGTATTTGACTGATTTATACATATTCGATTCAGTTAATATTAAATTTTTCGGTGAGTAACTCGTTTAATATACAACAAAAGTCCACACGAATGCTGAAGAAAATAACGAACTTTTTAGTGTTTAGTATACGGGTAAAGGGAAACCCAAAAAAGCTAAGGATTCATTCCTTTACCTGATCTCTCAACACCCCAAGAGCAGCCCAACTAAATAAAGACTGCCAACAATCAGAACTTGTTTATGCTTTTTTTCTGCGCCATTCCCCCCTTACTTTCATTTCTTTGTACCCTCAAAACAAGATGTACAGATAAAAACATAATCTCCTGGCAACATTCTTTGTCAACTCCTCCCCCGGGTGTTTTGTTTCAATGCTCTCAGCTTGCATCTCTTCTGAACGACAAAATTGCTGGTCTGAAGTGAAATTAAACATGTTTTCGAGGATTTTAGTAAGACTATATTTTTGGGCGCTTTTTTATCGGATATTTTTTAATATTCTTTTTTTAAGTACTAGAACTTTTTCATCACCCATCACCCACTGAATTTTAATCATAGTGCTTCTTCTAGCTTGATGATATTAAATGAAAATATTCAATTTCGTAATGAATTTCAAAAATAAGTCTTCTGTAATAGATCCATGATACCTTTTAAATCTGATACACTCCCCATTGTTTTTACTTAAATTAAGCTGAGAAAAAACTTGTGTCTGTTTCATGCAAAAAAGACAACAACATATTAATTAGAGTATACAGAAATTTATTTTGTGTTTTTAATTTTTGTACATATTGGTTAAAGCTTTATGACACGCAATGACTATGTCGAAGTGGGTCGCATCTAAAAACCACCTTGTTTTAAATTTGCTTCTAAAGAAGGTGTGTCTATTTTTCACTTTATCTTAAAGGTTTTAAGGTGTAGCCTATCCAAGCAAAACTTATTTCGACACTCGTAAGGGCAGCCTTTTTTTTGTGAGCACATTTCTTTGCTTTTTCCCATACCATTTTTTTTTTGGAAAAATTTTTAAAAAACCCCATAGACAACGAACTCTCCTTGGACTACCGTCCCTGACAAAGTTTTAAACTTTTTTGGGTCGTTTCAAGTTAAAAATCATTTTTAATGTAGAAATAAAGGCTAACAGAAAAGTAGAGAAAACGATATATATCTGTAAAAAGGGTATTTTGCGTGGTAGAATAATTACATAGCATAATATACATATTAAACGGACTGTTATGTACGGAGCACGAGTGTGAACCCACTGGCTAAACGATAAATTTACTAACCCACTTCTTTAGGAAGTTTAAAAAATTAGAACAATTCATAATTATTTAGCTTAATTACTTTTTACAATTTTTACAGAAAAAGACCAATTTAAACTTTAATGTCTCTAAAGTATAAAAAAGTTCGGTGGGTCAGTACGCCGAAATACCCTTTCCCTGCATTTTCGGGGGTTTCATAGGCTTTATTTGGACAAAATAGAGCAGCGTAAAAAGTACATTCCTGAAAAAAAAATCGTTACAATTGCAAGTGATTTATCCACTTTACTGTTTTATTTTTTTCCCAGTGACGTTTATCAGCATCTCCCCAAATCCAATTTACAACTCGAGACATTTAATAAAAATGAAATAATGGTAGAATATTTCTGAAGTCCCAAATCGCCAGCACATGAGATATTAAAGATTAGTGGCACACGAAGTTACGGGACACGAATTAAATGGTTCCATTGGAGCTCTTCCTTCGGAGAAGAAAGCGGATAAATAAAAAAAGGAAATTTAAAAATGGCCTTTTAACCCAAATTTAGAGAAATTAAAAAGAAGTTATGTTTGATCACGCCCTCTATTTTAAGTCCAGAGTTCTGCATCAGGTAAGAAACATGTAAGACCGTCCCAAAAGTAAACGTTTATCATATATAAAATATACTAGAACTTAATATAGTTAATAGTGAAATCTTCTTTGCTTGTATATTTTGATTGTTTGCTTTTGACGATTATATTTTTTAAATTGTTAAAAACAAATATATCCCCAAAACCAAGATTTTGTTTGGGGGCAATAGGGGGATCTTGTAGTCCTGTTCCGTTGCATGCGGTCAATACTATGTTTTATCGCTTTACAGAACTGATTCATAATCACATGCAATATTCTTTTAAGACAGTACCATCAAACTGTCCAACGGAATTGCGACCTTCACCTTCATGTAACATCATGGTAAACTTTTCATTAATCATTAAATGCCCATGGGAATGTTTCGACGGTATGAATCACCCTATGTGATAGCTCTAGTTTATTTGGTTATTGTGGCCAATAAATTTCACAAATTGCTTTTCAAAACAATATATCAAATTGTTCGATCGTTCGAGTAATCTGATATGCAATGAACAATAAGTGATCCTTAGCAAATTTGAGTAGTATACCATACAAGTCCTGAGATTTGGAAATAAGGTCGGAGAAAAAATGTTCTGTTCACACTATTACGCAATATAAAGTGCATTCATTTCAGAATTTAAAATTCGTTTAAATAAACTGTCATAGATAAGTGCTTATCAGAGCATTACGACATATATCAGTCAATATATCGACCTTTTTACGCTCTTCTCACATCAAACGTATACTTTTTTTTCATTCGAAAACAAACAAAATCAAAAGCACGTGAACACTCTCCAACACATAATACAGAAAAGTCCCACACTGGAACTGCTGGTTACAGCAAGTTTAAAAGTTTGACTTTGTGCCATGACACTGGGGGCTAATGGCAGTAAACTCGGTGTGTGTTAAATCTTCATTGTTATTCAATTCATCCCGTTAAAATTTAATCTTATATCCCAACGTTTTTGACAAAAACGTAAGAAAAAAACAGTCCTTTTAAGCAGGTTGCAACCTATGTGAAATATAATTTATTTTTTCTTTTGGGTTTATTTTGTATTAAATAAAAATACATTTGATAAAATTTACAGTTTCAAATGAAGGGCTACTTTTTTTATAATTTCTCCTTGTTATACCTCTTTTTTAAATTTTTACTTCTTTAATTCCAACTGTAACTTCCCAATTAAAACAAAAAAAAATAAATAGTTTCTGCAACTCCTGCACAATGGAGGGTTTCTAAAAAGACAAAAATTTTGAAAAACTTATTTAATAATTTTTTTTCCAACCTGTTTTCCCTTTTTCTGTCATTATCAGATCACTCCAAATGTCACTTTTTGTTTTGACCCCATCCTATGTCTTATTACGTTAGTGTTTTTTAATTCTTTCAAGGAAGATTTCACTTCAAAATTGCATATTTATTTATTTTCCCCCAATAAAGTAAACATTTAGGAAAAATAAAAGGGACATTTCAAAGCCGGGGAGAATAAAAAACCCAAAATCTTTACCGTTTTTCGTATTTTTTTATTGTATCGTCTTTCCCTTCTCTCAAAGATTTTTATAAATTACAATCCCGTATTATCCGTGAAAACCGACATTGATATTACTTATTTTCCATCGCCTGATTAATTTTTGGGCATGGGGGCCCAAAGTGGTAAACTAAAGAAAAACCGAAAATTACTTCCCCGGGATACGGTAAAACAAAAAGAATTTAAACACACGTAATACTTTTCCTTCAATATTGTTTATTTCATTCAATAATGATAAAAAAATTTTTATCCTTTGGGATTTTCTAAAACAAATAAAATTTTTGCGTTCTTAGTTTCATTTGTGTACATTTCGTTTAAACGTATCAAAATTTTATACGGAGTGATTCGGTCAGGAATTTGGGGCCCTAACCGAATCACCCCGTATTATTTGGGTGTTTTGTATCCCGCTGAAGCGAGGTGACACGTAGGTATCATTTTTTGTCGTCTGTCTGTCCGTCTGTCTGTCCCGTCACATTTTTTCTGTCACGCTTCAGCAGATGACACATGTGTTCCAAAGATAACTTTTGTTAAAAATCAAAGAGACGATGAAATATAAGGTAATGTGATAGCAAACCTGAAGGGGTTTTAAGAAACCTTCCGGGTCACGGTCGCCTGTTGAATTGAGATAAGAACCCTGTAGACCGGCAATCTACTAAAACGGAATAACCATACTGATTCCTATCGTTAATGATTTATGTCCCTTGGTTAAATATTGACGCTTTCACTAAAGATATGCATTTAACTTAAAAGCTGAAAACAGTTTTTAAACTTGTAGAAAAAACAACAACAATGCGTTTTAGCTATTAGTTCTAATTCTTTTTTTTTTTTTTTGTGTGTGCATGTACGCTTGAATTTGCAATAAATATCTGATATATTGAAATAATTTAAATTTAAACTTTACAAAAAAAATGTTTCCCCCTATCCCACAATTAATAGACACGTCGGCTAAACAAAGTAAAAACAACTCAATTCATTTCAATTCAGGTCAATTCACACAGATGTCCGTTTCTTTCTTCTTTTTTCAAAACCTTGAGAAAAAGTAATCAAGTTTTTTTGATTTCCATGAACTTTATAATTGTTTTTATCATTTTAATTTTTTCGTAATCTTTATGCACAGTTTTGTTTTATTTCAAATCTTACATACCCTAATTCCCAGCTTCCCTTTTGATTCCATCAAACCAATCAAAACATTGCTGTGATCAAGAAAAAATACAACTTATTGGATTAAGGGTTTGAGAAAATTTAAAACATAAAAGAAGTAAAACATGGTTATATGCAATGGATGTAAAAACATTTGTTTGTTGGGTTTATGTCCACAGAAGGTATTTCAGCCTTTTGGAGTCGACGTCTCCTTGAGACAGAATTATTTGCGACACTGCAGTATTACACTAATTTTTGCAGATACCATACCAATTCCCATAACCTGACACCGGGCCAACCAGTCTTAGAACTACCCTTATATGCTGAGCGCCAAACAAGAGATCTATGCCAGTCCATTTTACGACTTTGGTTTTGTCGCGGCCCGATGAACCCACAACCTCTCTCTCCCGAGGCGACGCTCTAAACCCCATAAAACAGCAACAAAAACAACAACAACAAAAAAACATGTATATCAATCGAGATGACAGGCTATTTAAAGGTATTTTTTCTGTAGCACATTGGTATTGCTATTTTCATACTAAACGAGGTTTACATTGCATTATTATATTTTGATGTGTAAATCCTTTTTACTGGAAAAGTTTCTCAATATTCCGATTTTGGTAGGTACATTTTAAACTGTTCTAAAATACAAAATACAGCCCGGAATGCAAGTCACGTCACATCTTTATCAGTCGAAATTTACAAGAAGTTTACAATGAGACAACACAATAAGTTTGTGACCAGGCTAAGATTTAAGTCACGACCTTTACCTTTCCTCTCCAGGGGGTGTGCCCCATCCAGGTAGAAGGAAATCCCCGGGGTGGAGATCTTCTGGTTGCGTCCTTTCCATATGCAACGTTTCCCGTCCTGTTCCATACAAACAACACAATGTTCAATTCAATACTTTAATTACGAAAGTATTGTAAATCTAATACGTACACCCGAAAAACCCAATTTCCAATATCATTCCCAAATTCATTAATATTTTGGACACCCAAGCTTTCAGACGAACGCTAATTACACATTCGTAAGTAAAGGAAAGTAACTTTAACGTTGTTTATGAGACATGTCTTTGCAATACAGTGCATTGCTATAAGTTGAGTAAATTTAGGTCAAAACCTGATGAACAGCAATGAAATGACCCTATTTTATTTGGCACCATTCCAAAACGGTTTTCAGCATGTTTTAAGATTTTATCTAAATATTAAAATCAGTTGCAATGGCAAGAAACATCATTTTCAAGAAATTATTCCCCTTTTAAATTTTAAACAGTAATTTGAAACGAAGTCGGTAATATGCAACCATAGTTACGATCAATATGCCTAAAAAAAACGTGTTCGGCAGGAACAAAACAAAAAAAATGAAAATTTAAAACCTACCCTCGAGATTAGGGGGGGGAAGAATTTTAGGGGCTGCTGTGGGTGGGGATTTTTCACGCCCACCGACCCGCTGGGCAGGGTTTTGGTTGGTCTCTCCCCTCCTTCCTGTTTTCCTAAAATTTTACACCATTCAACTCTTTATATCACTGCTATTTTTGAACTAAAAGAGAACCCTCTTAAAAAAAAACACATGAAACAAATTGTAGAAAAAAATAATTTTTAAATGTTTAATTACTAAAAACTCTTTATTATTTTCATTTCAAAAGTTTTTCCCAAAAACGAATTTTTAAATCTGAAAGTTAAAGTCCCATATCTTATAGATGTTAGACCTAAATCCGAATGCACTTACAACATATATAATTCAGTTTTAAATTTTATCACGGGAAAAACCTTGGGAAAATTTTAATTTACAGGAAAGATTCTATTGAAAAAATGCAAATTGGGCTGCCTCGTTCTATATTTAGCTCAGAACAATGGGCAGCATAAAAATTTAAAATACAAAGGGGTTTTCAGAAATTCATGGATTTTCTTCCCATCTCCTCTACTACCTTTGTCAATATTTATTCAGTCCAAGAAAAAGCCATGAACTTCTGAAAAAAACCCCGTGTACACTGAACCGGGCCGGGGTTTTTTCTGGGAAAAGGGGTTTTTAGAACAAGGGTCCGCCCACTTTCTCACATTTTTCCCCGTCTTTCTCAATATCATTACCCTAGGGTTTCATTAAGTATTGGGGAAAATCCATGCTTTCAGACGAACGCTAATTACACATTCGTAAGTAAAGGAAAGTAACTTTTTAAAGTTGTTTATGAGACAGGGGGTTTTCAATACAGTGCATTGCTATAAGTTGAGTAAATGTAGGCAAAACGGGTGAAACAGCAATGAAATGAAACCCCAACTTTTTGGGACCATTTCCAAAACGAGTTTCAGCCAAGTTTTAAAGATTTTTTCTAAATTTTAATATCAGTTTTCAATGGGGAAGAAACAATGACAGCATAAAATTAACATACAAGGGTTTTTCAGAAATTCATGGGTTTTCTTCCCATCTCCTCACTACCTTGTGTTTAATATTTATTCAGTATATAAAAAAGTCCAGGGAAATTTTGAAACACCCCCTGACACTGAACGTCCCCTGGTTTTAAATGAACAGTGTGTTTTTAGAACAACCCCCCCATCTTTCCCCACATTTTTTCCCCCGATTTCTCCTTATCATTTCCCATTTTCATTAAGTATTGGGGAAACCCCCCATGCTTTTAGACGAACGCTAATTACACATTCGTTTAAATAAAGGAAAGTAACTTTAAAAGGGTTTTTTTATGAACATTGGGCCTTTTCAATACAGTGCATTGCTAAAAGGGTTTAGTAAATGTAGGGCAAAACTTTATGAAACAGCAATGAAAGACCCTATCATTTTTGGGACCATTTCCAAAACGAGTTTTCAGCCCAAATTTTAGGGTTTTTTTCTAAATATAATATCAGTTGCAATGGCAAAAACATCATTTTCAAGAGTTTTGTCCTTGCCAATTTTTTCATAATTGGGGGCCTCCGTGGCCGAGGGCGTAAAGGGCGCTGACTTTAACACTCACTCAGCCCCTCCCGCGTGGGGTTTTAACTTTGGGAGGGTCCCTTTGGACTCTCATGTTAGGAACCTTCCAGCTGGGTTTCGGTAGGTCGGTGGTTCTACCTGGATGTCTCCCCTCATTCGGGTTCCCTTTCCCTTTACCGTAATTACTGGGCGCGATGTATGACTGAAATAAATGTCGAAGCGACGGTAAAATTTAAATAGGGGGAAATCAAGTAAATCAGTTTAAATTTTAAATGAAGTCGGGAATATGCAACCATAGTTAGATTAATATGCCCCAATAAACGTGTTCGGCAGGAACCCAAAAAAATAACAATTTTGACCTACCCTCGAATTGGGGGGGGAAGAATTTTAGGGCTGCTTTTGGGTGGGTTTGTCCCGCCCCCCGACCTGCTGGGCAGGGCCCGGTCGAGTCTCATCCCCTCCTTCCTGTTTTCCTAAAAATTTTACACCATTAACCTTTTTTATCTTCTGCTATTTATGAACCCAAAAAAAGAAACCCCCTTAAAATAAAAATCACATAAACAAATTGATAGAAAGAAAAATTCTTTAAAAGTTTTTTACATAACCGTTTTTTAATTTTTATTTCATAAAGTTATCCAACACGAATTTTTTTAAAACTGAAAATTAAAGTCCCAGTAAACTTAAGATGTTAAAACCCAAACCGAATGCACTTACAAAAAATATAATTCAGTTTTAATTTCATCACTGAAAAACCTTGAGAAATTGGGCAATTTACAGGAAAAAATTCTATTAGAAAAAATGCAAATTGTGGCTGTCCGTTCTTAAAAATTTTTCCAAACAATGACAGCATAAAATTAACATACAAGGGATTTTTCCCGAAATTTTTTGGATTTTTCTTCCTATCTCCTCTACTACCTTGTGTCAATATTTAAATTTAGTCTATAAAAAAGTCCAAAGAACTTTTGAAAACACCCCCTGTACACGAGACATCCGTGGTTTTACGAAAAGTGTGTTTCAGAAAAGCCCGCCCACAAAAACCTAATTACACATTCGTAAGTAAAGGAAATAACTTTAAAGTCGTTTATGAGACTTTCTTTGCAATACAAAATGCATTGCTATAAGTTGAGAAATTAGGTCAAAACCCTTATGAAACAGCAATGAAATGACCCTATCATTTGGCACCCTTTCCCAAAAAGAGTTTTTAGCCAAGTTTTTTGTTTTTTCTAAATATAAAAATCAGTTGCAATGGCAAGAAACATCATTTTTAAGAGTTAAATTTTCCCTTTAAAATTTTTTCATAATTGGGGGGCCCCCGGGGCCGAGGGGGGAAAGTCGCTGACTTAAACACTCCCCCTCAGCCCCTCACCGCGTGGGTTTGAATCTTTGCAGGGTCATTTGGACTCTCATGTGAGGAAGCCTTCCAGCTGGCTTGCGGTAGGTCGGTGGTTCTACTGGATGTCTCCGTGCATTCGGGGTCTTCCTCCACCTGTAATTAGCTGGACGTCGCTGTATGACTGAAATACTGTCGAAGCGACGGTAAAATCAAGTAGTCAAGTCAAGTAAATCAGTAATTTGAAATGAAGTCGGTAATATGCAACCATAGTTACGATCAATATGCCTCAATAAACGTGTTCGGCAGGATAAAAAGATGAACATTTAGACCTACCCTCGAGATAGGGGGGGGGGGGGGGGGGGGGGGGGGGGGGGTAAGAATTATAGGGTCTGCTGTGGGTGGGGATTTGTCACGCCCACCGACCTGCTGGGCAGGTTCTGATTGGTCTCATCCCCCCCCTTCCTGTTTTCCTAAATTATACACCATTCAACTCTTTATATCTACTGCTATTTATGAACTAAAGGAGAACCCCCCTTAAAACAGAAATACACATGAGACAAATTGATCGAAAGAAATATTCTTAAATGTTTAGTTACTAAGACTCTGTTTATTATTTTCATTTCAGACAGTTATTCACCACGGATTGTTTATCTGAAAGTTAATGATTGAGTTCGGAGGCAATAAATTCAAATTATTTTTTTTTTTTTTTTGTCGTCAAGTAATCGATCCTCATGAAATTTCTAAAATAAACCCTTCAAAAGCTTTTACTGTTCAAGATCAAGGACATTTGGAAACTCTTCGCTCTTTATTTTGTTTTTATAATCATAAAGATTATATTTTGAAGTAAACTTCATACTTTGGTATACAACAGTAGGCTCACTCTTGTGCCATTTGATCCAGGTTTGACAAAGTTTGCAGTGCAATAGAGGCGTTTATCTTCTGGACGGACCCCTGGATACCTAACTTGGGCGGAGTCTCATAACACTCAATCTGGACACAATGACAATGGGCACTGCAACAAAATAACAGACACTCTGAAGTACGTCCAGTTGTTGCTTTTAAAGA
>CM037795.1:2438257-2481431 GCA_021229015.1 Solen grandis
GGGCTGAAAAGGGTTTTTTCAAAAGCTTTTTTATGTCATACCTGAAATTTTCATTTTTTGAACAAATTTGGGTATTCGAAATCATTGCCCAAAATGAAAAATTAAAAAAGTATGCCTATGAGTCACATGACGTCATATACGTCCCACCAAAATTTATGTAGAAATTCTGCAAAAGCAAAACTGTGTAATTTTTTTTTCTTTCTCATCCCGAACTCTTTAATCCTTAAAGAATTTTTGGTCCCATGTTGAAAACTTATTTAGCCAAGAACTTCGTCTTTTGGAATTTGGTTCGACAGGATATGCACACCTTTGATTCAAGATTTACCATCTGTGAAAATTTGAAGAAAATCCGACAAAATGCGGCGTGAGCGCGAACACCATTTTTCCTATTTTTAGCTGTGAGCATAGGGTGGTGAAAATCATGAAAACAAAAAAATTCCCCCGTGAAAAAAAAAAAAAACCATAAAATTTTTATCGTCCTAGGGGGCTATTGCAAATATAAAAATAAACGTTTAGTTGGGAAAAAGAAAAGAATAATATTAAATAAATAGATGTTTCGTTTAAACGAATGATAGGACTTTCTCAACTGTGTTTAAAGCAAAAAAGCGGGGATAGAATTTCATGTAATGTTTTACCTTTTAGTATTTCATGTTTATGGAACAAATGACATTTATCCCGAAAAAAAAGGTTTTTTCAAAAAAAAAATATTTGCTGTGAGTACATGACGTCATATGAGCAACTCAAAAAATATGTGAAATTTGCAGAACGCAAACTTTTTAAGTTTCAATTTCATCTACCGAGTTCTTTAACCAAAATGAAATTTTGGTTTTGTTCGAAACTTATTCGCCACAAACTTCGGTTTTTTCGGGAAATTGGTTTGCTGCAAAATATTCAACCTGTTTTAAATGTACCATCGTAAAAAATTTGAAAATCGCAAAAAAAAAAAAAAAAAAAAAAAAAAAAAAAAAAAAAAAAAAAAAAAAAAAAAAAAAAAAAAAAAAAAAAAAAAAAAAAAAAAAAAAAAAAAAAAAAAAAAAAAATTGGACGTCTGGGTCTGAAAATGCTTTTTCAAAAGCGCATACTTTACTGTCATAACCCTAAAATTTTCATTATTCTGAACAACTGGGCATCATGTCGAAATCATTGCCCCAAAAAGAAAATTAAGAAATGTGCTTATGACGTCACATGACGAACATTTTATGTCACGACTCAAAATAATTGAGAAATTCTGAAGAACTGCAAACTGTGTAAGTTTCAATTTCTATCTCATCCTGAAGTTCTTTAATCCTAAAATGAAATTTTTGGTCCTATGTTCGAATCTTATTTCAGTCACAGAAAATTCGGTCTTTCGGAATTTCGGTTAGCTGACAGGATATGCACCCCTTAGTTTCAAGATGTACCATTTTGTGAAAATTTGAAGAAAATCCGACCATAAATGGCGGCTGTAGAGCGTGAACACCATTTTTCACTATTTTTAGCTCTGACGTCATTTTGACAACAAAGGGTGCTGAAGATGCTTTTGTTCAAAAGCGCATACTTTACTGTCATAATTCTGAAATTTTCATTATTCTGAACAACTGGCATCATGTCGAAATCATTGCCCTAAAATAAAATTAAGAAGTTGCTTATGAGTCAATGACGTCATATGACGTCAGGACTCAAAATATATGTAGAAATTCTGCAGAACTGCAAAAATGTGTAAGTTTCAACTTTCTATCTCATCCTGAAGTTCTTTAATCCTAAATGAAAATTTTTGGTCCTATGTTCGAATCTTATTTCAGCCAACGAACTTCGGTCTTTCGGAATTTCGGTTAGCTGACAGGATATGCACACCTTTGTTTCAAGATGTACGATCTGTGAAAATTTGAAGAAAATACGACCATAAATGACGGCTGTAGAGCGCAAACACCATTTTTCACTATTTTTAGCTGTGGCGTCATGTGACGTCAAAGGGTGCTGAAGATGCTTTTATTCAAAGCGCATACTTTACTGTCATAACTCTGAAATTTTCATTATTCTGAACAATGGCATCATGTCGAAATCATTACCCTAAATGAAAAATTTAAGAAGTATGCCTATGACGTCACATGACGTCATTTTGACGTCACGATGAAAATTATGTTGAAATTCTGCAAAACTGCAAACTGTGTAAGTTTCAACTTTCTATCTCATCCTGAAGCTCTTTATCCTATAATGTATTTTTTGGTCCTATGTTCGAAACTTATTTCAGCCACAGAACTTCGGTCTTTCGGAAATTTTTGGGTTTGCTGACAGGATATGCACACCTTTGATTCAAAATGTACCATCTGTGAAAATTTGAAGAAAATCCGACCATAAATGACGGCCTGTAGAGCGGAACACCCCTTTTTCACTATTTTTAGCTGTGACATCATGTGACGTCAATTTGGGTGCTGAAGATGCTTTTGTTCAAAAAACGCATACTTTACTGTCATATCTCTTTAAAAATTTTTATTACTCTGAACAACTGGCATCATGTCGAAATCATTGCCCGAAAATGAAAATTTAGAAGTTGCCCATGAAGTCACATGAGTCATATGACGTCACCACTCAAAATATATGTAGAAATTCTGCAGAACTGCAAACTGTGTTTAAATTTCAACTTTCTATCTCATCCTGAAGCTCTTTAATCCTTAAATGAAATTTTCGGTTTTCCCATGTTCGAATCTTATTTCAGCCACAGAACTTCGGTCTTTCGAAATTTAGGTTAGCTGACAGGATATGCAACCTTTGATTCAAAATGTACCCTCTGTGAAAAATTTTAAAAAAATCCGACCCTAAATGACGGCTGTAGAGCGCGAACACCATTTTTCACTATTTTTAGCTGTGACGTCATATGACGTCAAAGGGTGCTGAAAATCATTGAAATCAAAATTTCCTCACGTGACTAATACGCCATAAAAATTTCATCGTCCTAGGACTATTGCAACATATATAAAATAAGCGTTTAGTTAGGAAGAAGAAAGAATAATAATAATAAAATAATAATAATAACTAGATGTCATTCGTGAAAACGAATGATAGGACTTTCTGCAAGCGGTGTTAATGCAAAAAGCAGGAGATAGAAGTTTCATGTAATGACTCACCTCTGGTAGTATTTCATGTTCATGCTGAACAATTGACATTATACATGTATTCCGAAATTAGTGCAAATGATAAGAACTAAGTATTAGTCTGTGACGTCACATGACGTCATATGATATCATAACTCTAAACATATGTAGAAATTCTGCAAAACTGCAAACATGTTTAAGTTTCAACTTTTATCTCATCCTGAAGCTCTCTAATCCTAAAATGAAATTTTCGGTCCTATGTTCGAATATTATTTCAGCCACAGAACTTCGGTCTTCGGAATTTCGATTAGTGACAGGATATGCACACCTACTTTCAAGATGTACCATCTGTGAAAATTTGAAGAAAATCCGACCATAAATAGCGGCATGTAGAGCGTGAACACCATTTTTCACTATATTTAGCTCTGACGTCACATGACGTCATAGTGTGCTAAGATGCTTTTGTTCAAAGGGCATATTTTACTGTCATAACTCTGAATTTTCGTTATTCTTGAACAACTGGCATCATGTCAAAATCATTGCCCAAATATGAAAATTAAGAAGTATCCTTATGACGTCCAAGACGTCATATGACGTCAGACTCAAGATATATGTAGAAATTCTGCAGAACTGCAAACTGTGTAAGTTTCAACTTTCTATCTCATCCTGAAGCTCTTTCATCCTAAAATGAAATTATCGGTCCTATGTTCGAATCTTATTTCAGCCACAGAACTTCGGTCTTTGGGAATTTCGGTTAGTTGACAGGATATGCACACCTGAGTTTCAAAATGTACCATCTGTGAAAATTTGAAGAAAATCCGACCATAAATGACGGCTGTAGAGCGTAAACACCATTTTTCACTATTTTTTGCTGTGCGTCATGTGACGTCATAGGGTGCTGAAGATGCTTTTGTTCAAAAGCGCATACTTTATTGTCATAACTCTGAAAATTTCATTATTCGAACAACTGGCATGAAGTCGAAATAATTGCTCTAATATGAAATTTAAGAAGTATGCTTGTGACGTCACATGACTTCATATGATGTCATAACTCAAAACAGATGTAGAAATTCTGCAGAACTGCAAACTGTGTAAGTTTTTAACTTTCTATCTCATCTGAAGCTCTTTAATCTCAAAATGAATTTTTCGGTCCTATGTTCGAATTTTATTTCAGCCACAGATCTTCGGTCTTTCGGAATTTCGGTTAGCTGACAGGATATGCACACCTTAGTTTCAAGATGTACCATCGGTGAAAATTTGAAGAAAATCCGACCATAAATGACGGCTGTAGAGCGCGAACACCATTTTTCACTATTTTTAGTTGTGACGTCATGTGACGTCATAGGCTGCTGATAATCATTGAAATCAAAATTTCCTCACGTGACTAATAACCCATAAAAATTTCATCGTCCTAGGACTATTGCAACATATTAAAATAAGCGTTTAGTTAGGAAGAAGAAAAGAATAATAATAATAAAAAAATGACGTCACGTGACGTCATATGACGTTTATTTTCACATAATTGTTAGACACTCAGAGACCTACTAACTGACAAAATTCAACTTTCTATCTCAAATGGACAGTTTTTTATAAGCATTTAAAAAATTGACGTCTTGGTTCGAATCTTGGATCCGCCATAGATGCTTGGACTTTTCGAATTTGAAATTCGGACACCGGTATACACAATAAGATAGTAATATACACATTCTTGGAAAATTTGATAAAAATCGGCCATTAATAATGGCTCTGGGACCGTTTGTACAAACTTTCGTAGTCAATTTCAATGTGACGTCATATGAGTCAAGGCTTCTGAAAATCATTGAAATCGAAATTTCAGCGTTTGTGAATCATGTGTCATTAAATTTTCATTGCACTTCGACCAATTTCAACATATAGAAATACCTTCTAATATTAGGAAATTACATTATCATATATGACGTCACGTGAGTCATATGACGTTTATTTTCACAAAATGTTTAGACTCCCAGAGACCTATATACTGACCAAATATCACTTTTCTATCTCAAATAGGACCGATTTTATAAGCATTTAAAATTTACGACCTTGGTTCGATCTTGGATCGCTATAGACCTTGGACTTTCGAATTTTGAGAAAACGGACACGAGATGCACAACTAGAACTTAATAATCATCACACTCTGTGAAATTTGATGAAAATCGGTTCATAAACAATGGCTGTAGACGCGTACAAACTTTTGTTGCATATTTCAAGTGTGACGTCATTATGACGTCATAGGCATATGAAAATCATAGAAAATCGAAATTTCATCGTTGGAAGCATGTGTCATTAAATTTTCATTGCCTTCGACAATTTCAACATATAGAAATATTCTTGTTAATATTGAAATACATTATCATTAATGACGTCACGTGACGTCATATGAATTTATTTTCACAAATGTTTAAAACTTCTAGAGACTTTATACTGACTAAATATCAACTTTCTATCTTAAATAGGACAGATTTTATAGCATTTAAATATTTACGACCTTGGTTCGAATCTTGGATTCGCTATAGAACCATGGACTTTTCGAATTTGAAAAACGGACACGGGATGCACAACTAGAATTTTAATATACACAATCTGTGAAATTTGATGAAAATCGGTTCACAAACAATGGCTGTAGACCGGTACAAACTTTTGTAGCATATTTCAAATGTGACGTCATATGACGTCATAGGCCCATATGAAAATCATAGAAATCAAATTTCCTCACGTGACTTATAAGTCATAAAATTTCATCGTCAGGAGTATTGCAACATAGAAAAATAAGCGTTTAGTTAGGAAGAAAAAAGAATAATATAATAATAAGAAGAAGAATAAACAGTACAAACCCAATAGGACTTTCTGCCGAAAGGGCAGAAAGTCCTAATAACTAGATGTCATTCGTTTAAACGAATGATAGGACTTTCTGCAACATCTGCTTTATATAGTATATATAGAAGATGACATAATAGATAATCTGTCCAAATTGCAACTTTCTATCTCCTCTATTTCTATATAAAATAGCACAAATAGAACACATTCTGTGAATTTTATAAAAGTCCGCCCATATCTTGCACATGTAGTTTACATACAACATTTTATAATATGTCATATGACATGAAAGAAAAATGAAACAGAGTTCAAATGTAAGTTACAAACTTTCAACAAACATATAAATTTCATCACTACAGAACAGTTGTAACCATGTATAAATTTTAGCCTCATTAGGAAGAAGTATTGAATATTTGTATAGTGCTATATCCTTTCGACACCTGTAACGTAGTTAATCGTATTTAGCGATTTTGGCGTGTTTGGGCTTCCGTAGTTTTGCCATAATTCCTGGAATTTCGAACTATGGTGATATTTTGAAAGGTAACATCCCAGCCTACAAACTGATGCAATATGATTATCGTTAGCATTAACAATGCAGTTTTTAGATGGTCTAAAATGTGGGGCTACGTGTGAATTTTTCAAGGCTTGCAAACTGCTCGCTAGCTACATAGTGTTGCAAATACGGATTTTTGTCTTGTGCCGTTGTACATGTATTATCTTCAATGCTTATTTTGGAAACAGTCAACATTCGACAAAAAACAACAACAACAAAAAAAAAGAGAACAAATTCAAGATATAGCCCATTAATTGCAATTTGATTTTTTTTTTTTTTTTTTTTTTTTTAAGTCGTTGCGCAAGTATTTAAGCCTGGTGACCCCGGCGCGTGACCTTTTCCATATTTTTTTGATGCAGGATTATGAAATATCTTATTTTCCATGTAACTTTCTTATATGAAGTCCAATTTCAATAAACTTGGTACCGTTAGAAAGCTCTTAAAACATGCTACATTTTATACGCATAATGTATAAACTTATCTTCAGTCGTTTCTGAGATATTGACTGTTAAACCTCAAGAAAACAGCATATTATCAGCAAAATTAGCTTCATTTCGTTTAGTTTTTTCGCTTATAAATTGGTATTGCGTAAACCAATTTTAATAAACTAATATCTTTGGAAACGTCAATTATTCAGCTATAATTCTTATTCATACATATATTTACAAAATCGATATTTATTGAGATATGGCTACATATATGCAGAGGGGTGAAATCAAAATTTCCTCACGTGCCTAATAAGCCATAAAAATTTCATCGTCCTAGGACTATTGCAACATATTAAAATAAGCGTTTAGTTAGGAAGAAGAAAAGAATAATAATAATAAACAAATGACGTCACGTGACGTCATATGACGTCACGACTCAAAATATTTGTAGAAATTCTGCAGAACTGCAAACTGTGTAAGTTTCTACTTTCTATCTATCCTGAAGCTCTTTAATCTAAAATGAAATTTTCGGTCCTATGTTCGAATCTTATTTCAGCCACAGAACTTCGGTCTTTCGGAATTTCGGTTAGCTGACAGGATATGCACACCTTTGATTCAAGATGTACATCTGTGAAAATTTGAAGAAAATCGACCATAAATGACGGCTGTAGAGCGTAAACACCATTTTTCACATATTTTTTTGCTGTGACGTCATGTGACGTCATAGGGTGCTGAAGATGCTTTTGTTCAAAAGCGCATACTTTGCTTTCATAAACTCTGAAATTTTCATTATTCTGAACAACTGGCATCATGTCGAAATCATTGCCAAAAATGAAAATTAAGAAGTATGCTTATGACGTCACATGACTTCATATGACGTCACGACTCAAAATTTTTGTAGAAATTCTGCAGAACTGCAACCAAACTGTGTAAGTTTCAACTTTCCATCTCATCCTGAAGCTCTTTTTATCCTAAAATGAAATTTTCGGTCCTATGTTCGAATCTTATTTCAGCCACAGAATCTTCGGTTCTTTCGGAATTTCGGTTAGCTGGACAGGATATGCACACTTTGATTCAAGGATGTACCATCTGTGAAAATTTGAAGAAAATCCGCCATAAATGACGGCTGTAGAGCGCGAACACCTTTTTTCAACTATTTTTTAGCTGTGACGTCACATGACGTCATAGGGTGTGAAGATGCTTTTGTTCAAAAGCGCATACTTTCCTTTCATAACTCTGAAATTTTCATTATTCTGAACAACTGGCATCATGTCGAAATCATTGCCCTAAAAATGAAAATTAAGAAGTATGCTTATGACGTCACATGACGTCACGCCTCAAAATATTTGTAGAATTCTGCAGAACTGCAAACTGTGTAAGTTTCAACTTTCTATCTCATCCTGAAGCTCTTTTATCCTAAAATGAAATTTTCGGTCCTATGTTCGAATCTTATTTCAGCCACAGAACTTCGGTCTTTCGGAATTTCGGTTAGCTGACAGGATATGCACACCTTTGATTCAAGATGTACCATCTGTAAAATTGAAGAAAATCCGGGCATAAATGACGCTGTAGAGCGCAAAACCATTTTTCACTATTTTTAGCTGTGACGTCATGACGTCATAGGGTGCTGAAGATGCTTTTTTCAAAAGCGCATACGTTATTTCATAACTCTGAAATTTTCATTATTCTGAACAACTGGCATCATGTCGAAATCATTGCCTAAAATGAAAATTCGGTCGTTCGAATCTTATTTCAGCCACGAACTTCGGTCTTGCAAACTTTGTAAGTTTCAACTTTCTATTTCATCCTGAAGCTCTTTAATCCTAAAATGAAATTTTCGGTCCTATGTTCGAATCTTATTTCAGCCACAGAACTTCGGTCTTTCGGAATTTCGGTTAGCTGACATGATATGCACACCTTAGTTTCAAGATGTACCATCTGTGAAAATTTGAAGAAAATCCGACCATAAATGACGGCTGTAGAGCGCAAACACCATTTTTCACTATTTTTAGCTGTGACGTCAGGTGACGTCATAGGGTGCTGAAGATGCTTTTGTTCAAAAGCGCATACGTTAGTTTCATAACTCTGAAATTTTCATTATTCTGAACAACTGGCATCATGTCGAAATCATTGCCCTAATATGAAAATTAAGAAGTATGCTTATGACGTCACATGACGTCATATGACGTTCTGACTCCAAAAATTTGTAGAAATTTTGCAGAACTGCAAACTGTGTAAGTTTCAACTTTCTATCTCATCCTGAAGCTCTTTAATCCTAAAATGAAATTGTCCGTCCTATGTTCGAATCTTATTTCACCCACAGAACTTCGGTCTTTCGGATTTTCGGTTAGCTGACAGGATATGCACACCTTTGATTCAAGATGTACCATCTGTGAAAATTTGAAGAAAATCCGACTATAAATGACGGCTGTAGAGCGCGAACACCATTTTTCACTATTTTTAGCTGTGACGTCATGTGACGTCATAGGGTGCTCAAGATGCTTTTGTTCAAAAGAGCATATTTTACTTTCATAACTCTGAAATTTTCATTATTCTGAACAACTGGCATCATGTCAAAATCATTGCCCCAAATTAAAATTAAGTGGTATGCTTATGACGTCCTATGACGTCACGATTCAAATTATTTGTAGAAATGCTGCAGAACTGCAAACTGTGTAAGTTTCAACTTTCTATCTCATCCTGAAGCTCTTTAATCCTAAAATGAAATTTTCGGTCCTATGTTCGATTCTTATTTCAGCCACAGAACTTCGGTCTTTCGGAATTTCGGTTAGCTGACAGGATATGCACACTTTAGTTTCAAGATGTACCATCTGTGAAAATTTGAAGAAAATCCGACCATAAATGACGGCTGTAGAGCGCGAACACCATTTTTCACTATTTTTAGCTGTGACGTCACATGACGTCATATGAAGATGTAAATTAGTGCATTCAAAAGTGCCAAAGTCACTCTGATCACTGTTAAAATTTCATGCTGCTGGCTTATTGGCAACCTGTTTTAATTTGAACCTCAAAAGGTGAAAAAATAATAATAATAATTATTATATATATATAATAATAAGAAAAAACATAACAAACCCAACAGGACTTTCTGCTTGAGGCAGAAAGCCCTAATAATAAACATAACAAACCCAATAGGACTTTCTGCTTTAGGCAGAAAGTCCTAATAAGAAGAAGAAGAAGAATAAACAGTACAAACCCAATAGGACTTTCTGCTTTAGGCAGAAAGTCCTAATAAAAAAACAGTACAAACCCAATATGACTTTCTGCCTGTAGGCAGAAAGTCCTAATAATAAAAAAACAGTACAAACCCAATATTGCCCTTCGACAATTTCAACATATAGAAATACTCTTGTTAATATTAGAAATACATTATCATATAATGACGTCACGTGACGTCTTATGACATTTATTTGCACAAAATGTTTAAAACTTCTAGAGACCTATATACTGACTAAATATCAACTATCTATCTGAAATAGGACAGATTTTATAAGCATTTAAAAAATTACGACCTTGGTTCGAATCTTGGATTCGCTATAGAACCATGGACTTTTCGAATTTTGAAAAACGGACACCGGGATGCACAACTAGAACTTAATATACACAATCTGTGAAAATTTGATGAAAATCGGTTCACAAACAATGGCTGTAGACCGCGTACAAACTTTTGTAGCATATTTCAAATGTGACGTCATATGACGTCATAGGCATATGAAAATCATAGAAATAAAAATTTCAGCGTTTGAAGCATGTGTCTTTAAATTTTCATTGCCCTTCGACAATTTCAACATATAGAAATATTCTTGTTAATATTAGAAATACATTATCATATAATGACGTCACGTGACGTCATATGACATTTATTTGCACAAAATGTTTAAAACTTCTAGAGACCTATATACTGACTAAATATCAACTTTCTATCTTAAATATGACAGATTTTATAAGCATTTGAAAATTTACGACCTTGGTTCAAATCTTGGATTCGCCATAGAACCATGGACTTTTCGAATTTTGAAAAACGGACACCTGGATGCACAACTACAGCCTAACATACACATTCTGTGAAATTTTGATGAAAGTCGGTCCAGAAATAATGGCTGTAGACCGCGTACAAACTTTTTCAGGTGACGTCAAGTCTGACGTTATATGACGTCATATGAATATGAAATTCAATGCATCCGAAAGCTCATGGTTTGAAATACATGCCATAAAATTCTGATTGTTCAGGGCCAATGGCAACACATCGAAATTAACACAAATATAAGAGGAAGAAAAAAAGAATAATAATAAGAAGAAGAAGAAGAATAAACAGTACAAACCCAATATGACTTTCTGCCAGTAGGCAGAAAGTCCTAATAAGAAGAAGAAGAAGAAGAATAAAAAAACAGTACAAACCCAATATGACTTTCTGCCTGTAGGCAGAAAGTCCTAATAAACAGTAGAAACCCAATAGGACTTTCTGCTATAGCAGAAAGTCCTAATAACTAGACTTCGTTTGTCCCACAAACGATAAGGGCATTCTGCGCTGCATCTCAGTTTAAGCCTGATCAGCTGAAAAGATTTTGTTCATAAACAATGTCGACCTCCCAAATTTACGTTTCTCTGTGGTATAATACCTGCTTTTCCATATTGAAAATATATGTATCCTTTCTTTAAAATGAAACAATTTTCCCTGTTGTTCATTTTAAAGAACTTAAAATTATACATAAAGTACATGCTGAACAACAAGATATTTTCAAAAACCCATTTTATTTACTATTTATCTTGTCTTTATTTTCGTTTAACAATAATGAATAAAGGACACTAAAATAAAGACTAAACACTTCTTTTACAAAGAATATATATATATATATATATATAAACCGAACAAATATAGTAGGCCGCGGCCTCACATGAGCACAGGTAAACGTTGTACCTTTACTGCTTGTTACAGTGCCGCACAGTAGATTTCTCAATAGAACTTAACATTCTACTTTATATACATATAACTATTTGACATTCCAGTGGTATTTGAATTAACTCAAACACATTTTAAAATTTTAAAACTTGTTTAATGTGGCTGAAGATATTAAAGCATAGTTACATTATTGATTTAAAAAGGCTTTTACTTCGGTATCTACCATATATCGCTTAATATGTTTAAAATAATAAGAATGAATAGTTTATTGATAACGTTTGAATTGTGCATTTACACTTTTATGATTATTATCATGAGTTCTTATTTCTCATATAACTTTCTTATATCATGACCAAATAAGAAAAGTAGGGTACCGTTAGAAAGGTCATTAAATTCCCAACACGCTTTATGTATTGACCTATTCATAACTGCTTTTGAACTATGGACGCTTAAACCTCGGAAAAAATACAAAAATATGCCAAAATATGTTCATGACAGTTACTTCATCAACAATATTTTAATAATTATTCTTTGAATCTTTAAAAGCTGCATATCGTTCGAAAGGAAATTGATTGAGCTATAAATCATGTTCATAATGATATTTACAAAAATCACTATTTTTTTAGATGCATGCAGGTTCCTGCACTACGTATAGGGCCGCTTTCGCTTTTCCGCCATTACTGTGCCATTTCAATCCCCATCTTCAAAATATTTTGTCATCAGAAAGAGCTTCGAAAGCACTAATAATAATACGCATGTTGTCTCGATAGAATGTTTTTAGTTTTTAAGATATCACAGGTCAAAGGAAAAACGATTATTGATATATGACCTTGACCTTTGAGATTTTCCGGAAACGAAAATGATATTTGAAAATGAGATGCAATGGTGCAGATTCAGAGAAAATTTGATGCCAATCGGTCAATAAATTTGGAGTACAGGGCTGAAAAACCGTTTGCATTTGTTTAAGAATTCTTATTAACATTATGACGTCAAATGACGTCATATGTCGTCACATGTCACAGAATATAAAGAAGAAATAAAGGAGTATATGTGGTGTCAATTTGAGATTTCTCGCTCACATAGGAGCTACAAAATACTTAAATACATTTTAAGGTCCAAAGTTCGAAACTTGGTTTAACCACAGAACCTTGGTCTTTTCGAATCTGGGAAAACGTATATAATAATGCACATCTAGAACGAATATACTTTGTAAAATATCTAGAAAATCAGCCGAGAAATGTAGGCTGTAGAGCGCGAACAAACTTTTGAAGCAAATGACAAATTTGACGTCATGTGACGTCATACGAATATGAAAATAATAGATTCTAAAATGTCATTGCGTCTGATGTGTGCTATTAAATTTTCGTGATTCTAGACCGCCAGGAACCTATTGAAATAGCAACCTCTTTTGGAAGAAAAGAATAATAATAATAACTAGATTTCATTCGTTGATACGAATGATAGGATTTTCTGCTAACATTGAAAAATATAAAGATTAATACCGTTAGAAAGAATATATATTAAATTCCCTACCTTTAACTTTTTTTTTTCGTATGGACTTTTCATGCATTAACTTTGTGAAATAAGCCATATGGCAAAAATAAATAAATCTTTATTTTGATATCGCTTTCTTATAACTTGACCAATTGTAGCATTCTAGGTACCAAAATAAATGGCCTGAAAATCCCGACAATTCCATTGTAGCATATTCTTGTTTATAGGTATTCAAAATATAAGCAATTTAACTTAAACCTCTAAATTCTGCATATCAAATTTTTTTATTTTTTTTATTTTCGTGTACAGTCGCGGGAATGAAATAGTAAATCACGGTGCATACCCATATCGACAGGCTCTCTGCGAAAATCGCTATATCAGCAGCTCTCTGCGTTCGCACCGGTCATTCTCTGCCATAAACACTAGCAAACGCTGGACGGAAGGGAAAGAAACAGACCAATGGTCATTTTTCAAAGGTGAGTTGCTCAATATTAAGTATTGCACGGAATATTAGAGTGTACACTTGTTTAGCTAGTAATATCAATATGATATATGTAAAAAGTTTTTGTTTTTTTTGCAATTTCTAGGACTAATACATATCTGTAAACTTACATTTTCCGAAAATGCTTCAATTAAGGTGAAAGCGAACGTAGGATATTTTATGAAAATTCTTACAATTGGCTTTAAATTGGTATTTTTTATGTTACTTCCTTATACTTTGATCAATTTCAAAACTTTAGGTACCAAAATAATCGTCTTAAAATTCTCTACATACCATTTGCTTAATGTGTTGACTTATTAATTATGAGTCTTAAGATATAAGCCGTGAAACTCTTACATAACGGCAAAATCGCTGAAATTCTACATGTTTAAATTCTTATTTTTGATGTAACTCCCTTATACTTGGGTCAATTTCAAAACTTTAGGTACCAAAATAATCATCTGAAAATTCTCTACATTTCACACGCTTTATATATAGGAATAGTTTTAATATTTTTTGAGATACAAGCTCTTAAACCTCCTGAAAAATGAAAAAATCACCAAAGCTATATGCACGAATTTCGTTTTTTCCCCATTACTCCATGAATCTTAGGTCAAACATTAAACTTTAAGCATCAAAAGAACGGCCAAACATTGCTTTACAAATACTATTCATCATCATATTTTCAAAAGTAAAAGGTTTTCGAGATATAAACAGTTAAACACACTGGGGGTTACCAAATTTTCATTTTTCCTCCATAACTCAACCGATTCAACCCCGATCATCAAAAACTAAATATAATCTGAAAGGTCTTTCAAAGCACTACAAATTATATGCATAGTGTCTCGATAGAATATTTACCGTTTTTGAGATATTTAAGGCCGAAGAAAAACACGATAATTGATATATGACCTTGACCTTTGGGATTTTCCGAAAACGGAAGTGACATGGTTCCATAAAATCTAATACTGCATCTTCAGACAAAATTTCAAGCAAATCATACAAAAAATAAAGCCTACAGGGCTTAAAAACCGTTAAGTTTTCATAAAAACGTTTTGATAGCATTATGACGTCATATGGCGTTCATCTTTTTAGAATGTAAAGAAGACATAGAGACTAATATTCAAACTAAATATCAGCTTTCTAGCTTTTTTGGAAGCGATTTTATACGCATTTGAAATTTGACGTCATTAGTTCGAATCTTGGATTCGCTATAGAACCTTGGTCTTTTCGAATTTTGAATTTTTTTTTTAAGTCGTTGCGCAAGTATTTAAGCTTGGTGACCCCTGCGCGTGACCTTTTCCATATTTTTTCATATGATGCATGATTATGAAATATCTTATTTTCCATGTAATTTCAATAAACTTGGTACCGTTAGAAAGCTCTTAAAACATGCTACATTTTATATGCATAATGTATAAACTTATCTTCAGTCGTTTCTGAGATATTGACTGTTAAACCTCAAGAAAACAGCATATTATCAGCAAAATTAGCTTCATTTCATTTAGTTTTTTTGTTTTTTTGCTTATAACTTTGTATTGCGTAAACCAATTTTAATAAACTAAATATCTTTGGAAACGTCAATTATTCAGCTATAATTCTTATTCATACATATATTTACAAAAATCGATATTTATTGAGATATGGCTACATATATGCAGTAGGGGTGAAATCAAAATTTCCTCACGTGACTAATAACACATACAAATTTCATCGTCCTAGGACTATTGCAACATATTAAAATAAGCGTTTAGTTAGGAAGAAGAAAAGAATAATAATAATACTAAAATGACGTCACGTGACGTCATATGACGTTTATTTTCACATAATTGTTAGACACCCAGAGACCTACTAACTGACAAAATTTCAACTTTCTATCTCAAATAGGACAGTTTTATAAGCATATAAAAATTGACGTCCTTGGTTCGAATCTTGGATCCGCCATAGATGCTTGGACTTTTCGAATTTTGAAAAACGGACACCGGTATACACAATAAGAACGTAATATACACATTCTGTGAAAATTTCATAAAAATCGGCCCATTAATAATGGCTCTGGACGGTGTACAATCTTTCGTAGTCAATTTCAAATGTGACGTCATATGACGTCATAGGCTTCTGAAAATCATTGAAATCGAAATTTCAGCGACTGAATCATGTGTCATTAAATTTTCATTGCCCTTCGACAATTTCAACATATAGAAATACTCTTGTTAATATTAGAAATACATTATCATATAATGACGTCACGTGACGTCATATGACGTTTATTTTCACAAAATGTTTAAGACTCCCAGAGACCTATATACTGACCAAATATCACTTTTCTAGCTCAAATAGGACCGATTTTATAAGCATTTAAAAATTTACGACCTTGGTTCGAATCTTGAATTCGCTATAGAACCATGGACTTTTCGAATTTTGAAAAACGGACACCGGAATGCACAACTAGAACTTAATATACACATTCTGTGAAAATTTGATGAAAATCGGTTCATAAACAATGGCTGTAGACCGCGTACAAACTTTTGTTGCATATTTCAAGTGTGACGTCATATGACGTCATAGGCTTCTGAAAATCATAGAACACAAAATTTCAGCATTTGAAGCATATGTCATTAAATTTTCATTGCCCTTCGACAATTTCAACATATAGAAATACCCTTGTTAATATTAGAAATACATTATCATATAATGACGTCACGTGACGTCATATGACATTTATTTTCACAAAATGTTTAAAACTTTTAGATACCTATATACTGACTAAATATCAACTTTCTATCTTAAATAGGACAGATTTTATAAGCATTTAAAAATTTACGACCTTGGTTCGAATATTGGATTCGCTATAGAACCATGGACTTTTCGAATTTTGAAAAACGGACACAGGATTGCACAACTAGAGCCTAACATGCACATTCTGTGAAATTTTGATGAAAATCGGTCCATAAATAATGGCTGTAGACCGCGAACAAACATTTTCAACTGACGTCAAATCTGACGTTATGTGACGCCATAAGAATATGACCTTTATTGCATCCGAAAGCTCATGGTTTGAAATATATGCCATAAAATTTTCATTGTTCTGAGTCAATGGCAACACCTCGAAATTAACACAAATATAAGAGGAAGAAAAAAAGAATAATAAGAAGAAGAACTAGATGTCATTCGTCAAAACGAATGATAGGACTTTCTGCAACCTGTGTTAATGCAAAAAGCAGGAGAAAGAAGTTTCATGTAAAGACTCACCTCTGGTAGTATTTCATGTTCATGCTGAACAATTGACATTATATTCCGTGAAAAATAAGCGTTAAGTTACGAAGAAAAAAATAAATAAATAGCAGTAGCAGTAGCATGCTTATGACGTCACGACTCAAAATATATGTAGAAATTATGCAGAACTGCAAACTGTGTAAGTTTCAACTTTCTATCTCATCCCGAAGTTTTTTAACCCTAAAATGAAATTTTTGGTCCTATGTTCGAATCTTTTTTCAGCCACAATACTTCGGTTTTTTGGAATTAAGGTTAGCTGACAAAATATTCACACCTTCGTTTCAAGATGTACCATCTGTAAAAATTTGAAGAAAATCTGATCATTTTTCAATATTTTTAGCTCTGACGTCACGTGACGTCATAGGGTGCTGAAAATGCTGTTGCTCAACAGCGCATACGTTACTGCAATAACTCTGAAATTTTCATTATTCTGAACAACTGGCATCATGTCGAAATCATTGCCCCAAATTAAAAATAAGTGGCATGCTTATGACGTCCTCTGACGTCACGATTCAAAATATTTGTAGAAATGCTGCAGAACTGCAAACTGTGTAAGTTTCAACTTTCTATCTCATCCTGAAGCTCTTCAATCCTAAAATGAAATTTTTGGTCCTATGTTCGAATATTACTTCAGCCACAGAACTTCGGTTTTGCGGAATTTCGGTAAGCTGGCAGGATATATACACCTTAGTTTCAAGGTGTACCATCTGTGAAAATTAGAAGAAACTCCGACCATAAATGGCCGCTGTAGAGCGCGAACACCATTTTTCAATATTTTTAGCTCTGACGTCACATGACGTCATAGGGTACTGAAGATGCTTTTGTTCAAAAGCGTATACTTTACTGTCATAACTCTAAAATTTTCATTATTCTGAACAACTGGCATCATGTCGAAATCATTGCCCTAAAATGAAAATTAAGAAGTATGCTTATGACGTCACATGACGACATTTGACGTCATGACTCAAAATATATTGAGAAATTCTGCAGAACTGCAAACTGTGTAAGTTTCAACTTTCTATCTCATCCTGAAGCTCTTTAATACTAAAATGAAATTTTAGGTCCTATGTTCGAATCTTATTTCAGCCACAGAACTTCGGTCTTTCGTAATTTCGGTTAGCTGACAGGATATGCACACCTTAGTTTCAAGATGTACCATCTGTGAAAATTTGAAGAAAATCCGACCATAAATGGCGGCTGTAGAGCGTGAACACCATTTTTCACTATTTTTAGCTCTGACGTCATATGACGACATAGGGTGCTAAAGATGCTTTTGTTCAAAAGCGCATACTTTACTGTCATAACTCTGAAATTTTCATTATTCTGAACAACTGGCATCATGTCGAAATCACTGCCCTAAAATGAAAATTAAGAAGTATGCTTATGACATCACATGACGTCATATGACGTCACGATTCAAAATATATGTAGAAATTCTGCAGAACTGCAAACACTGTAAGTTTCAACTTTCCATCTCATCGTGAAGCTCTTTAATCCTAAAATGAAATTTTCGGTCCTATGTTCGAATCTTATTTCAGCCACAGAACTTCGGTCTTTCGGAATTTCGGTTAGCTGACAGGATATACACACCTTAGTTTCAAGATGTACCATCTGTGAAAATTTGAAGACAATTTTTAGCTGTGACGTCATGTGAGGTCATACGCTGCTGATAATCATTGAAATCAAAATTTCCTCACGTGACTAATAACCCATAAAAATTTCATCGTCCTAGGACTATTGCAACATATTAAAATAATCGTTTAGTTAGGAAGAAAAAAAGAATAATAATAATAAAAAAATGACGTCACGTGACATCATATGACGTTTATTTTCACATAATTGTTAGACACCCAGAGACCTACTAACTGACAAAATTTCACCTTTCTATCTCAAATAGGACAGTTTTTATAAGCATTTAAAAATTGACGTCCTTGTTTCGAATCTTGGATAAGCCATAGATGCTTGGACTTTTCGAATTTTGAAAAACGGACACCGGTATACACAATAAAAACGTAATATACACATTCTGTGAAAATACATTCTGTGAAGCGATTTTATACGCATTTGAAATTTGACGTCATTAGTTCGAATCTTGGATTCGCTATAGAACCTTGGTCTTTTCGAATTTTGAATTTTTTTTTTAAGTCGTTGCGCAAGTATTTAAGCTTGGTGACCCCTGCGCGTGACCTTTTCCATATTTAATCATCTATGATTATTATATATTTCATTAATATTGACTGTTAAACCTCAAGAAAACAGCATATTATCAGCAAAATTAGCTTCATTTCATTTAGTTTTTTTGCTTATAACTTTGTATTGCGTAAACCAATTTTAATAAACTAATATCTTTGGAAACGTCAATTATTCAGCTATAATTCTTATTCATAAATATATTTACAAAAATCGATATTTATTGAGATATGGCTACATATATGCAGTAGGGGTGAAATCAAAATTTCCTCACGTCATTAAATTTTCATTGCCCTTTGGCAATTTCAACATAAAGAAATACTCTTGTTAATATTATAAATACATTATCATATAATGACGTCACGTGACGTCATATGACGTTTCTTTTCACAAAATGTTTAAGACTCTTAGAGACCTATATATTGACCAAATATTACTTTTCTATCTCAAATAGAACCGATTTTATAAGCATTTAAAAATTTACGACCTTGGTTCGAATCTTGGATTCGCTATAGAACCATGGACTTTTCGAATTTTGAAAAACGGACACCGAGATGCACAACTAGAACTTAATGTACACATTCTGTGAAAATTTGATGAAAATCGGTTCATAAACGATGGCTCTGGACCGCGTACAAACTTTTGTTGCATATTTCAAGTGTGACGTCATATGACGTCATAGGCATATGAAAATCATAAAAATCAAACTTTCAGCGATTGAAGCATGTGTCATTAAATTTTCATTGCCCTTCGACAATTTCAACATATAGAAATACTCTTGTTAATATTAGAAATACATTATCATATAATGACGTCACGTGACGTCATATGACATTTATTTGCACAAAATGTTTAAAACTTCTAGAGACCTATATACTGACTAAATATCAACTTTTGTATCTGAAATAGGACAGATTTTATAAGCATTTAAAAAATTACGACCTTGGTTCGAATCTTGGATTCGCTATAGAACCATGGACTTTTCGAATTTTGAAAAACGGACACCGAGATGCACAACTAGAACTTAATATACACATTCTGTGAAAATTTGATGAAAATCGGTTCATAAACGATGGCTCTGGACCGCGTACAAACTTTTGTTGCATATTTCAAGTGTGACGTCATATGACGTCATAGGCATATGAAAATCATAAAAATCAAACTTTCAGCGATTGAAGCATGTGTCATTAAATTTTCATTGCCCTTCGACAATTTCAGCATATAGAAATACTCTTGTTAATATTAGAAATACATTATCATATAATGACGTCACGTGACGTCATATGACATTTATTTTCACAAAATGTTTAAAACTTCTAGAGACCTATATACTGACTAAATATCAACTTTCTATCTGAAATAGGACAGATTTTATAAGCATTTAAAAAATTACGACCTTGGTTCGAATCTTGGATTCGCTATAGAACCATGGACTTTTCGAATTTTGAAAAACGGACACCGGTATGCACAACTAGAACTTAATATACACAATCTGTGAAAATTTGATGAAAATCGGTTCACAAACAATGGCTGTAGACCGCGTACAAACTTTTGTAGCATATTTCAAATGTGACGTCATATGACGTCATAGGCATATGAAAATCATAGAAATAAAAATTTCAGCGTTTGAAGCATGTGTCTTTAAATTTTCATTGCCCTTCGACAATTTCAACATATAGAAATATTCTTGTTAATATTAGAAATACATTATCATATAATGACGTCACGTGACGTCATATGACATTTATTTGCACAAAATGTTTAAAACTTCTAGAGACCTATATACTGACTAAATATCAACTTTCTATCTTAAATATGACAGATTTTATAAGCATTTGAAAATTTACGACCTTGGTTCAAATCTTGGATTCGCCATAGAACCATGGACTTTTCGAATATTGAAAAACGGACACCTGGATGCACAACTACAGCCTAACATACACATTCTGTGAAATTTTGATGAAAGTCGGTCCAGAAATAATGGCTGTAGACCGCGTACAAACTTTTTCAGGTGACGTCAAGTCTGACGTTATATGACGTCATATGAATATGAAATTCAATGCATCCGAAAGCTCATGGTTTGAAATACATGCCATAAAATTCTGATTGTTCAGGGCCAATGGCAACACATCGAAATTAACACAAATATAAGAGGAAGAAAAAAAGAATAATAACTAGATTTCATTCGTTGATACGAATGATAGGACTTTCTGCTAACATTGAAAAATATAAAGATTAATTCCGTTAGAAAGAATATATATTAAATTCCCTACCTTTTACTTTTTTTTTTTTTCGTATGGACTTCTCATGCATGAACTTTTTGAAATAAGCCATATTCCAAAAATAAACAAGTAACAGGGATTTGAAGTTCAGTAGAATTTAGTATTCCGTATATATAAGAAAAAATATGTTTTGTATGTATGGAGTACTATTATTTTCAGAATTTTATTTTAAATTACTGAACTTCAAATCCCTGTGATATTTATTTCAATTTAAAAACACACACTCACAGACAAGTGAATTTATATCTAAGTCTTTAAATAATTTATTTTACAACAAGAAAATTACCAAGAAACAGCTGATTTCTCCATACTGCCTGGGTTTTTTTTTTTCTTTCAACGCCCGAATAGTCAGCCCTTTAATAATTTAAATTTAACGGTTTGACAGATTGCGGGAAAATAATCGCAATATCGCTGACCAATTTCGCAGCGTAAAAATCCGAATCATCCCGAAATGTACTGCGCTGCTGGTCCAGGTTGTTGTCCTTTTCTCGGATTCGCATATATTTCAAACAAATAAACATTCAAAGGAGGATTATTTTCACGACAATTTTGTATATTTCGATAGAGAAATATATATTTGAGTGATTCCGTATGTTAACTTCATAGATTTATTTGAATGATTTGAAAAAACGGAGTTGAAGCGAGTCGACCCCTGAAAAGATGTCCACCCTTATTGATAGTGTATGTACAGTGTGTGTGTGTGTGTGTGTGTGTGGCGTGTGTGTATGGGAGCAAGTCCCTGTGGCCTAGGTCACACATTCAGGATTTTTACTGCCGTCCTTGATAGGACCATTCCCGATTAAAATGTGTCAAAAGTCTGATCAAGATCCTGTGATTCGTGGCTGGAAATTCAAACTTTTATTAAAATTTGTAAAAAAACATTTATTTAATCACGACAACAATCAGATATTGTTCAGGAGGCGTCCCGATCCAGCCGTTTCCAGCAGAATTCGTCCCGATTATCCGTTCTAAATCCGATTCTGATCCGATACAGCAGAATTTGTCACGACATAGTCACGATTGTAATCCGACTAGACAAAATCGGCTGAGTTTCCCGAATGTTACGGGACGCACCTAACTGTCAGGAGTGCTTGGCCGACCTCTCCGGACCATTCCCGATCCGTAGGACTCTGTTACGAACATATACGACTGCGTTCAGACAATGATAGGACATTGAGGATAGTAATCCGACTTTTTCGCCTTTCGTGTCGTAGCGCTGTCTGATCTCAAACGGGAGCCATAATCGACACTGTGTGAACGCCGCATTACAGACAAATTAGCTTGCAGCGTCTTGAACGGATGACATGTGTTGATCATTTTGTTTAAAACGTCTACACTTACACACGCTCATGGTATCTCAAGCTGGCAATTAAATTACATTGTACTATAACATATATTTTCACATAGGTTATCATTTATCATAAATTTGGAATATAGCTTGTACAACATTTATCGATAGATGCAACAATAAAGTCGGGAAATTGCAATGTTTCAACAACGGTCTAAATGACATGTGTCAAAACGCTCAAAGGATTATGGGTAACACAATGCTGCAACTGATATTCATAAGTAACGTAAATAAAATGATTTGACAAAACATTAAATCATTGTCAACACTTGTTTAATTTGTTTGTTTGTTTGTTCGGTTTAACGTCTCACCGACAGTATTTCAGTCATTTGGAGACGATGTCTACTTAATGCAGTTATAGTGCTGCCACACTGCAGTATCACGTCGTAGACATGTGACATGATATCACACCCAGTCACATTATCCTGATACCGGGCCAACCAGTCCTGCAACTACCCTTATATGCTAAGTGTCAAGCAAGGGAGCTATAACAGTACCATTTTTTACGACTTTGGTATCGAACCCACGACCTCCCGCTCTCGAGGCGGACGCTCTAAACACTCGGCCACCGGGAACGGTACACCTGTTTAGCTAGTAATATCAATATGATATAAGTAAAAAGTTTTTTTTTCAATTTATATGACTAATACATATCTGTAAACTTACATTTTCCGAAAATGCTTCAATTAAGGTGAAAGCGAAAGTAGGATATTTTATGAAAATTCTTACAAATGGCTTTATATTCGTATTTTTTATGTAACTTCCTTATTTCTTGATCAATTTCAAAACTCTAGGTGCCAAAATAATCGTCTTAAAATTCTCTACATCTCACTTGCTTAATGTAAAACTTATTTCTAATGATTCTTAAGATATAAGTCGTAAAATTCTGACATGACGGCAAAATCGCTGAAATTCTATATGTTTAAATTTTTATTTTTGATGTTACTTCCTTATACTTTGATCAATTTCAAAATTTAAGGTACCAAAATAATCGTCTTAAAATTCTCTACATCTCATTCGCTGAATGTGTTGACTTATTTCATATGGGTTTTAAGATATAAGCCTTGAAACTCTTACATAACGACAAAATCGCTGAAATTCTACATGTTTAAATTCTTATTTTTGATGTAACTTCCTTGTATTTGGATCAATTTCAAAACTTTAGGTACCAAAATAATCGTCTTAAAATTCTCTACATTTCACACGCTTTATCTATAGGAATATTTTTAATACTTTTTGAGATACAAGCTCTTAAACCTCTTGAAAAATGAAAAAATCACCAAAGCTATATGCACGAATTTCGTTTTTTCCCCATTACTCCATGAATCTTAGGTCAATCATTAAACTTTAAGCATCAAAAGAACGGCCAAACATTGCTCTACAAATAATATTCATCATCATATTTTCAAAAATCAAAGAATTTCGAGATATAAACTGTTAAACACACTGAGGGTTACCGAATTTTGTTTTTTCCGCCATAACTCAACCGATTCAACCCCGATCATCAAAAACTAAATATAATCTGAAAGGTCTTTCTAAGCACTACAAATTATACGCATAGTGTCTCGATAGAATATTTACCGTTTTTGAGATATTTAAGGCCGAAGAAAAACCCGATAATTGATATATGGCCTTGACCTTTGGGATTTTCCGGAAACGGAAGTAACATGGCTCTAAAGATTCTAATACTGCATCTTCAGACAAAATTTCAAGTAAATCATGCAAAAAATAAAGCCTACAGGGCTTAAAAACCGTTAAGTTTTAATACGAAAGTTTTAAGAGCATTATGACGTCATGTGACGTCATATCGCGTTCATCTTTTCAGAATGTATAGAAGATCTGGAAACTAATATTCAGCCTAAATCTCAGCTTTCTAGCTTTTTGGAAGCGATTTTTTTGAAATTGACGTCATAGGTTCGAATCTTGGATTCGCCATAAAACATTTGCCTTTTCGAATTTGGAAAAACGGACACCGGGATGCACAACTAGAGCCTAACATACACATTCTGTGAAATTTTGATGAAAATCGATCCAGAAATAATGGCTGTAGACCGCGTACAAACTTTTTCACCTGACGTCAAATCTGACGTTATATGACGTCATATGAATATACAATTCATTGCATCCGAAAGCTCATGGTTTGAAATATATGCCATAAAATTTTCATTGTTCTGAGTCAATGGCAACACCTCGAAATTAACACAAATATAAGAGGAAGAAAAAAAGAATAAGAAGAAGAAGAAGAAGCAGAAGAATAATAAAAAAAACAGTACAAACCCAATATGACTTTCTGCCTAGGCAGAAAGTCCTAATAAAAAAAAGAAGAAGAATAAAAAAAACAGACAAACCTTTTGCCTGAAAAAAAAAACAGTACAAACCCAATATGACTTTCTGCCTGTAGGCAGAAAGTCCTAAAAAACAGTAGAAACCTAATAGGACTTTCTGCTATAGCAGAAAGTCCTAATAACTAGACTTCGTTTGTCCCACAAACGATAAGGGCATTCTGCGCTGCATCTCAGTTTAAGCCTGATCAGCTGAAAAGATTTTGTTCATAAACAATGTCGACCTCCCAAATTTACGTTTCTCTGTGGTATAATACCTGCTTTTCCATATTGAAAATATATGTATCCTTTCTTTAAAATGAAACAATTTTCCCTGTTGTTCATTTTAAAGAACTTAAAATTATACATAAAGTACATGCTGAACAACAAGATATTTTCAAAAACCCATTTTATTTACTATTTATCTTGTCTTTATTTTCGTTTAACAATAATGAATAAAGGACACTAAAATAAAGACTAAACACTTCTTTTACAAAGAATATATATATATATATATATATATATATATAAACCGAACAAATATAGTAGGCCGCGGCCTCACATGAGCACAGGTAAACTTTGTACCTTTACTGCTTGTTACAGTGCCGCACAGTAGATTTCTCAATAGAACTTAACATTCTACTTTATATACATATAACTATTTGACATTCCAGTGGTATTTGAATTAACTCAAACACATTTTAAAATTTTAAAACTTGTTTAATGTGGCTGAAGATATTAAAGCATAGTTACATTATTGATTTAAAAAGGCTTTTACTTCGGTATCTACCATATATCGCTTAATATGTTTAAAATAATAAGAATGAATAGTTTATTGATAACGTTTGAATTGTGCATTTACACTTTTATGATTATTATCATGAGTTCTTATTTCTCATATAACTTTCTTATATCATGACCAAATAAGAAAAGTAGGGTACCGTTAGAAAGGTCATTAAATTCCCAACACGCTTTATGTATTGACCTATTCATAACTGCTTTTGAACTATGGACGCTTAAACCTCGGAAAAAATACAAAAATATGCCAAAATATGTTCATGACAGTTACTTCATCAACAATATTTTAACTGCATATCGTTCGAAAGGAAATTGATTGAGCTATAAATCATGTTCATAATGATATTTACAAAAATCACTATTTTTTTTAGATGCATGCAGGTTCCTGCACTACGTATAGGGCCGCTTTCGCTTTTCCGCCATTACTGTGCCATTTCAATCCCCATCTTCAAAATATTTTGTCATCAGAAAGAGCTTCGAAAGCACTAATAATAATACGCATGTTGTCTCGATAGAATGTTTTTAGTTTTTAAGATATCACAGGTCAAAGGAAAAACGATTATTGATATATGACCTTGACCTTTGAGATTTTCCGGAAACGAAAATGATATTTGAAAATGAGATGCAATGGTGCAGATTCAGAGAAAATTTGATGCCAATCGGTCAATAAATTTGGAGTACAGGGCTGAAAAACCGTTTGCATTTGTTTAAGAATTCTTATTAACATTATGACGTCAAATGACATCATATGTCGTCACATGTAACAGAATAAAGAAGAAATAAAGGAGTATATGTGGTGTCAATTTGAGAAATGTAGACTGTAGAGACATTTTAAGGTCCAAAGTCGAAACTTGGTTTAACACAGAACCTTGGTCTTTTCGAATCTGGGAAAACGTATATAATTATGCACATCTAGAACGTAATATACACATTTTGTTAAAATATCTAGAAAATCCGCCGAGAAATGTAGACTGTAGAGCGCGAACAAACTTTTGAAGCAAATGACAAATTTGACGTCATGTGACGTCATACGAATATGAAAATAATAGATTCTAAAATTGCATCGCGTCTGATGTGTGCTATTAAATTTTCGTGATTCTAGACCGCCAGGAACCTATTGAAATAGCAACCTCTTTTGGAAGAAAAGAATAATAATAATAACTAGATGTCATTCGTGAAAACGAATGATAGGACTTTCTGCAAGCTGTGTTAATGCAAAAAGCAGGAGATAGAAGTTTCATGTAATGACTCACCTCTGGTAGTATTTCATGTTCATGCTGAACAATTGACATTATATTCCGAAATTAGTGCAAATGATGAGAACTAAGTATTAGTCTGTGACGTAACATGATGTCATATGACGTCAGGACATGACTGCAAACTTGATTTCTAGTTTAAAGGTCCTATGTTCGAATCTTACTTCAGCCACAATACTTCGGTTTTTCGGAATTAAGGTTAGCTGACAAAATATTCACACCTTAGTTTAAAGATGTACCATCTGTAAAAATTTGAAGAAAATCTGATCATAAATGGCGGCTTTAGAGAGCGAACCCCATTTTTCACTATTTTTAGCTCTGACGTCAGGTGACGTCATAGGGTGCTGAAAATGCTGTTGCTCAAAAGCGCATACTTTACTGCAATAACTCTGAAATTTTCATTATTCTGAACAACTGGCATCATGTCGAAATCATTGCCCCAAATTAAAATTAAGTGGTATGCTTATGACGTCCTATGACGTCACGATTCAAAATATTTGTAGAAATGCTGCAGAACTGCAAACTGTGTAAGTTTCAACTTTCTATCTCATCCTGAAGCTCTACAATCCTAAAATGAAATTTTTGGTCCTATGTCCGAATCTTACTTCAGCCACAGAACTTCGGTTTTTCAGAATTTCGGTTAGCTGGCAGGATATGTACACCTTAATTTCAAGATGTACCATCTGTGAAAGTTTGAAGAAAATCCGATCGTAAATGGCGGCTGTAGAGCGTTACCACCTTTTTACACTATTTTTAGCTCTGACGTCACATGACGTGATAGAGTGCTGAAGATGCTTTTGTTCAAAAGCGCATACTTTACTTTCATATCTCTGAAATTTTCATTATTCTGAACAACTGGCATCAGGTCGAAATCTTTGTCCTTAAATGAAATTTAAGATGTATACTTATGACGTCACATGAAGTCATATGACGTCACGACTCAAAAAATATGTAGAAATTATGCAGAACTGTAAACAGTGTAAGTTTCAACTTTCTATCTCATCCAGAAGCTCTTTAATCCTAAAATGAAATTTTCGGTCCTATGTTCGAATCTTATTTCAGCCACAGAACTTCGGTCTTTCGGAATTTCGGTTAGCTGACAGGATATGCACACCTTAGTTTGAAGATGTACCATCTGTGAAAATTTGAAGAAAATCTAACCATAAATGACGGCTGTAGAGCGCGAACACCATTTTTCACTATTTTAGCTGTGACGTCATGTGACGTCATAGGGTGCTGAAAATCATTGAAATCAAAATTTCCTCACGTGAATAATAAGTCATAAAAATTTCATCGTCCTTGGGCTATTGCAACATATAAAAATAAGTGTTTAGTTAGGAAGAAAAAAAGAATAATAATAATAATAACTAGACTTCGTTTGTCCTTCAAACGATAAGGGCTTTCTGCGCTGCAACTCAGTTTAAGCCTGATCAGCTGAAAAGAATTTGTTCATAAACAATGTCGACATCCCAAATTTACGTTTCTCTGTGGTATAATACCTGCATTTCCATATTGAGAATATATGTGTTCTACCTAACTTAGTTCATTTCACATGTATCCTTTCTTTAATATGAAACAATTGTCCCTTTTGTTCATTTAAAAGAACGTAAAATTACACATAAAGTACATGATGAACAACAAGATATTTTCAAATACACATTTTATTTACTATTTACCTTGTCTTTATTTTCATTTATCAATATTGAATAAAGGACACTAAATTAAAGTATGAATTTTATACACTAGACATTTCCTTTACAAAGAAAATATATATATAGATAACCCGAACAAATATAGTAGGCCGCGGCCTCACATGAGCACAGGTAAACGTTGTACCTTTACTGCTTGCTTACAGTGACGCCCAGTAGATTTCTCAATAGAACTTCATATTCTACTTTATATACATATAGCTATTTGACATTCCAGTGGTATCTGAATTAACTGAAACACATTTTAAAATTTTAAAACCTGTTTAATTTGGCTGAAAATATTAAAGCATAGTTACATTATTGATTTAAAAGGTTTTTTAATAAGAATGAATAGTTTATTGATTGCGTTTGAATTGCGCATTTACACTTTTATGATTTTTATCATGAGTTCTTATTTCTCATGTAACTTTCTTATATTATGACCAAATAAGAAAAGTAGGGTACCGTTAGAAAGGTCATTAAATTCCCAACATTGCGCCCGTTTTATGTATGGACCTATGTTTAACTGCTTTTGAACTATGGATCTTTAAATGCTGCATATCGTTCGAAAGGAAATTGATTGGGCTATAAATCATGTTCATAATGATATTTACAAAAATCAATATTTTTTGAGATACATGCAGTTTTCTACACTACGTATAGCGCCGTTTGCGCTGTTCCGCCACTGATGTGCCAATGCAAGCCCGATCTTCAAAAATATTTTCTTATCAGAAAGAGCTTCGAAAGCAATAATAACTAGATTTCGTTTGCACGGCAAACGATAGGACTTTCTGCAAACCGCTTAAAACTCAATCAAACTGAAAATTATTAATACGGAATACGCAGAAAATATTAGGTATCTAGAGTGTAACCTATACATTCTTTGAAAATTTTCAAAAAATTCATCAATTTATAATGTTTCAGATCGCTTACAAACTTTTTGATCCAAAGTCTATTCTGAAGTCATATGGTTGTGAATATAATTGCATATGAAAATTCAGCATATTTAATATATATGCCCTAAATTTTTTGTAGTTCTGGACCATTGGGATCACACTGAATTTTCTTGCACCAGAAATAAAAAACAAATAATAACCCCATGATGTCAAATGACGTCCGGCCTATGAAAATCTGAAGAAAACCTTTAAAATTACAATATGTGTGAATTTCATCTTTTTATCTCATATGGAGTACTCATTCTGATTAAAGTCATCTCCTATATAAACGCTACATAAGACTGTTGGAAGATCGTGTACTTTAGTCAGATTGTACTAAATTTAATTTCGAGGTCACATTTTTTTTAAACTTGGTTTCACCACAGAACCTCGGTCCTTTCAATATTTTGGAAACGAAAGTAAGGATGCACAACAAAATCCTAACTTATACCTTCTGTGAATTTACTAGAAAATCCATTCAAAAATAAATTCTGCAGAGCGCGTACAAACGTTTTAACTGACGTCAAATCTAGCGTCTATGATGTCATATGATATACTAGTTGTCTTTAACTACAGAATATACCCAGTCGGCAGAAGTTATCGGCCAATTGTGGATGATTAATACCTCCACAAAATGCTTTGATACAGGAGAAGCCAGACTCCAGGCAGAGCATAGATAAGCACTTGTATACATAGTAGATTATATATGATAGCAATCAATAAGTAAATAAAGTCATTTTTTAAAGTGGATAGAGAATCAGTTATGGTTATTTGGCACAGCAGTATAAAAGTGTAGTCACAGTTCTTAGACATTGCACTTCTTTTAGTCGCCATCTGTTTACATTTTATGTTTCAAGTAAATACCATGTATAATATTCAAGTTAATGTTGAGACAAGAAAAAAAAAGCTATTTAACAAAGGGAGATAATTAAACAAGAGGGCCATGATGGCTCTGAATCGCTCAACTTATTATAAATGAGCAACATATGTTGGATTTTTCATATTGACCTACTTTTTGACCCCACATGACCCACTTTTGAATTTGTCCAAGATTTTATGGAAACAGACATTCTGACTAAGTTTCATGAAGATATGGCCAAAAATGTGGCTTGAGTGTAACAAGGTTTTTATAAGATTTGACTCATGACCTACTTTTTGACCCCACATGACCCAAATTCGAACTTGTCAAAGATTTTATGGAAACAAACATTCTGACCAAGTTTCATGAAGATTGGGCCAAAAATGTGGCCTCTAGAGTGTTAACAAGGTTTTTATAAGATTTGACCTCATGACCTACTTTTTGACCCCACATGACCCAAATTCGAACTTGTCAAAGATTTTATGGAAACAAACATTCTGACCAAGTTTCATGAAGATTGGGCCAAAAATGTGGCCTCTAGAGTGTTAACAAGGTTTTTCTAAGATTTGAACTCATGACCTACTTTTTGACCCCACATGGCCAAAATTCAAACTTGTCCAAGATTTTATGGAGAGAAACATTCTGACCAAGTTTCATGAAGATTGGGCCAAAAATATGGCCTCTAGAGTGTTAACAAGGTTTTTATAAGACTTGACCTCGTGACCTACTTTTTGACCCCTCATGACCCAATTTCGAACTTGTCCAAGATTTTATTGAGACAAACATTCTGACCAAGTTTCATGAAGATTGGCCTAAAAATATGGCCTCTAAAAACAAGCCAAATTGTTGACGACGCACGACGGACGAAGGGCCATCACAAAAGCTCACCCTTGAGCCCGTTGTGCTCAGGTGAGCTTAAAATGGGACCAGGTAGAGTTACAGTACTTGGACACTGCAGTTTTCCTAGTTGCCATCAGATTCTGGTTACATTTTAAATTTCAAGTCAATACATTGTATAATATTAGAGCAATGTTCCGGACAACCAAAGGGAGATAATGCAAAAATGAAACCAGGGCAATAATTGAAACAACTCAAGTGAAATCTATGACATGCACCTATCCACCTGATTATCAATTCACACACAACATTTGAACCGAGTTGGTTAAGAAATGTAGTTCGCATCACAAGATATTTAAAGTCAAATCAGGGGCAATAACTCCGTAATCCTCGTGGGAACGAAGTGAATTTTGCGTCTTGTGCATCTACTGCTAATGAAGAACATTTTTTGCAAAGTATTAGATGAATCAGACTGAAATTGAAAGAGGAATTCACTGGACAAGACATTTCAAGTTGATTCAGGGCAATAACATCGTAATCCTTGTGGGAATGTAGTGAAATTTGCGTCTTGCACATTTAGTTCTTCTGTCAGGGGTCAAGATAAGCTGCGTATTTGCGTAATTACACAAATAAAATAGATAAAAACCCAATTCTTTTAAAATTCTCGCGTATCAAAAAGCAATTAAAATTAGATTACTCAAATATCCAAAATATTAAAGCGTACTGGCATGCAACATTTTGAAACCGAGTGATGTTTACAAATACTCGAATATGTTTGACTGGTTACTTGCGAATCCGCAAAATAGTCTTCAAACGATTTCCGGTAATTTCCTACTTTGGGTTCCATTCAAGTAAAACATAAATCCAGTCTGTCTTTGTTCATCTGACGCTTTTCTATTTGTTTGCTCTTTTCTATTTGTTTGCTTCAAATATGATTACATAAGGCAGGAAGAAACGGGTAAACGTTTAAAAACAACACTGAGTAGATACCTAGCACTGCAAACCAAACATCAGGCATTTGTGTCACAATAATTGACGATCTGGAAGTTGAGATAGAGTTGATAGCATCCAATTCCATGTTAACCAGTAAATAATTTGTTTTAATTCAATATTTAAAAGTGCTAAATCTTTGGATCAGGAAGATCAAATATGATTGAATGTTTTTGTTTTATTTAATTGTTGAGGAGCTAATGATAAATCCTGCATATGATAATTGTTAAATTGACATTGTTGCATACAAGAAAAGCTGGCATATATACCAGTAAGAACATGTTCTGTTATTTCAATTCCAAAATTAAGTTGATGAAAAAAAAGCAACTGACTTAATTTTGATGGAGTAACCATATTTTCATTACTCAATTAAAATTGTGAAAACCCAATTCCTTGAAAAATTGATGAGTAAATACCCAATTGACCTCAAACCTTATCTGTAGCCCTGTTCTGATAAATATCTATGCCAAGTATCAGGTGAAATGGCTGAAAGTACCGGACAAGTCTTTGCTTAAATACCGCATGACCGACTGATCAACCAACCGACTGACCAACCAACCCACCAACAGGGTGATTCTCTTCCATTTGTGCTGGTATACAGGGGTTTTCATTTCAAAACAAAAATAAATCAATAAAAACCTAGTATCATATTAATTAATATAAAATCTTAAGGTTTTTAGAACAGGGTTGCTTGCAAAACTGTTCTAAGGAAGCACACATTTTGGATTTGACAACAGTTTGGGGCTATATTAAGAAATTTTTTATTTATAGATTTCCCTCTTTTTTACTATACACAGAGAAAAAAGTCCAAAATTTATTTTCTCTCTTAACACTTTATGGTGACAATTTTCATGTTTATTTCAGACTCAGAACGATTGCGATTAAAACTAAATAAAAATGTATTGAAAATAGATGCTGGAGATATTGTATTTAATAAACTGTAATGAAAACAGATAATAATTATGCAGAAGGCAAATTCCCAATTCATGCTTAGATATTTCGAACCATAACTGGCTGGAAATTCCAGCAATAGCCGACAATATATAAATTGAAGGTTTGAGTCCCAGTCTTTTTTTTTTTCCTTTTGTTTTTTTACAGCTAATTGTGTTTTTTTTTAAATTTCTTTTGCAATATTAAGCATACATATTTTTGCCATAATGAAATCAGTAATTCAAGTACATGTGTGCGTAAATATATAAAACACTAAGTTACATGTAAATCAGATCTCTCTCGAGGACACACACTTTAAAAATTAAAATTATGTGTGTCTCCTCGGACGCATGAATATTTCATACATTGAAACTCAAATTATCATGGTTAATGATTTGTCTTAACCGTTTACTCAGTTCAACTTCATAATGGTTTCATAATGGGTTTTCCCCATGCGCTTGCGACTAGCCTGTTGATGTGCAACAAGCTTTTATTTGCCAACATATAATAATCCCTACTGGGACCTATGTTTACATGCACTGAAATACACACGTGTGTGTATATATTCTCCAATTACATGATTGAAATCCTTTGCTATTATATAATCTTAACGGAGCTGTATTTCAATAGAGATTTGACTGTTTCGTTACATTTTGGAGTAAACTTAGTTCATGTAAATTTTAACACCAATGAACTAGCAGTATAATTGGACATTTGTTAAGTAAAGATGACCTGTAATTTGATGGTTGTCGCATTACGACAGAATAATTATGTTCAAAATCAAAACCTACAAGATGTAAAAAAGAAAGACCAATGCTGTTTTGGGTTAAACATTATTTCAAATTGCCTACACATACCATCTTTTCTACATCTGTTCAGCATTCTTGTCCTGTTTTTTGATAAACAAAAATAAACAAATTTAAAAAAGAATTTTACCATATAAGAATATATAAGAAAAAATGAATTCAGGTTTTGAAAAAGACAATAATGTAATGCCCAAGCATTACTAATTTTTCTTACCTTTGTATTTGTCTTTGGTTTGGATCAATTTGTATCTGCTATTTGCAGCGTCTCTGACAAATCACATAAATTTTGACAGTTGACTGACTTGTCTGCCAGCAAACTAGCCAAATTAATGCATTACGCCAGGAATATTCTCTTCACCTCCGTGTCACATTTGCAATCTGTCTCGATGTAAACATGCCATGCACTGATGTTGGCTACAGTAATCCATTTGTAATGTCTGTATTTAGATTTTCAGTGTGATTTAGATGTCATTTCCAGCTTGATTCACTTTTACAAGTTATAATTAAGGTTTATGCCAAGTAAATCCGTTTGATTATTGGTAGAACATAGTATTTTTAAAAGTTTTAATCTGCAAACCCCCTTTTACACGAGGGCGACCATTTTGTTTACATCTTGGGTAGCTCTGTGTACTGTACTGTAATGTACTAGGGTATACTATATTGATAAAAAATAGAATTGAAACACCATTAAATTATTGTCATCACTTGTTTAGCTAGTAATATCAATATGATATTAGTAAAAAGTTTATTTTGCAATTTATATGACTAATACATATCTGTGAACTTATATTTTCCGAAAATGCTTCAATTAAGGTGAAAGCGAAAGTAGGATATTTTTCGAATATTCTACAATAGGGTTTAAATTCCTATTTTTGATGTTACTTCCTTATACTTAAATCAATTTTAAAACTCTAAGTACCAAAGTAATCGTCTTAAAATTGTCTACATCTCACTCGCTTAATGTGAGCCCTTATTTCGAAGAGTTTTAAGATATTAGCCGTAAAACTTTGACAACACGGCAGAATCGCTGAAATTCTACATGTTTAAATTCTTATTTTGGATGTAACTTCCTTATACTTTGATCAATTTAAAACTTAAGGTACCAAAATAAAAAATTTTTAATTTAGGAATATTTTTAATACTTTTTTTTCCCATAACTCCATAAATCTTTGGCCAATCATTTAAACTTTAAGCATCAAAAGAACGGTCAAACATCGCTCTACAAATGATATTCATCATCATATTTTCAAAAATCAAAGGTTTTCGAGATATAAACTGTTAAACACACTGGGGGTTACCAAATTTTCATTTTTCCGCCATAACTCAACCGATTCAACCCCGATCATCAAAAACTAAATATCTTCTGATAGATCTTTCCAAGCACTACAAATTATACGCATAGTGTCTCGATAGAATATTTACCGTTTTCGAGATATTTAAGGCCGAAGAAAAAGCCGATAATTGATATATGACCTTGACCTTTGGGATTTTCCGGAAACGGAAGTGACATGGCTCCATAGAATCTAATACTGCATCTTCAGACAAAATTTCAAGCAAACCATACAAAAAATAAAGCCTACAGGGCTTAAAAACCGTTAAGTTTTTATACGAAAGTTTTATTTGCATTATGACGTCATGTGACGTCATATGGCGTTCATCTTTTCAGAATATAAAGAAAACCTACAGACTTATATTCAGTCTAAATATCAGCTTTCTAGCTCTTCTGGAAGCGATTTTATACGCATTTGAAATTTGACGTCATTAGTTCGAATCTTGGATTCGTCATAAAACATTTGCCTTTTCGAATTTGGAAAATCGGACACAGGGATGCACAACTAGAGCCTAACATACACATTCTGTGCAATTTTGATGAAAATCAGTCCAGAAATAATGGCTGTAGACCGCGTACAAACCTTTTCACCCGACGTCAAATCTGACGTCATATGACGTCATATGAATATGAAATTCATTGCATCCGAAAGCTCATGGTTTGAAATATATGCCATAAAATCATTGTTCTGAGTCAATGGCAACACCTCGAAATTAACACAAATATAAGAGGAAGAAAAAAAGAATAATAATAAGAAGAAGAAGAAGAATAAGAATAATAAAAAACAGTACAAACCCAATAGGACTTTCTGCCAGTAGGCAGAAAGTCCTAAAAATACGCATATTGTCTCGATAGAATGTTGTTTGTTTTTGTGATATTACAGGTCAAAAGAAAAAACGATAATTGATATATGACCTTGACCTTTGATATTTTCCGGAAACGGAAATGATATTTGACAATGAGATGCTATGGTGCAGATGCAGAGAAATTTGAAGCCAATCGTTCAAGAAATTTAGAGTACAGGGCTGAAAAACCGTTTGTATTTGTTTCAGAATTGTTATTAACATTATGACGTCAAATGACGTCATATGACGTCAACTGTCACAAATTATGAAGAAGACATCAATGAACATATGTGGTGTCAATTTCAGATTTCTAGCTTACACAGATGCTACAAAATACTTAAAAACATTATAAGGTCTAAAGTTCGAAATTTGGTTTAACCACAGAACCTTGGTCTTTTCGAATCTGGGAAAATCTATATAATCATGCACATCTAGAACGTAATAGACACATTTTGTGAAAATATCAAGAAAATCCGCCAAGAAATGAAGGCTGTAGAGCGCGAACAAACTTTAGTAACAAATGTCAAATTTGACGTCATGTGACGTCATAGGAATATAAAAATAATAGATTCTAAAATTTCATCGCATCAGGTATGAGCTATTAAATTTTCGTGATTTTAGACCGTCAGGAACCTATTGAAATAGCAACCTCTTTTGGAAGAAAAGAATAATAATAATAATAACTAGATTTCATTCGTTGATACGAATGATAGGACTTTCTGCTACATTTGTCAAATACTTAAAAGCAAAAAAAGTAAGAGGATATGAAATTGCAGCCTTTAACTTACTTTTGTATGGCCATAACTTAAATGAACTTTGAAAAATAAACCGTTTAACTTGGAGGAAATGGCAAAAGTAACTGAAAATCATTTTTTTGTAACGATTTATTTAACTTGGACTATTTTTATAATCTATGTTACAAATCAAATTTATTTAAAACGCTTACAATTCGAATTCCATCCTGTAATAATGGCTGTAGACCGCGTACAAGAGTTTGTAGACAACGTCAAGTTTGATGTCACATGACATCATAGGCATAAGAAAATCAATGAAATGAAACATATAGAAATTAACGCGTAGATATATTTACATTCTTTTTGACTTATGAGTCAAATAACGTTAATCCACAGAATATAAATAAGTCTTAAAGACTAATATTCAGTCCAAATATCAACTTTCTAAATCATCTCGAAGCGATTTTATATGTTTTTGAAATTTGACGTCAATGTTTCGAAACTTGGATTCGCCATAGAACCATTGCCTTTTCGTCTTTTCGAATTTGTAAAACAGGACCCGGGATACACAACTAGAGCGTTACATATAAATTCTTTGAAATTTGCTGAAAATTGGTCCAAAAATAATGTCTGTACACTGCGTAAAACCTTTTTGTCCTGATGTCAAATCTGATGTGATATAACGTCAAATTAATATGAATTACATTGCATTCTAAAGCATTTCTAAAGTATATACCATAAGATTTCATGGTCCTGGGAAGTTAACAACATATCAAATTTACGCGTATATATCAGAAATAATTTTTGACCTTATGACGTCAAATGACGTTCATCTTCACAGAATGTAAAGCACTCTTGGAGACTTATTTACTTTCCAAATATTAGATTTCTAACACATCTGGAAACGATTTTATACGTATTTAAAATTTGACGTCAATAGTTCGAATATTGGATCCGCCATAAAACCTTTGCATTTTTGAATTTGGAAGAACGGACACCGGGATGCTCAACTATAACCTAATATACACTTTCTGTGGAATTTTTATGAAAATCGGTTCATAAACAATGGCTGTAGACCGCGTACAAACTTTTGTAGCATATGGCAAGTGTAACGTCATATGACGTCATAGGCATATGAAAACTGTAGAATTAAAAATATCAACGTTTGAAGCAAAATGTCATATAATTTCCATTTCCATGGACCATTTTAACATATAGAAATTTTCTTGTAAATATTAGAAATAGATTTTCATGTAATGACGTCATCTGACGTCACATGACGTTCATTTTCACAAAATCGTTCAGTCATCCATAAACCTACATAATGTTTAAATATCAACTTTCTATCTCATATGGGACCGATTTTATAAGCATTTGAAAATTAACGACCTCGGTTCGAATCTTGGATTCTCCATAGAACCATGGTCTTTTAGAATTTTGAAAAACGGATAGCGGGATGCACAACTAGATCCTAATATACACATTCTGTGAAATTTTGATGAACATCGGTTCATAAGTAATGGCTGTAGACCGCGTACAAACTTTTGTAGAATATGTCAAGTGTGACGTCATATGACGTCATATGCCTATAAAAATGATTGAAATAGAAATTATATCGTCTGAAACATATGCCATAAATTTTTATTGCTCTTCGAACATTTCAACATATAGAAATAATCTTGTTAATGTTAGTAATATATTTTCATATAATGACGTCACGTGACGTCATATGATGCAAATTTTCAAAATACTTTTAAGACTCCGAAAGACCTACAAACTGACCAAATATCAACTTTCTATCTCAAATAGGACTGATTTTATAAGCATTTGAAAATTTACGACCTTGGTTCGAATCTTGGATTCGCTATAGAACCTTGGCAATTTCGAATTTTGAGAAACGGACACCAGGATGCACAACTAGAACTTAATATACACATTCTGTGAAAATTTGATGAAAATCGGTTTATCAATAATGGCTCTGGACCGCGTACAAACTTTTGTAACTTATTTCACGTGTGACGTCATATGACGTCATAGAGATATGAAAATCATAGAAATCAAAATTTCAGCGTTTGAAGCATGTGTCACTTAATTTTCATTGCCCTTCGACAATTTCAACATATAGAAATATTCTTGTTAATATTAGAAATACATTATCATATAATGACGTCACGTGACGTCATATGACGTTTATTTTCACAAAATGATTAAAACTTCTAGAGACCTATATACTGATTAAATATCAACTTTCTATCTTAAATAGGACAGATTTTATAAGCATTTAAAAATTTACGACCTTGGTTCGAATCTTGGATTCGCTATAGAACCATGGACTTTTCGAATTTTGAAAAACGGACACCGGGATGCACAACTAGAACTTAATATACACAATCTGTGAAAATTTGATGAAAATCGGTTCACAAACAATGGCTGTAGACCGCGTACAAACTTTTGTAGCATATTTCAAATGTGACGTCATATGACGTCATAGGCATATGAAAATCATAGAAATCAAAATTTCCTCACGTGACTAATAAGTCATAAAAATTTCATCGTCCTAGGATTATTGCAACATAGAAAAATAAGCGTTTAGTTAGGAAAAAAAAGAATAATAATAATAACTAGATGTCATTCGTGAAAACGAATGATAGGACTTTCTGCAAGCTGTGTTAATGCAAAAAGCAGGAGATAGAAGTTTCATGTAATAACTCACCTCTGGTAGTATTTCATGTTCATGCTGAACAATTGAAATTATATTCCGAAATTAGTGCAAATGAGAAGAACTAAGTATTAGTCTCTGACGTCACATGACGTCATATGACATCATAACTCTAAACATATGTAGAAATTCTGCAGAACTGCAAACTGTTTAAGTTTCAACCTTCTATCTCATCCTGAAGCTCTCTAATCCTAAAATGAAATTTTCGGTCCAATGTTCGAATCTTATTTCAGCCACAGAACTTCGGTCTTTCGGAATTTTGGTTAGCTGACAGGATATGCACACTTAACTGTCAAGATGTACCATCTGTGAAAATTTGAAGTAAATCCGACCATAAATGGCGGCTGTAGAGCGTGAACACCATTTTTCACTATTTTTAGCTCTGACGTCACATGACGTTATAGTGTGCTAAAGATGCTTTTGTTCAAAAGGGCATACTTTACTGTCATAACTCTGACATTTTCGTTATTCTGAACAACTGGCATCATGTCAAAATCATTGCCCTAAAATGAAAATTAAGAAGTATGCTTATGACGTCACAAGAAGTCATATGACGTCAAAACTCAAGATATATATAGAAATTCTGCAGAACTGCAAACTGTGTAAGTTTCAACCTTCTATCTTATACTGAAGCTCTTTAATCCTAAAATGAAATTTTCGGTCCTATGTTCGAATATTTTTTCAGCCACAGAACTTCAGTCTTTTGGAAGTTTGGTTAGCTGACAGGATATGCACACCTGAGTTTCAAAATGTACCATCTGTGAAAATTTGAAGAAAATCTGACCATAAATGACGGCTGTAGAGTGCGAAAACCATTTTTCACTATTTTTTGCTGTGACGTCATGTGACGTCATAGAGTGCTGAAGATGCTTTTGTTCAAAAGCAAATACTTTGCTTTCATAACTCTGAAATTTTCATTATTCTGAACAACTGGCATCATGTCGAAATCATTGCCCTAAAATGAATATTAAGAAGTATGCTTATGACGTCACATGACGTCATATGACGTCACGACTCAAAATATTTGTAGAAATTCTGCAGAACTGCAAACTGTGTAAGTTTCAACTTTCTATCTCATCCTGAAGCTCTTTAATTCTAAAATGAAATTTTCGGTCCTATGTTCGAATCTTATTTCAGCCACAGAACTTCGGTCTTTCGGAATTTCGGTTAGCTAACAAGATATGCACACCTTTGATTCAAGATGTACCATCTGTGAAAATTTGAAGAAAATCCGACCATAAATGACGGCTGTAGAGCGCGAACACCATTTTTCACTATTTTTTGCTGTGACGTCATGTGACGTCATAGGGTGCTGAAGATGCTTTTGTTCAAAAGCGCATACTTTGCTTTCATAACTCTGAAATTTTCATTATTCTGAACAACTGGCATCATGTTGAAATCATTGCCCTAAAATGAAAATTAAGAAGTATGCTTATGACGTCACATGACGTCATATGACGTCACGACTCAAAATATCTGTAGAAATTCTGCAGAACTGCAAACTGTGTAAGTTTCAACTTTCTATCTCATCCTGAAGCTCTTTTATCCTAAAATGAAATTTTCGGTCCTATGTTCGAATCTTATTTCAGCCACAGAACTTCGGTCTTTCGGAATTTCGGTTAGCTGACAGGATATGCACACCTTTGATTCAATATGTACCATCTGTGAAAATTTGAAGAAAATCCGACCATAAATGACGGCTGTAGAGCGCAAACACCATTTTTCACTATTTTTAGCTGTGTCGTCATGTGACGTCATAGGGGCTGACAATCATTGAAATCAAAATTTCATCACGTGACTAATAACCCATAAAAATTTCATCGTCCTAGGACTATTGCAACATATCAAAATAAGCGTTTAGTTAGGAAGAAGAAAAGAATAATAATAATGAAAAAATTACGTCACGTGACGTCATATGACGTTTATTTTCACATAATTGTTAAGACACCCAGAGACCTACTAACTGACAAAATTTCAACATTCTATCTCAAATAGGACTGATTTTATAAGCATTTAAAAATTTACGACCTTGGTTCGAATCTTGGAATCGCTATAGAACCTTGGGCTTTTCGAATTTTGAAAAACGGACACCGGGATGCACAACTAGAACTTAATGTACACATTCTGTGAAAATTTCCTGAAAATCGGTCCATTAATAATGGCTCTGGACAGTGTACAAACTTTTGTTGCATATTTCAAATGTGACGTCATATGACGTCATAGGCATATGAAAATCACAGAAATCAAAATTTCAGCATTGGAAGCATGTGTCATTAAATTTTCATTGCCCTTCGACAATTTCAACATATAGAAATATTCTTGTTAATATTAGAAATACATTAACATATAATGACGTCACGGGACGTCATATGACATTTATTTTCACAAAATATTTAAAACTTCTAAAGACCTATATACTGACTAAATATCAACTTTCTATCTTAAATAGGACAGATTTTATAAGCATTTAAAAATTTACGACCTTGGTTCGAATCTTGGATTCGCTATAGAACCATGGACTTTTCGCATTTTGAAAAACGGACACCGGGATGCACATCTAGAACTTAATATAGACAATCTGTGAAAATTTGATGAAAATCGGTTCACAAACAATGGCTGTAGACCGCGTACAAACTTTTGTAGCATATTTCAAATGTGACGTCATATGACGTCATAGGCATATGAAAATCATAGAAATCAAAATTTCCTCACGTGACTAATAAGTCATAAAATTTTCATCGTCCTAGGAGTATTGCAACATAGAAAAATAAGCGTTTAGTTAGGAAGAAAAAAAGAATAATAATAATAAGAAGAAGAAGAAGAATAAACAGTACAAACCCAATAGGACTTTCTGCCGAAAGGGCAGAAAGTCCTAATAACTAGATGTCATTCGTGAAAACGAATGATAGGACTTTCTGCAAGCTGTGTTAATGCAAAAAGCAGGAGATAGAAGTTTCATGTAATGACTCACCTCTGGTATTTCATGTTCATGCTGAACAATTGACATTATATTCCGAAATTAGTTTAAAGGTCCTATGTTCGAATTTTACTTTAGCCACAATACTTCGGTTTTTCGGAATTAAGGTTATCTGACAAAATATTCTCACCTTAGTTTCAAGATGTACCATCTGTAAAAATTTGAAGAAAATCTGATCATAAATGGCGGCTGTAGAGCACGAATACAATTTTTCAATATTTTTAGTTACTCTGAAATTTTCATTATTCTGAACAACTGGCATCATGT
>CM037795.1:2481531-2498979 GCA_021229015.1 Solen grandis
AAATAATAAAATTCAGAGTATGACAGTATATGCGTTTTTAAAAAAAGCTCTTCAGCACCTATGACTACATGACGTCACAGCTAAAAATATGAAAAAGGTGTTCGCGCTCTACAGCCGTCATTTATGGTCGGATTTTCTTCAAATTTCACAGATGGTACATCTTGAAACTAAGTGTGCATATCCTGTCAGCTAACCAAATTCCGAAAGACCGAAGTTCTGTGGCTGAATAAGATTCGAACATAGGACCGAAAATTTCATTTTAGAATTAAGTTCGATAGATAGAAATTCTACAGTTTCATTGCACAATTTACTACTTTAACAAAAGCTCATATGCACCCTATGACGTCAGAGTCAACTCAAATAATTAGGAAAAGTTTGTTCGCTCACATGTCCGCATTATGGAATTTCTCAAGTTTTCACAGAAGTCATCTTGAAATAAGAGTATCTTCAGCTACCAATGATAGCCAAGTTTGGTGAAATAAGATTCAACTAGGACGAAAATTTCATTTTAGGATAAAGATTCAGATATAGAAATTGAAACTTACCAGTTTGCAGTTTCGAAATTTCTATCATACCTGTTTTAGACATATGAGTCAAGTGCTGTCATAAGTTCACATACTTCTTAATTTTCATTTTAGCTATGACTTTCACATGAACTGCAGTTTTTTCGATAATAATAACTTGACAGAATTTTAATAGCTAATATACCGTTTGACAAGAAATTTTATTTCAATATTAGCACCAGTGTCGTCAGACTAAAAATAGTAATACTATGTTTACTTTCACTTATTGGAATTAATGTCAATGTTACTGAAACATAATAAAACAAGTGGTTTACAGAAACTCTTCGCCTCTTTTGCATTAACAGCTTGCAAAATCATTTCGTTTTACAACGTCATTATTATTAGATTTTTTCTAATTTTCAATGACATATTATCTATTTGATATGTTGCTACAAATTCAAGACCATATTCTGTGCGTATAATTCACATGGACGGAAATTCATTTAGTTTCAAGATTTTCAGACTATAGAAGTGAAATTCACAGTTGACAGTATTGAATTCTACAATGTTTCGCGTCTACACCGTCATTATGTCGATTTTCTTCATAACTTTTTAAATTTCATTTAGAAAGGAAGAATGCGCTTTGAACAAAGCATTTAGAACCTAATGATCAAGTGATGTATGGCTAAAAAAGAAAAATGTAGACTTTCGCGATTACGCGTCAATTATAGTAAGGTTTTCGTCTAATTCCCATTATGGGAATTCTATCAAATTCGGTGATCTGTAAACCGAAATTCGAAAACCGAGTTGATGAAATGAAAGATTCGAAATTGGACGAAAATTTATTTAGCATAAACGAAGTTCATTAGGATTAGAAAGTCTTCATGATAGATTTGCAGTCTTGCAAATTTTCAAAATATTTTGTAGAGTATGATCATTGACGTCAAGTACTCTAATTCATTTTACATGATTTGACATTGCCTATTTCGAATAATGAATTTCAGATGAAAGAAATATCCATTGAACAAAGCATCTAACCCTGACGTTTGTCAGACTAAATTGAAAAGGTTTCCTCTACAGCCATTTATGTGATTTTTTTAATTTTACAAGATAATCTTAAAGTTAGTGGTATATGTCATAAATCAAATTCCGAAAGACGAATTCTGTTGAAATATAGATCGAACTACCGAAAATTTCATTTAGAATTAGATAAGTGATGCAAAGTAATTAAACATTTGCAAGTTTCAGATTTCTACAATGTTAGAGTTATGTATAGAACCATGTACGAAGACTAATTTGTTATACATTGACAATTGGAATAAATTCAATTGTTAGATAAAGAATACACAGAGTAATTAAAACTTCTATTCTCAGTTTGCAAATACACATTGAAAAGTCTATCATGATCTTCAGAATGACATCTATTTTATTATTCTTTTTAGTGATTTCGACATGATGCCAGTTGTTCAGAATAATGAAAATTTCAGAGTTATGACAGTAAAGTATGCGCTTTTAAACAAAGGCATCTTTAGCACCCTATGTCGTCATATGACGTCAGAGCTAAAAATAGTGAAAAATGGTGTTCACGCTCTACAGCCGCCATTTATGGTCGGATTTTCTTCAAATTTTCACAGATGGTACATCTTGAAACTAAGTGTGTATATCCTGTCAGCTAACCGAAATTCCGAAAGACCGAAGTTCTGTGGCTATATTAAGATTCGAACATAGGACCTAAAATTTCATTTTAGGATTAAAGAGCTTCAGGATGAGATAGAAAGTTGAAACTTACACAGTTTGCAGTTCTGCAGAATTTCTACAAATACCTTGAGTTTTGACGTCATATGACGTATGTGACGTCATATATCAGCATGAACATGAAATACTACCAGAGGTGAGTCATTACATGAAACTTCTATCTCCTGCTTTTTGCATTAACACAGCTTGCAGAAAGTCCTATCATTCGTTTTCACGAATGACATCTAGTTATTATTATTCTTTTTTTCCAACCTTTTCATGTTGTTATTTCATTAAGTTCTGAAGGTCTAGGACAAAGAAATTCTATCAACAGACACCTGAAGCAATGGCATTTTGGAATATATTATTTTTATCTTCACATGACGTCACATGACGTCAGAACTAAAAATAGCTACCAAAGTTTGTACGCGCTGTACAGCCGTCATTTATGGACGGATTGTCATGGAATTTTCACAGAAGTTATATATTAAGACCTCATTGTGCAGGATTATATAGGTTTGCCAAGATTCGAAAGAACTAAGGTTCTATGGCGAATCCAAGATTCGAACCAAGGACGTCAAATTTCAAATCCATATAAAATCGATTCTAGATGAGATAGAAAGTTGATATTTGGCGAGATTATATGTCTCTGTGTTTCCTTTACATTTTGTAAAGATGAACGTCATATGACGTCATCAAGTTGTATAGAATTTCCGATTTCTTGATGTCAATTTACTCATGTTGCAAAGGCTCATAGACAATGAAAATTTAATGTCCTATGTAGGTAATCATGAACATTTAGATTCAATGTTTAAAATTTTAATATGACGTCACATGACGTCAGAACTAAAAATAGCTACCAAAGTTTGTACGCGCTGTACAGCCGTCATTTATGGACGGATTGTCATGGAATTTTCACAGAAGTTATATATTAAGACCTCATTGTGCAGGATTATATAGGCTTGCCAAGATTCGAAAGAACTAAGGTTCTATGGCGAATCCAAGATTCGAACCAAGGACGTCAAATTTCAAATCCATATAAAAAACGTTTCTAGATGAGATAGAAAGTTGATATTTGGCGAGATTATATGTCTCTGTGTTTCCTTTGCATTTTGTAAAGATGAACGTCATATGACGTCATATGACGTCATCAAGTTGTATAGAATTTCCGATTTCTTGATGTCAATTTACTCATGTTGCAAGGGTTCATAAACAATGGAAATTAAAAGTCCTTTGTAGGTGATCATGTTGTTTTTGATCCAATGTTTAAAATTTTCATATGACGTCACATGACGTCAGAACTAAAAATAGCTACCAAAGTTTGTACGCACTGTACAGCCGTCATTTATGGATGGATTGGCATGGAAGTTTCACAGAAGTTATATATTACGATCTCATTGTGTAGGATTATATAGGTTTGCCAAGATTCGAAAAAGCAAAGGTTCTATGGCGAATCAGAGATTCGAAACAAGGACGTCAAATTTAAATACGTATAAAATCGTTTCTAGATGAGATAGAAAGTTAATATTTGGCGAGATATATATATCTCTGTGTTTCCTTTGCATTTTGTAAAGATGAACGTCATATGACGTCATATGACGTCATCAAAATGTATAGAATTTCTGATTTCTTGATGTCAATTTTCCTCATGTTGCAAAGCTTCATAGACAATGCAAATTAAATGTCCTTTGTACATAATCAGGAACATTTAGATTCAATGTTTAAAATTTCATATGACGTCACATGACGTCAGAACTATAAGTAACTACCAAAGTTTGTCCGCTCTGTACAGCCGTCATTTATTGATAGATTGGCATGGAATCTTCACAGAAGTTATATATTACGACCTCATTGTGCAGGATTCTATAGGTTTGCCTAGATTCGAAAGAACTAAGGTTCTTTGACGAATCCAAGATTCGAACCAATGACGTCAAATTTTAAATACGTATAAAATCGTTTCTAGATGAGATAGAAATTTGATATTTAGCAAGCTTATACGTCTCTGTGTTTCCTTTGCATTTTGTAAAGATGAACGTCATATGACGTCATCAAATTGTAAGAATTTCCGATTCCTGAATGTCAATTTACTCATGTTGCAAAGGTTCATAGACAATGAAAATTTAATGTCCTATGTAGGTAATCATGAACATTAAGATTTAATGAGTAAAATATTCATATGACGTCACATGACATCAAAACTTAAAAAAGCTACCAAAGTTCATCCGCGCTGCACAGCCGTCATTTATACAGAAGTTATATATTACGACTTCATTGTGCAGGATTATATAGGTTTGCCAAAATCCGAAAAACACCAGGTTTGTCATGGTTTGCAGTGCAGAAAGCCTTATCTTTTGTTCAAAACAAAAGAAGTCTAGTTATTATTATTATTAGGGCTTTCTGCCTCAAGCAGAAAGACCTATTGGGTTTGTTATGTTTTTTCTTATTATTATTATTATTATTCTACTTTTTTCTTCCTTTTGAGGTTCAAATTAAAACAGGTTGCCGATGAGCTAGCAGCTGAAATTTTAATAGTATGCACAGTGACTTTGGCGCTTTTGATCGTCATAATTTATTTCTTCATGTGACGTCACATGACGTCAGGGCTGAAAAAAGCTACAAAAGCTTGTTCGAGCTCTACAGCCGTCATGATTGGACCGATTTACTTGATTTTTTCACAGAATGTATATATTATGTTCTTGTTGTGCAGGATTATATACGTTTTGCAATATTTGAAAAGATCAAGGATCTATGGCTGAACCAAGTTTCGAACTTTGGACCAGAAAATGTATTGAAGTATTACGAAGCACTCAGATAAGCTAGAAACATGAAATTTGGATAGAATATGTGTCCTATTGATTTCTTTCAGTTCTGAGAAGATTGACGTCGTATGACGTAAAATGACGTCATGACGCGTTATCAAATTTTTTATCCAAAATATACGGTTTTTTAGCACTGGAAGACAAAGTTTTTGACCGATTTGCATAAAATTTTCATTGAAGGTGCAACATAGCCTCTTATTGTCATCAGTCACTTCCGGTTCCGGAAAATAGCTAAGGTCAAGGTCACATGTCAATTATCGTTTTTTTTTTCGGCCTTAAATATCTCAAAAACGAAAAATATTTTATCGAGACACTATGCGTATAATTTGTAGTGCTTTGAAATGCCTTTCAGACGACATATAGTTTTTGAAGATCGGGGTTGAATCAGTTGAGATATTGCAGAAAAACAAAAATGCTGCAACCCTAAGCGCACTTAACTACTTATATCTCGATGATTATTGATTTTTGTTAATAAGAGTATGAATATAATTTGTAGATCAATGCCCGGCCGTTCTTTTGGTGTTTAAATTTTAAAGATTGACCTAATATTCATTCAGTTATAAGGAAAAACAAAACGATATGAACATATTTATCCCGATTTTTGCCGTGTGCTCAAGGTTTAACCGCCCGTGTTTAAAGATACATACAATTATGAAGCGAGTGAATTGTGGGAAATCAAAAGACCTTTCTAACGGTACCTAGCTTTATAAATTTGGACGTAATATAAGGAAGTTACATGAAAAATAAGAATTCGGTAAAACCGTTCTTTCATGCACTCCTGCAGTAAGTCCCGATCACTTGATTCCTTTTTTCGAAGAAACTATTTTTTTTTTTTAAATAACATATAGAACATTTTTTTTTTTTTGCATGATGTAATGCGGTTCTAATGATATGCAGATTTTAATGATCGGACCATAAATTATAAAGTTATTTGTCGAAAGGCAATAATAGACATGAACATCGTTTTGCCGATTTTTTGCCGTTTCTTTGAAAAATAACTTCTCAGAACACGTAACAGAAAAGTTGAAACATGAAACAAGTGAAATGTTGGAAATATAAAGGCCTTTCTTTTTTAAAATTGGACATCATATAAGGAAGTTAGATGAGAAATAAAAATTAATTTATACCGTTCTTTCATGCACTTCTGCAATTAGTCCTAATCACTTGATTGCTTTTTCTAAGAAACAATTAATTCTAAGCTCACCTGAGCACATGTGCTAAAGATGAGCTATAAGAATCGATGAATGTCCATTGTCCGTCCGCCTGTCCGTCAATCCGCCGTCCGTCGTCCACAATTAGTTTGTTTGCACTCTAGCATCTTCATTTCTTAAGTAATCAACTTCAAACTTTATAACAATGTTTATTACCATAAATTCTTGGTCAAGTCCGATTATGGCTGATATCGGCCTATTAGGTCAGGAGTTATGCCCCTTTTAATATTGAAAAAAGCTAGATTGTCACTTTGCACTCTAACATCTTCATTTCTTAAGCAATCATCTTTAAACTTTATGACAATGTTTATTATTATCCTCTCACGGCCAACTTTGATTATGGCTGATATTAACTTCTTAGGTCAGGAGTTATGCCCCTTTTAGTATTAAAATATGCCAATTTTCCCTTTGTTTGCACTCTAGCATCTTCATTTCTTAAGCAATCATCTTCAAACTTTATGACAATATTTATTACCATAAAATCTCGGACAATTTCGATTATGGCTGATATCGGACCATAAGGTCATGAAATATGCTCCTTTAAATATTAAACAATGCCAATTTTTAGTTTGTTTGCACTGTAGCATCTTCATTTCTTAAGAATCATCTTCAAACTCTATGACAATGTTTATAGCCATATTCTTTTGGCCAATTTCGATTATGGCTGATATATGTCAATTAGGTCAGGAGTTATGCCCCTTTTTGATATATAAAAATGTAATATTTCACTTTATTTGCACTCTAGCATCTTCATTTCTGAAATAATCATCTTCAATCTTTAGAACAATGTATATAGCCATATTCTTTCTGCCGTCAGGAGTTATGCCCCTTTTGATGTTTAAATTTGTGTGTTTTAAGCCATATTTTTTGAGTCAAGTTTGACTTCAAATTTCGACAACAGGCTCTCTTTAGTTCGTGGAATTATAAATAATCTGATGGATTATGTCTTCAGTACAACTATGCTATAATTTAATAACTTCTACAGGCAATGATAACAGTTTTTCTCAGGTGAGAGTCTTAGGGCCACCTTGGCCCTCTTGTTGAAAATATCATAAAGAACAATTTTTTTATCATGATGCAGTGCAGTGTATTAAGTTATTTGTCGAATGGTAGTAGTTGACATGAATATCTTTTTGCCGATTTTTGCCTTTTTGGGGGAGGAATAACTTTATATATCGCAAAAACAGATAGGTTTAAACCTAAAGTAAGTACATGTTTCAATTCAGAAGACCTTTCTAACCATACCTGGGTTTTTAAAATCGGACATCATAGTTGCATGAAAGTAAGAATTTCTGGAAAAAAAAATCCTTGTGCTTCTGCAGTTGATCCCAGTTGATATTTCGTAGAAAAGGAATCTTGTATACCTTTTAACATGTTAAGAGGACTAGTGATACTTCATTCCCTTGCAGAACACGAAGATTGAATATTATTGTAGTTATCTTAAAGATGGTTCTGGAAAAATTAGCATTATGAAATTATAACTGAAAACAAAGCCACATATTCCCTTTTGAATGCAATGACTTTAAAATTTTAATTATGTTATATGACATCACATATTTCCTCTGTTTTTCATTTATGTTTGCAATCTACAGCTGTCAATTCGGGACGGATTTCCTTCAATTTTTAAAGATGGTGTATTTCAGAAAATAAAATAAGTATGATCAGGTTTGACATGGTTTGCAGTGCAGAAAGCCCTTTCTTTTGTCCAGAACAAAAGAAGTCTAGTTATTATTATTATTATTCTTTTCTTCTTCCTAACTAAACGCTTATTTTTATATGTTGCAATAGTCCTAGGACGATGAAATTTTTATGGCTTATTAGTCACGTGAGGAAATTTTGATTCCAATGATTTTCAGCACCCTATGACGTCACATGACGTCACAGCTAAAATTAGTGAAAAATGGTGTTCGCGCTCTACAGCCGTCATTTATGGTCGGATTTTCTTCAAATTTTCACAGATGGTACATCTTGAATCAAAGGTGTGCATATCCTGTCAGCTAACCGAAATTCCGAAAGACCGAAGTTCTATGGCTGAAATAAGATTCGAACATAGGACCGAAAATTTCATTTTCGGATTAAAGAGCTTCAGGATGAGATATAAAGTTGAAACTTACAAAGTTTGCAGTTCTACATAATTTCTACAAATATTTTAAGTCCTGACGAAATATGACGTCATGTGACGTCATAAGCATACATCTTAATTTTCATTTTAGGGCAATGATTTCGACATGTTGCCAGTTGTTCAGAATAATGAAAATTTCAGAGTTATGACAGTAAATTAAGCGCTTTTGAAGAAAGCATCCTAAGCACCCTATGACGTCACCTGCCGTCACAGCTAAAAATAGTAATAAATAGTTTTCGCGCTCTACAGCCGTCATTTATGGTCGGATTTTCATCAAATGTTCACATATGGTATATCTTGAATCAAAGGTGTGCATATCCTGTCAGCTAACCGAAATTCCGAAAGACCGAAGTTCTGTGGCTGAAATCAATTTCGAACATAGGACCGAAAATTTCATTTTAGTATAAAAGAGCTTCAGGATGAGATAGAATGTTGAACCTTACACAGTTTGTAGTTCTGCAGAATTTCTACATATATTTTGAGTCGTGACGTCCAAGGACGTCATGTAACGTCATAAGCATACTTCTTATTTTTTATTTTAGTTCAATGATTTCGACATGATGCCAGTTGTTCAGAATAATGAAAATTTCAGAGTTATGAAAGTAAAGTATGCCCTTTTGAACATAATAATTTTCAGCACCCTATGACGTCATGTGACGTCAGAGCTAAAAATAATGAAAAATGGTGTTCACGCTCAACAGCCGCCATTTATGGTCTGATTTTCTTCAAATTTTCACAGATGGTACATCTTTAAACTAAGATGTGCATATCCTGTCAGCTAACCGAAATTCCGAAAGACCGAAGTTCTGTGGCTGAAATAAGATTCGAACATAGGACCGAAAATTTCATTTTAGGATTAAAGAGCTTCTGGATGAGATAGAAAGTTGAAACTTACACAGTTTGCAGTTCTGCAGAATTTCTTTATATATTTTGAGTTTTGACGTCATGTGACGTCATAAGCATACTTCTTAATTTTCATTTTTGGGCAATGATTTTGACATGATGCCAGTTGTTCAGAATAATGAAAATTTCAGAGTTATGACAGCTATGTATGCGCTTTAAACAAAAGCATCTTCAGCACCCTATGACGTCACATGACGTCACAGCTAAAAATAGTGAAAAATGGTGTTCGCGCTCTACAGCCGTCATTTATGGTCGGATTTTCTTCAAGTTTTCACAGATGGTACATCTTGAAACTAAGGTGTGCCTATCCTGTCAGCTAACCGAAAGTCCGAAAGACCGAAGTTCTGTGGCTGAAATAAGATTCGAACATAGGACCGAAAATTTCATTTTAGGATTAAAGAGCTTCAGGATGAGATAGAAAGTTGAAACTTACACAGTTTGCAGTTCTGCAGAATTTCTACAAATACCTTGAGTTTTGACGTCATATGACGTCATGTGACGTCATAAGCATACTTCTTAATTTTCATTTTAGGCAATGATTTCGACATGATGCCAGTTGTTCAGAATAATGAAAATTTCAGAGTTATGAAAGTAAAGTATACGCTTTTGAACAAGAGAATTTTCAGTACTCTATGACGTCATGTGTCGTCAAGCTAAAAATAGTGTAATACTTAGTTCTTATCATTTGCACTTATTTCGGAATATAATGTCAATTGTTCAGCATGAACATGAAAAACTACCAGAGGTGAGTCATTACATGAAACTTCTATCTCCTGCTTTTGCATAACACAGCTTGCAGAAAGTCCTATCATTCGTTTTCACGAATGACATCTAGTTATTATTATTCTTTCTTCTTCCTAACTAAACGCTTATTTTTATATGTTGCAATAGTCCTAGACGATGAAATTTTTATGGCTTATTAGTCACGTGAGGAAATTTTTATTTCAATGATTTTCAGCACCCTATGACGTCACATGACGTCACAGCTAAAAATAGTGAAAAAAGGTTTTCGCGATATACAGCCGTCATTTATAGTTGGATTTTCTTCAAATTTTCACAGATGGTACATCTTGAATCAAAGGTGTGCATATCCTGTCAGCTAACCGAAATTCCGAAAGACCGAAGTTCTGTGGCTGAAATAAGATTCGAACATAGGACCGAAAATTTCATTTTAGGATAAAAGAGCTTCAGGATGAGATAGAAAGTTGAAACTTACACAGTTTGCAGTTCTGCAGAACTTCTACAAATATTTTGAGGCGTGACGTCATATGACGTCATGTGACGTCATAAGCATACTTCTTAATTTTCATTTTAGGGCAATGATTTCGACATGATGCCAGTTGTTCAGAATAATGAAAATTTCAGAGTTATGAAAGGAAAGTATGCGCTTTTGAACAAAAGCATCTTTAGCACCCTATGACGTCATGTGACGTCAGAGCTAAATATAGTGAAAAATGGTGTTCACGCTCTACAGCCGCCATTTATGGTCGGATTTTCTTCAAATTTTCACAGATGGTACATCTTGAAAGTTAGGTGTGCATATACTGTCAGCTAATCGAAATTCCGAAAGACCGAAGTTCTGTGGCTGAAATAAGATTCGAACATAGGACCGAAAATTTCATTTTAGGATTATAGAGCTTCAGGATGAGATAGAAAGTTGAAACTTAAACAGTTTGCAGTTCTGCAGAATTTCTACATATGTTTAGAGTTATGATATCATATGACGTCATGTGACGTCACAGACTAATACTTAGTTCTTATCATTTGCACTAATTTCGGAATATAATGTCAATTGTTCAGCATGAACATGAAATACTACCAGAGGTGAGTCATTACATGAAACTTCTATCTCCTGCTTTTTGCATTAACACAGCTTGCAGAAAGTCCTATCATTCGTTTTCACGAATGACATCTAGTTATTATTATTCTTTTTTTTCTTCCTAACTAAACGATTATTTTAATATGTTGCAATAGTCCTAGGACGATGAAATTTTTATGGGTTATTAGTCACGTGAGGAAATTTTGATTTCAATGATTATCAGCAGCGTATGACCTCACATGACGTCACAGCTAAAAATAGTGAAAAATGGTGTTCGCGCTCTACAGCCGTCATTTATGGTCGGATTGTCTTCAAATTTTCACAGATGGTAACATCTTGAAACTAAGGTGTGCATATCCTCTCAGCAAACCGAAATTCAGAAAGACCGAAGTTCTGTGGCTGAAATAAGATTCGAACATAGGACCGAAAATTTCATTTTAGGATTAAAGAGCTTCATGATGAGATGGAAAGTTGAAACTTACAGTGTTTGCAGTTCTGCAGAATTTCTACATATATTTTGAATCGTGACGTCATATGACGTCAGGTGACGTCATAAGCATACTTCTTAATTTTCATTTTAGGGCAGTGATTTCGACATGATGCCAGTTGTTCAGAATAATGAAAATTTCAGAGTTATGACAGTAAAGTATGCGCTTTTAAACAAAGGCATCTTTAGCACCCTATGTCGTCATATGACGTCAGAGCTAAAAATAGTGAAAAATGGTGTTCACGCTCTACAGCCGCCATTTATGGTCGGATTTTCTTCAAATTTTCACAGATGGTACATCTTGAAACTAAGGTGTGTATATCCTGTCAGCTAACCGAAATTCCGAAAGACCGAAGTTCTGTGGCTATATTAAGATTCGAACATAGGACCTAAAATTTCATTTTAGTATTAAAGAGCTTCAGGATGAGATAGAAAGTTGAAACTTACACAGTTTGCAGTTCTGCAGAATTTCTCAATATGTTTTGAGTCATGACGTCAAATGTCGTCATGTGACGTCATAAGCATACTTCTTAATTTTCATTTTAGGGCAATGATTTCGACATGATGCCAGTTGTACAGAATAATGAAAATTTCAGAGTTATGACAGTAAAGTATACGCTTTTGAACAAAAACATCTTCAGTACCCTATGACGTCATGTGACGTCAGAGCTAAAAATATTGAAAAATGGTGTTCGCGCTCTACAGCGGCCATTTATGGTCGGAGTTTCTTCTAATTTTCACAGATGGTACACCTTGAAACTAAGGTGTACATATCCTGCCAGCTTACCGAAATTCCGCAAAACCGAAGTTCTGTGGCTGAAGTAATATTCGAACATAGGACCAAAAATTTCATTTTAGGATTGAAGAGCTTCAGGATGAGATAGAAAGTTGAAACTTACACAGTTTGCAGTTCTGCAGCATTTCTACAAATATTTTGAATCGTGACGTCAGAGGACGTCATAAGCATGCCACTTATTTTTAATTTGGGGCAATGATTTCGACATGATGCCAGTTGTTCAGAATAATGAAAATTTCAGTTATTGCAGTAACGTATGCGCTGTTGAGCAACAGCATTTTCAGCACCCTATGACGTCACGTGACGTCAGAGTTAAAAATAGTGAAAAATGATCAGATTTTCTTCAAATTTTTACAGATGGTACATCTTGAAACGAAGGTGTGAATATTTTGTCAGCTAACCTTAATTCCGAAAAACCGAAGTATTGTGGCTGAAAAAAGATTCGAACATAGGACCAAAAATTTCATTTTAGGGTTAAAAAACTTCGGGATGAGATAGAAAGTTGAAACTTACACAGTTTGCAGTTCTGCATAATTTCTACATATATTTTGAGTCGTGACGTCATAAGCATGCTACTGCTACTGCTATTTATTTTTTTTTTTCTTCGTAACTTAACGCTTATTTTTCGCGGAATATAATGTCAATTGTTCAGCATGAACATGAAATACTACCAGAGGTGAGTCTTTACATGAAACTTCTATCTCCTGCTTTTTGCATTAACACAGGTTGCAGAAAGTCCTATCATTCGTTTTGACGAATGACATCTAGTTCTTCTTCTTATTATTCTTTTTTTCTTCCTCTTATATTTGTGTTAATTTCGAGGTGTTGCCATTGACTCAGAACAATGAAAATTTTATGGCATATATTTCAAACCATGAGCTTTCGGATGCAATAAACGTCATATTCTTATGACGTCACATAACGTCAGATTTGACGTCAGTTGAAAATGTTTGTTCGCGGTCTACAGCCATTGTTTATGAACCGATTTTCATCAAATTTTCACAGAATGTGTATATTAAGTTCTAGTTGTGCATCCCTGTGTCCGTTTTTCAAAATTCGAAAAGTCCATGGTTCTATAGCGAATTCAAGATTCGAACCAAGGTCGTAAATTTTTAAATGCTTATAAAATCGGTCCTATTTGAGATAGAAAAGTGATATTTGGTCAGTATATAGGTCTCTGGGAGTCTTAAACATTTTGTGAAAATAAACGTCATATGACGTCACGTGACGTCATTATATGATAATGTATTTCTAATATTAACAAGAGTATTTCTATATGTTGAAATTGTCAAAGGGCAATGAAAATTTAATGACACATGATTCAGCGCAAATTTCGATTTCAATGATTTTCAGAAGCCTATGACGTCATATGACGTCACATTTGAAATTGACTACGAAAGATTGTACACCGTCCAGAGCCATTATTAATGGGCCGATTTTTATCAAATTTTCACAGAATGTGTATATTACGTTCTTATTGTGTATACCGGTGTCCGTTTTTCAAAATTCGAAAAGTCCAAGCATCTATGGCGGATCCAAGATTCGAACCAAGGACGTCAATTTTTAAATGCTTATAAAAACTGTCCTATTTGAGATAGAAAGTTGAAATTTTGTCAGTTAGTAGGTCTCTGGGTGTCTAACAATTATGTGAAAATAAACGTCATATGACGTCACGTGACGTCATTTTAGTATTATTATTATTCTTTTCTTCTTCCTAACTAAACGCTTATTTTAATATGTTGCAATAGTCCTAGGACGATGAAATTTGTATGTGTTATTAGTCACGTGAGGAAATTTTGATTTCACCCCTACTGCATATATGTAGCCATATCTCAATAAATATCGATTTTTGTAAATATATGTATGAATAAGAATTATAGCTGAATAATTGACGTTTCCAAAGATTTTTTAAAAGGTTTACGCAATACAAAGTTATAAGCAAAAAAACTAAATGAAATTAAGCTAATTTTGCTGATAATATGCTGTTTTCTTGAGGTTTAACAGTCAATATCTCAGAAACGACTGAAGATAAGTTTATACATTATGCATATAAAATGTAGCATGTTTTAAGAGCTTTCTAACGGTACCAAGTTTATTGAAATTACATGGAAAATAAGATATTTCATAATCATGTATCATATGAAAAAATATGGAAAAGGTCACGCGCAGGGGTCACCAAGCTTAAATACTTGCGCAACGACTTAAAAAAAAAAATTCAAAATTCGAAAAGACCAAGGTTCTATAGCGAATCCAAGATTCGAACTAATGACGTCAAATTTCAAATGCGTATAAAATCGCTTCCAGAAAAGCTAGAAAGCTGATATTTAGTTTGAATATTAGTCTCTATGTCTTCTTAACATTCTAAAAAGATGAACGCCATATGACGTCATAATGCTTTTAAAACGTTTGTATTAAAACTTAACGGTTTTTAAGCCCTGTAGGCTTTATTTTTTGTATGATTTGCTTGAAATTTTGTCTGAAGATGCAGTATTAGATTTTATGGAACCATGTCACTTCCGTTTCCGGAAAATCCCAAAGGTCAAGGTCATATATCAATTATCGTGTTTTTCTTCGGCCTTAAATATCTCAAAAACGGTAAATATTCTATCGAGACACTATGCATATAATTTGTAGTGCTTAGAAAGACCTTTCAGATGATATTTAGTTTTTGATGATCGGGGTTGAATCGGTTGAGTTATGGAGGAAAAATGAAAATTTGGTAACCCCCAGTGTGTTTAACTTTATTATAGTAAATAAAAATAAAATAATATCCCTTTCGTTGACTCGAATTTGTTAAACATTTTAAAAAAAAATATATGTGACAGAACTGTCGATTTAATGATAAACGGCAAACCGTGTTATGGCGTTTTAGTTATTTAAAACGAAGGTAAACAGGAGATTATATCGGCATAACCAATTCCCGTATATCATTCAGACATTAAAACAGAAATTTTAAGAGAAGATCCAATTTTATATTCAAATAAAAAATGATAATAATAATGCTGAAAAAACCTGAATGGCCGGTACCGACAGAATGTTGGGATTGAATGGAATCAATGATACATTTATACAATTTCAATATTCGTTTGAAGAAATGTAGGATCTCTGAATTAATTTTAAAATCATTGTAATTAAAAAATTTGTTTAAATTAAGTTTAAAGTGAGATTATTAAATCGTAACTCTTAGTATTTACAACCTATTAATTTTGAGCCTTTCGGTAGCTTAAAGAGAGGTCGACAAACAATACTTATGTATATGATGTCACATTTAATCTTAATTGAAAAATAACATATTAAATATTCTTAGGGAAAAAAACGAATCATCTTCACAATAGCTCGTAATATTTATAAATGTTAAATACTTAAATCATACTTTTATTTAAAAGAAAAAAAAAGAAAAAAAAAAAAAGAGACATGATTTGTTGAAGGACATGCAGACAGTGACCTGAACTTGATTGATATTGAACCAGAATAGAATATCATACCGAGGATGTCTTCTTTCATCTTCGTGACAACTGACATGGTCCTGTGTCAACAAATACGAGGTAATATTGGGTGTAAAGTTAACCATGCAGCCATACATTTTAAACATCGCAAGTCCGTATGTATTAACAAGTACAAAGTGATATACTAAGGGGCAGAAATCTCCCTGGTGGTTTGTCTCTTGACAAAATACAGGGTCATATAGAAATTTAATAACAAAAAAAAAATAATTTGACTATTTTGTTTTTTAAAAAAAAATTGACATTGGTCGTTTTATAATATGTTTTAAATGTGTATTGTTATTGACGTAACTTTATTATCGACGTATTGTAAAATCGGGTGATTTTCTAATACTGGCGCCATATTTCAGCTTAAAAGTTATTTAACAATCATAATAAATGATAGCTCTATGTTACACTACGATGTTTTGCCGAATTCAAGTTACATTTATTTGAACATATTTTATCAAAATATTAAAATATTTACAAAACCAACCACTTTTCTACTCTATTCATTTAATATTTTCTCGCTGCAAATATACTTCACAGTAATTTTGTTGTGGCAGACGATCACAATAGTTATACCAAACGTGAAACAGAATAAATAAACATTCAATAAGTATTATGTTACATGTCAATTTATAGTAAAAAGAATTTTGTGAATCATTGTTAAGATTATTTCTGCTAAAGAATCATGCGAATATTGCAATTCCTCAAAAACATTAAATACGTCGATAATACAGTATTACGGTCTACTTAATTATATTTCCGTTCTGGCGGTATAGACTCTTACCTCGTATTTAGTTCAACGTCTACTTGAGTGATTACAGGATACAGACCAGTGAAAATGAATTGTTACTGCAGCTTCGATTTATGAATGTCTTGTTGTTTGTATGTATTTTATCAATTACAAATTGTAGCCTACTTTATAATTATAAATTTCATATTTGTTAATTTAAAGACCTTATAAATCCGCCCGAACGTTTTTACTATATAAATTCATCCCATTAAGCGATTTTTTATTATGCGACCAGCCAACAAAGTCCCAACACGTAAGATTATGCACAAAATCATCTTTTTTGAGCGACCGTGTTTGATTCCGTTGCTAATCATCGTGTACGCTGGAGCATGTGTATATTCATCTTTAACACATCCGATCAAACAAACAATTATCCCGATCATAAGTGCTCACCTGAAACCAATTTGTTTTGACCACGCATGACTGCACCATGTGCAACTAAACGCTAAATATAGTTCCTGGTTCCCGTTTCAACAGTTACTAAGCATAACATAGGTGAAACCATCCCTCCAAATGCCGAATACTTCGGATTTTGGTAAAAGAATATTTGGGAATAAGGTAAATAAATACTTCCGGGTGCAATGCGTACCATTGATAATTCGTACCTATAAGTATCTACATTGCGTCTAATGATACGCGAAAAGGGCGCACGGTTGTAATAAATTTATCGGGGTTTCTGGATTTCTGTTACAGAGACATAAAGAAAGCTCATTGATAAATAATATTTTTTTCTTGAAATTGTCCGAATCCATCCATGAATTCGACGTCAAATG
>CM037795.1:2499079-2518286 GCA_021229015.1 Solen grandis
GATAACACGATCAGTGTCACAGAGAAGGCTATGTTTACACACTTCCAAATATGGTTATGTTTACAACTTTTTCAGGTGAATTCATTACGAAAACACTTCACAATATATATATATATAACTAAAACAATTTGCCTTACATATGCTGATCAGGAGCGTGTTTACACATTGACGATACATAAAATCTGGGGGATTTCGAGAATGAGATTAATACAGTAGACTTGACTCTTTGCTTTTAGACTTATCATTTGTTTTACCGACCTTTGTGCAAACAAACATGTGATAGATCCCATCTATAACCTCTGTATTCAGCTGGTGATGTGGACGTCCACAAGCTCTGATCCAGCGTTTGCACTTTTCCAGACTCCTAAGGTTTTGGAAACTGAATAAATGTCACTCCTCCCTCTAACTGATCCGGATATCTACTATCAGAATTACACAAGCCCCACTGGCAACGTTTCACCATATTTACCATTTAAGTACACTTTCTAATTATTTTTTTATCTCCAAATTAAAAATTTCTTTCTACTAATCTCGACACACTTCACTGCAGCTTGTCGGAGGAAAATGGCGGATAAAAACAATGGGAGGTGTCGTCATGGACGATGCGTTTTGATTGGTCAATGGCCAATTATGATTGACAATTGGCGTCATGTTAATTATCAAGGTTTTGTTACTAATTTGATCTAGTGACCTAGTTTATAGATCAACATGACCAAGATATGAACATGGCTTAATGACTATATTGTGACCAAGTTTCATCAAAAACTGGTCTCTATGGTGTTAACAAGGTTTTTGTAGTATTTAATCGACTGACCTAGTTTGTTGGTCAATGTGACCCAGATTCAAACATGGCCTAAAGATGATTGTGACTAAGTTAAATCAAGATTGGATTAAAACAGGCCTCTAGTGTTTACAAGTAAAATCGGGACCGGATATTCTAAAATACATTTGAGCTGCTTTGAGAATATTTTTGGCTTCAAAAGCACCTATGCAACACAAACATTTTCAGAATTTTGTGACACTTACCCACATCATCTAGCCTCTTCATCCTCACAGCTGGCAATATTTTCTGCCTTTCTTTTTTTGCTGGTTCCTTAAATATACAAAAGGCGCGTAGAACAAGAGTGCCATACAGTCACAAAATACACTGGTCTATCGGGGTCCTTAATTGACATCTTTGGAAAGCTCAAGAGCCGAAACCCTAGAGTACCTAACTTTTTAACAACTTAAAATCTGCATTATATATTCTAATATGATTGAAAAAGAGGTAGACACTATATAATTAATTAAAGTAAATGTAGTGATTTTATTGGTTAATTTTAGCCTTGTAACAATTAAAATTACTTAAAAATTCAAAATGTTATATGAAGTGGCTCATATGGTTACCTGAAAGACATAGTGGCATCTGCAATGTCGTGATGTGAAGTCGTCGAGCCGTTTGGACTGGTTGAATTTCTCCTTCAAATCAACATATCTGACATGTCAGTTATCTCTCCATCGTCACATGCATCATGGACAAATGCAATGCCGTGTTTCCGTTTCAGTCTGGCAGAGATCTCTCTGACAATTGACATTGGAACATTCACAGACTCTTCCAATGAGTTTTGCAGAGTTGGCTTTCCACAATTGCGGAATTTTTTCAAAGATGTCATCGACTTCATTACCATTTCCTGTCCAGCATCCATATCAACTCTTGACAATGACACATTTTTGGAATCCCAGCTTTAATAATGACAAAACACGCTCTGCTGGATTATTGTAGCTTTGATTTGGAGCAGTTCTACAGGCGATAAACATGTCTAGGTCAAGTGCTATGAACTCATTTATAGCAGCAAACTGTACTGATGTGTACGTTGTTCGATGGTCAGGTCCTCCATCAGTATATCGCACAAGTATAGCTTGATCTCAGTGTACTCCATCTTGAGAATGATGATCCCAAACTATTTTTACTGTCTCTGTGGAATGTCGCAATGGAGATGATGCTTGGAAAATCTTATCCTTCAATGTGATGGGGACGTTACCCCGGTTGAAAGTTTCACTCACATTAGAAGGAATGTCCACGTCTAAGCAAACAGATGGGATGATTCCACACACGTTGTAATCATGATCAAGTGACAGAAAGTATGGACCATTACCAAATACAAGACCGGCATTGTGACTTCTGCTGAAAGTATGCATACTCGAGTCCACATGTTGTGCTCGGAGTAAACGCTGCTGAACAGCATGTCTGACACGAAACCTTCCTGTGTACGTTGCGGCTGATTCTACATACTCATTAGAAGAGCAAAAGTTCAATCGAATCCAGGTCTCCGATGGATCGACAGCACCATGTGGCAACCAACTAAAATTTTGTTCTCTAAGGTCAGACAGATATCGCAAATGGCATATATGACGATGCTCATGGACAACACTTCTCTCATTTTAGATATTTTTCAAGTTCATCCCAAAATGGATCAAATTTGGGTCTTTCACTCTACCATTATTCTTCCTGGGGTCCAGCATTAACATTGGGTCATCAGAGTTCAAGAGAAATTTATGAACTCTTTGATCTACTATTGCTTCCTGTTCCTTAGCTGATGCTACTGTATAGCCTGCCAAAAAAGAAAACATTGATCTTAATATAGCTGGTTATCCTTGCAGCTGATTCTACATATTACTCATTAGAAAGGCAAAGGTCCTTTTTGTTTGTTCTTATGTTTATGGCAACCTGACTCACATCATCCTCAAGGTTTTGAACAGTTCTTGGGGGACCTTTTGGTTCATTATCCTTGTATGGATACACATGAACACAGCCTCCTTTTTCTGTAGGGCTGACCTTAAAAAATTCTTTGTTTGGAGTTACCCGACTGACTCACGAAAATCACCGTGACTTAACTTTTTTGTTTGGCCTTTCAGGTGTCTATTTTTTTTTTTGGGCTAGATCATTCGTATTTCTATCCTACACGTGAAGTCATAATATATAGCAGTTGCAAAAAAAGAACTCTTACACAACAGGCAATGTCCAGGTGTATAGCTGCTATAAATCCAAACTCAAACAACCACTAACACAAAACTCTTTTTAAATTTTGATAAGCGGCATCTCAATGAATCTGTTCCAGAGTTCAAAAGGAAACCGCACATTGTCTTGTGTCAGTTTCACACCCTTTGAACCTTACTGAGCACTGCACTATGTTAATTTCTTCCAGTGTGTAGAGTTGATGTCATACAAGGTGAAATTGAAATCAGTGGAGGGGCCACAGAGGGGTGCATTTGGTGACACTTTTGCAAGCATTCCTTTCAGAATAATTGACAGCTTCTCATCCCATAATTAATACACAGACTTCTACAAATCTACTCATCCTGTTGATACTGCTTTTCCCCTTTACCTGAATCATATTGCATCTTACTGAGGTTTAGTTTATGTGCTGATAAGAATATGTGACTCCATAGCTCTCTGTTTTCCCAATGCATGTGAGAGATGTTTTGGGATTATGACTGAAAAAAAACTGGAATGAAATAAGTACAAGAAACTGGTAAGAAACGCTCAAACAAACTGACTTATTGGTTTTACTCCGTTTCTTTTTAGCTCACCTGAGCACGAAGTGCTCAAGGTGAGCTATTGTGATCACCTTTTGTCCGTCGTCCGTCGTCCGTGCGTGCGTGCGTCCGTCCGTCGTCAACAATTTGATTTAAAGAACATCTCCTCCTGAACCGCTGAAGGGATTTTGACCAAACTTCACAGGAATCATCCTTATGATGCCCTCTATCAAAGTTGTACAAATTATTCAGATTGGTTGAAAAAGTAGGTCACAGGAGCTAAAAATAGATTTTAAAAACTCAAACTTTGAAAATCTTCTTCTGCAAAACTGCAAGGCCTAGAGCTTAGATATTTGGTATGTAGCATCATTTGGGTTAAACCAAGGCCCAGAGCTTAGATATTTGGTATGTAGCATCATCTAATGGTTCATTACCAAGATTGTTCAAATCATAGCCCTATGGTGATAAATGCCCCCGCACCAGGGGTCACTTGTTTTACATAGAGTTATATAGGAAAATCTTAAAAAATCTTCTTCTGTAAATCCATAAGGCCCAGAGCTTAGATATTTGGTATGTAGCATCATCTAATGGTTCATTACCAAGATTGTTCAAATCATAGCCCTATGGTGATAAATGCCCCCGCACCAGGGTCACTTGTTTTACATAGAGTTATATAGGAAAATCTTAAAAAATCTTCTTCTGTAAATCCATAAGGCCCAAAGCTTAGATATTTGGTATGTAGCATCATCTAATGGTTCATTACCAAGATTGTTCAAATCATAGCCCTATGGTGATAAATGCCCCCGCACCAGGGGTCACTTGTTTTACATAGAGTTATATAGGAAAATCTTAAAAAATCTTCTTCTGTAAATCCATAAGGCCCAGAGCTTAGATATTTGGTATGTAGCATCATCTAATGGTTCATTACCAAGATTGTTCAAATCATAGCCCTATGGTGATAAATGCCCCCGCACCAGGGGTCACTTGTTTTACATAGAGTTATATAGGAAAATCTTAAAAAATCTTCTTCTATAAATCCATAAGGCCCAGAGCTTAGATATTTGGTATGTAGCATCATCTAATGGATCATTACCAAGATTGTTCAAATCATAGCCTTACGGTGATAAATGACCCCGCACCAGTGGTCACTTGTTTCACATAGAGTTACATAGGAAAAGAGTCCTAGAGCTTAATCTATAGATTTGATGTGAAATATTGTCTAGTGGTCCGTACCCACATAATTTATTATTATAGACCAATCATAAAAAAATATTTTGCAATATTACTAGCTTGAAAGATTATGACTAGATAATGGTTAAAATTTGGCCCTTGATTGAATCACTTTTTACTTTAAATTACATACTTGATATATGTTTTATATTAAAATCAGTATCTACGATTAAATAAAATGATAAAAAGACTAAGAGAATATATTGTGTCAATTGTATATTAAATAAAGGTTTTCTTTAAGAAAGATATGAAAGTACAGATAATCGTATTGTTGGTAATAAAAACACATTCGGTCGTTTTAGGTTATAATATTATTAACCAATGAAAAATTAGGAAACTATTCAGCCCTCCATTTCCGATTTCAGTTTGGTAGGTATACGATTCTCTTCAGAAATTTCAACGAATTATCGAAGATCATTAATCTAACAGACCTAAAAAGCGATTGAAAAGTAGGTCAGTAGGTCAAATCTTAGAAAAACCTTGTTTACACACTGGAGGCCACAATTTTGATTCAATCTTCCTCAAACTTGGTCAGCACAAATGTCCTCAGGTGAGCGTCTTTAGGGCCATCTTGGCCCTCTTGTTCTTTCTCACGCCAGAACTTCATATGGGCCATATCTCGGAGACCGCACAACATATATTTACAAAACTTCATATGATTACAGTCCTCAATGTGTAGTGGTGCCCCCCAGACTTTAGTAAAGGGGGGGGGTTCCTGGGGGTCAGACCCCACCCTCTCAAATATGGCTTTTTGCATAAAAAATGTGTTTTGGTTAAATATTTCATATTTTCAACCTTGAATCATATCTTTTTTTTCATAATGAGAAGAATTGCAAAGTACTACTTTGGTGTCCTCTGAGGTCACCCAGGAGTCTGACCCCATCCCATCAATTTTACTTATGACCTTATATCTCAAAAACTGTTCAGATCCCCATCCTAAAACCACATATATTCTTGTTCCTCAAGATGAGATGGATTAAATAGTACTTCTTTTATGTTCACATGGGTCACCAAGGGGTCAGGCCCAACCCCCTGAATTTTACTTATGACTATATATCTCAAAAACAGTTCAGATCCCCACCCCTAAACCATATATATTCTTGTTCCTCATGATGAGATGGATTGAATGATACTTCTTTTATTTCACATGGGTCACCAAGGGGTCAGGCCCACCCTAATTTTACTTATACCATTATATCTGAAAAACTGTTCAGATCCCCACCCATAAATCATATATATTCTTGTTCCTCATGATCAGACAGATTGAATGGTACTTCTTTTATGTCCCCCGAAGGGGGGGGGGGTCTCAAAGGGGTCTGGCCCCACCCAGTCAGTTTTACCACTGACCTTTATTTCAAAAACCATGGAGATCCCCACCCATAAACTATATATATTACCTTGTTCCTCATGATCAGATGGATTGAATGGTACCTCTTTGATGTTCACATTGGTCACCAGGGGATCAGGCCCCACTCCATTTCTCAGTAACCATTCATGTATGATTGTCTAAGGAGAAACTTCATTTGGGAGACTTAGTGACAGTTCACTGTTATAATTATATTATTACTTGTTTAAATCGTGTTTTTTATTTGCCACATAAAAACATTTATGAGAGACAGCAATATTAGTTTAACATCCATAGTAGTTTTTACTATGTAAAATTATTCTGAATTAATTTAACGGTCATGTGAATCAATAATACTGCTCGTAATGCATTCTGGATTTCTTATCTCGTCTTATAAGAGGGTCAAAGCATAAACCCACAGATTAGGGGAGTGAGAAAAGGGTCCCGTCTTATAGACGAATAGTCTTATAGGCGAGTTTCAATGGTATTTTTTTAATATACCAAGTATTTGTTTAATCATGTGGCATGTTCACTGTAGTAGTATAACTTTCCATAATTATTGTGTTAGATAAAAAAAAAAAAAAAAAAAAAAAAAAAAACCTACCCACCCACTTAAAAAAATGTGGGTCGGGTAACTCCAAACAAAGAATTTTTAAGGTCAGCATAGTGTAGGTTTCTCCAGGCTGATGGCAAAACCAACATCCAAATTTACCATTGAACTGCATGCTATTGCTTACCATGCACCTAGAAGGCAGATCACATACACAGTTAATTAAAGTTGCACTCAAGGTGAAAATGTCACCAAACTTGTCCGTCATATTGATACCATCTTCAAGTTTGCACATTTCTTCATGTAATGGCTTTAAATAACTCCACATAACTTTTTTTTTTCTGCAATCCACAACCCACAGTATACAATATTTTCTTGATAATCATGTAAACAGGCCACATTGAAATTTGGGATTTTGTAGAACTTTTATATATCTGTACTCTATCTGTAATAAATGAAAATGATAACAAGTTTGGGTTGGATAAAAAACCTTTAGCAAAAGCCTGTTTGTAGTTTTCACCATCATAAATATCACACATTCTGTTGTATGCATAATGTCTGAACCAATGAGTTCTTATTTTTTGTAAGAAAGACTCTGGTTTGCACATAACTTGTAACTGATCAATCACAGAGTGCTGTATGAAGTAGCTGATTGCACCTGATTTTGTTAAATCATTTAAGCAGTGTTTGTTTTTACATTGTTTCGTGTCTTTCTTTACATGTGTTCCGCAAAGATATAATATATATATATACATAAGTGATGTATGGTTGGAAAACTCACAAATTTTTTAAGGTAGTCCTTTAAGGCACACACACTTTTGATCATGACAGATTCTGGTGGTAGGACTAAACACAAAAGCTTATGACATAGTTCAAGGCTTCATCTGATAACTTAAACCTAATACTGAGGCTACAAATAATCAACAAAACAAGTCTCAATGTCTTTTAGCACCCTTCATAAAGAGGTTTATTACTACTATCATCTTTATCATGTGTGTCTGTATTTTGATCCCCCAACTTCTGTGGTTTCCTCCTGTAACACTTGTGTAATTAAATCTGGTATAATACACTCTTCATCTTCTGTGACAAATTCTCTGTCTGCAATTGTAAACATTTCTATGTCATTCTCACAATTCTAGTTTACAACACACAAATCACATAGTCAACTGCTGGTTCATACTTTTTTTTTAATTCCAAGGTTACTAATAAACAGTAATAATACACCATAATCCCCCTCTTTCATTGTCACTTGACAGGGCTTCGTGGGCACTATCAGCCTTTTCTTCTTGTACCTGTAACAATTATTTCAAGAAGATAAGATGGCTTTTTACTAGTAGCAATTTACTTTTCAGGTATATATTTTTTTAAAATTCAATTGTACATTAAAGCAGTGATAAAACTGTCAAAATAAAAATATTTGAATTTAAAAAAATTATTAAAACTTAAAATAAAATTTATTTAATAATCGTCTTCAAATTAATGTATTCATTTACCTGTATAACCGTTATTGTGTTACCTGATATATATAAATGTAGACCAGAGTATACAGACTTGATAGCTAGTATACATGGATTTATGCTTTTTAATACAAAAAGATGTAAGGGTACTCCATCTACTTACGAACAAGTGAATTTAATAGTTTATTTATTATTTAAATGTTACAGTGTTTCTATCAATAACAAATATACATTTTATTTAAAAATAATCACCATTGGAGTCGCATAGTTTTCTAATGTGTCAACTTCTTAGGGATGCTCTCATAAAGCAACTTCCACAGGATGGACTGATATGGAAATTTCAACATAATTGTCAGCAATTTCTGAGAGAATGTTTGATACCGAAGCTTCTGTAGAAGAGTCAGATCTGGCTACGTCAATGGGCTGCTCTGATCTTGCAATTTCCAAATAACTGTCTGATATGGCAACTTCTACATCATCCTCTTCTTGTTCTGAATTCTGTCAATACACAAAAAATCAATTAAGACATGAACTTAGCTAGCACTGCTATAACATATATATATAGAGCGGTGTCGGGTATTTCCGAATATCGGGTATTCTCAGATACTGCTGCATTTCACACCCTAGTTGTAAAGATATTCATATTCTAATTGCATGCTTATGTACAATGAACCTCCCTTTCAGTCTTTTGATATTTACAAACTGCGTACATTTAAATCTGTTTGAAAGGTATGTATGTTAAACTACGTCCATTAAACGTACATTGAACATAATTATATTGACAATAACAGACAGACCGACAGATACATTGCAGATGATAATAAATGTGAAAATATTCTTATTTCCATTGAGATATCATATGTAATACTTAGTAATACTTAATTAAAATATTGCAAAATATTTGAATTGCTGATCTTTAACTTGTGTATTAGATACATAAATTTTTTTTAAATTTTTTTTTTTTTTTTTTTTTTAAATTTAATTAATATAAAATTATTTTGAAATTTTAAATTTGTTTTACATGTATTATGCCTTAACAAAATGTCTTTATATGGTAAGTATCAATTCTTAAATTGTAATAATGAAACAAAATTCTTTTGAGAACAGTTTATTTAATGTTTAGTAAAGATTAGTTAAGACTTTTTAAAGGTATCCGAGAATACCCTCCATTGTCCGAAAAATACCCGAAATTACTTCAGGAACTGGTTCCCAGCCTTTTACGAAAATATGGAAACCAGCAGTTACAGTCAACACACAAACCATCTTACGAAGGTTACCAGATTTGTGTTGAACTGAAAACAATCCCATATTTCCATATTTTAAAAACACATGCAGAGGAACAGATAAGAAATGGTTTCAATTGAGTGATCACTCCCTGGTTTTGAGTGAAACCCGTTTCTTATGAGTACTTTTTACTGTAAATATTTTAACTTTTTCTTACCTTAAAAGGGTGGCTTAATCTACAATACCTGAGAATGATATTTTTGGTTACTTGTAAGGGATGGTTTCCTAGACCTTCCTAGATTTTCTACCTCGAAGTGAAATTTTGTTTTTCTCGCCAGAAGGTAAACATAACAAGGTCTAATTCACGAGACAAATGTGGCATAATTGAAAATAAAGCAAAAACTTTTTTTAAGAAAAAAGACATATATTCGCATGTTATTATTATTTTATTCTTTGCTCTTCATATAATTAATTTCTAAGTTGCATAAACGTCTTTATGTTAAAAAAGATAACCCAACAAAGATGATATTGTGCATTTTAGCCTAGTCCACTATAGATGGGCTGGGGTACTATACACAACCCTGTTAAGTCATCAAGGTGCGCCAGATGCTCTTTAAATTTTGAATGTACAAACTTCAAATGATCAATGGTTCTTGAAGGCAATACACTTGAAAGCAGGAAGTGACAATCAGCTGTTTGTTTAAACATCGGCAGCAATGGAATTCGATACACAAGGAATTAAAAAGAATTGAGTGAAGCCGTTTTTTCATCAGAATTGAAATGTTTAGCGTATTGGTTCATTTTATTTGCGTAAAATACGCTGCTACTCAGCATATCTGTCCCTCTGCACATGAACTTATGCCTTCAATAAACTTTAGGTATCCGAGAATACCCGAAACTGCTCTAGATACCCTATTAGAATTTACAATGTTCATTTCATTAAAAATAAAATTGAACATATTTTGGCAAAAATGCTTGACTTGCCATATCTAAACAGTCAAAACAGTATGTTACAATTGATGATTACATACTTTTCAGTTTGGGTAAAACAGAAAATCAACTTTTCTTTTTATAAAAAAATTTGAAAGGTTAAGGTTGAAAGTTTATCTTGCATTTCCACACTTAACAGCATATTTCACTTTCAGTTCAACATGTAAGCTTTTCCCTGTACCATCTAATTATTGTATATATATATATATAACATGACATTAAATTATTTAAATTGAGAAATTACACGGAAATACGAGGCATCATCTGAAATGACCTAATAAGTAATATTTTTTATTTTATGTACTTTACACGTTTATATCTTATGTGGCTTTTGCATTTTGCGGAGGCTGGAGGGTCGATGCGTCTTAGGGTCGAAACATCGATCCTCTTATGCTTACTCCTATAACTGTTTTCGTTTGTTAATTCAAGAATACATTATTATACTTACGTCGACAAGCTTCGGCTTTTTGGATGGACATTTTCTTGTCTCCTTAGACATCGTTAAAACTTGTAAACTTTCATAATGTTTTTGTAGAATTGTTTCGTTACTCGTGGAAGCCTCTAGCTCGCAGTAGTCACCTCCCTGTAAAGTGCAGCACTGGCAGTCATGTTACAACCAACTACGTCACAATTCACGTATGACGTAGCATCGATTGTTCTCGATTTAAATGGAAATGGTTGTCCACTTGAATGACACATTACAGTAATTGTTGTGAAGATGGAATTTGTCGTTGTTTACTTCGAATATTATAAAGAGGTTTTGCCAGAGTCACCTGCTAAAGTTGATAGGTCGTGTGGTGAAGATGTTAAACCAGGGAAAAGCTGTAAAATGCCATTTGAAACTGAAAATCTGTCGGATGAACTGATCTTTTTAACTGAAGTATGTTCACCAAGAAGTTCAGAAATTTCTGCCTGTTTATCTGGATGGAAAAAACTTTTTTTGGACTAGTTATTTTACACTTTTTGTCAAGTTCCTTGGGCCCAGATCTAGAGTGAGATGATTTTTCTTTTTTCTCATTTAGTGTTGCTGATGTGTTTTTTTTGTTACTTGAAGTTATATTTTCATTTTTCTGCAGGTCTTTGATAACATCTTGAAGTTTTTTTTTATGCATCTCTCTTCCCACCTCTCTGCTCCTCCGAGAAGTATTTAACAATTTCATCTAGGGTCTGTCCATCATGGCATGCAAGTGATCCAAAGGTGCTGGTGTATGTTCCGTAAAATCCGGGTTTCTCTATGGGAAGGCCTTAAACCATCCTTTTATCCTTGAAAGGAGTCTTTCTCCCATCATCGTTTGAAATCCTCTTTACCTCAAAAAGCAAGTCTTTCCCTGCCACCAGATATCCTCCATTTGTTTGATAAATCCACATTGCATGTATTTTAAATGATGTTATTATTATCATTTTTTTGAAATAGTATAAAGTCAATATTCAGTATAAAGTCAATATTCAAACAGGTTTCATTCATAATCATAGTTTATAATACTGATTTTTTTATTTCAGGATATATGATGTTACTGTTGATTATTGTTCTATATCAGCATTACATTTATCTTTTTGTACTTTTTGAGTCATAGGGGCTTATAATGTATTGAACCATGTTAAGAGAATATGATCAATTTTACTTGATATATATTTTACTCTTGAATGTACCAATATCTGCCATCAACTTGGCATAGTTTACAAGGGTTTTTTCTTCAGCTTGTTGAATATGGCACAGGACCTGGTCGTGTGGCCTCCTCAGGTACCTGCCCTTTTACCTTATCCTGCAGTGTTGTCCTGGGCACTTCAAATAATCTAGCTGCTCTTGTTTTGGCCATACCCACTTTAACCATGCTTATGGCTGCAACCGTCTTTGAGGGATCATAGTGACACCTTTTTTTATGACTTGTGCATATACAATTGTTTATATGCCCTCAGTAACAGTGTCTCAAGTGTGCTGAGAACATTTCCTTTACTGATCGTTGTCCACTCTAGTCCTATGGCAGTATGTGTTGGGAACGGTCTCAACAGTCTCTTCATTGATACCATCCATCTTGATATCTGAAAATGATAATGGAAAGAAAATTATTGATAATTAAGATAATGGAAAGAAATTAATTGATTATGGAAAGAAATTTATCAATCAAGATTGTAATATTATACTCATATGTTTCATAGAATTTGTACTTAATTCCATATGTAATGAAGTGTTGATATTTTGTTTACATCATATTCTAACATTTTATTTCTTCTTTTATTTTTATTTTTTCATGGCTTATGGTAAGTTAAAATGATTTATTTGGTATATTATATACATTAATAATAATGATTATAATATTTACCTGTCCCAAGCGGCAAACAGGTTGGCCTGCACCTCTTGATGCCTATTCCTCTGGTTTCGGCGCAGGCTGTGTTTCCAAACCAGGTAAACTTGGTTGTTGACTCCTTGGGCCTCCTGGTGTATAACCCTCAACAAGACGTAGAAGGATGGAGCTGTGTCGGATAGGTTGTTGAAACCCCAGTGTCATTAAAGCATTTTAATGAATGAGAATTTAGTACCGGTAACACGAAATAAACATAGTTCAAATTTAATGTTTTTAATTTAATTATCATAAAAAATGTTTAGTCAGTAAATGCACAATAGTGTTACAAATAATATAGATGTATCAATATACCTATAATTAAATTTATAATAGATTTCACAAATATAATACCTTCTATGTTGTCGTTGGTTCTCAGGGACTGGCTGAAGACGTTCCATTCTTCCACCGACCACACAGAAGAATGCAGCCAGTGATGCTCTATGTAGGCCATGAGGGGTTTGATGGCATCACTCTGGTTGAACTCCCTTATGGTGTGGAGGGTGGCAGGTACATGTTCTGAAGGGATAAATGGGAGACTCAGCAACTTCCTAAGAAATGCCCGTGTTCCTCTGTCATTGTAGTACTGAGTAGCCAGTCCAGAAGTCTGGATTTTTCGCCAAACAGCCTGTCCCCAGTGGAACACACAGCCTTTGATTCCAATGTCAGTTCCCATAACACTTCTTGTTGCCTTCCAAAGCCCTTTCCTGTAATCCATTATGTATCCCGTCAGTTTGCAGGCAGGCAGTCTCTCACGAACGCTCTCGAAGACGGTAAAGTAGTTGGTGGTCTTCTATCCGGTCATGAGACAGAATATCAACTGCACCTGCTTACTTCAGTCTTCTCTCCTGTCAATTGCGTGGATTGTTTGCAGCATCACAAAGGGCAACCAAATGCACTGAAAATATAAGATAAAATATAAAAGATCACTTTACTTATTATTAATATTTTTAAGTTAGTAAGTTATGATAATCATCATCATCAAGATCACTATCTGCTGATGACTTATTTAGTATTGATTTAAGATAACTTGACTTGACTTAACTTGACGTTTTCGGTAGTAATTTATGCGCATCACTCAAGCGCATCTAGGGGAAATAATCGTCGACTTTTACTCTTCAAAAAAGAGATAGTTGAATAGCATTCGGACATTTCACTTTGCGTTTAAGTCTTCGATTACGATGAGCCAGAAACATTATATTTCAATATTTTGAGATTAATGTGTGCTATTTTTGTGTCTTTTTAAGTGAGCATTGCATAACATGAATGCTGGATATTTAAAAAGAATTTTTATGATTTTTTTTATAGTTTTGGCAAATTGGTTACCATGGAAATTTCATTTTTACAAAAAAAGTAGCCCGACAACATTACTTTTTCTTTTCATTTTTAAACTCGCCATTAAATTCTACTATGGATATCAAAAAATAAAAACATTCTATGAAAGGATTATTATTTAATCTTTATTCATTTGCAGAACATGTGTGTTTTTTCTTTCATTTTTACCCTGTGAGGAAATTCAAAATGGCTGTATTGTGTTGAAAAAATGTACAGATGGAAAAATTACTTAATTATAACATAAAATAAAGTTATTTTGTGTGCAAATTCATATTTGTTATGTTTGTGTAAAATATCTGGAATGTTTTAAGTAACTTGAATAAATTAGGCCATTTTGTAGGATTTCACCAAGTTGGTTACCATGGAAACTTCATTTTTACTAAAAAAGTAGCCCGACAACCTTACTTTTTCTTTTCATTTTCGAACTCGCCATTGAATTCTACTACGGATGTCAAAAAATTAGAAAATTCTATGAAAGGATTATTATTGTAGAAATCTGTAGAAATCGTCCTTAATTTTAATATTTTTAGCTCACCTTGTGATCCTGTAAATGTCCGTCATGCGTAGTGCGTCATCAACAATTTTAGTGTTTACACTCTAGCGTCTTCATGACTTTATGACAATGTTTATGACTATAATGTCTCAAATGAGTTAAATTATGGCTGAGATCGGCCATTTAAGTCAGGAATTATACCACTTTTAATATCAAAAAGTTTTTTTAGCAATCATATTCAAACTTTATGACAATGTTTATGACCATAATGTCTTGATTGGGTTAGATTATGATTGAGATCAGTCAATTAGGTCAAGAGTTATGGCCCTTTTAATATAAAAAAAAAATGTAACAGATTTCACTTTGTTTACACTCTAGCATCTTCAATTTTTTTTAGCTATCATCTTCAAACTTTAGGACACGTTTCAAACTAAGTCAGGAGTTATGCCCAAAAAAAAAATTTTTTTTAATTAAATTTATAACAATGTTAACCAACTCTCGAATGACTTCAGTTATGGATGAGATTGACCATTAGGTCAGGAGTTAATGGCCATTTAATTATTTAAAACAATGTCAACAATTTTAGTGTTTACTCTCTAGAAGCCACATTCTCATCCAATCTTCCTGAAACTTGCTCAGACTATGTCTTGATAATGTCTCAGTCGAATTCGATCATAGTGTGGGGCAGGGTCAAAAAGTAGGTCACTAGATCAAATCTTGGTTAGATCTTGTTTACACTCCATGAGTCATTTTTTGCTCAATCTTTCTCAAACTTGCTCAGAATGTTTGTCTTGATAATATCTTGATCAAATTCACTCATGGGTAAGGCATGGTAAAAAAATTGGTAATTAGGTGAAATCTTAGTATAATCCTGGCCACATTATAAGCCAAATGTTTATTAAACAAAATCTGTCTTGGTGATATATTGGTCAAGTTTGATCATGGGTAAGGCATGGTCAGTATATAAATCAGGTGAGCGATTAAGGGCCATCATGGCCCTCTTGTTTATTCAATATGCACTGATAAAATGCTTAAGTTATAATCATCATCATCATCATCATCATCAATAACTTACATAGTAATGATATAACATTTGTATTCAGTATAATAATATTTGACAATAACCTTAAAAGTGCTGTCCACATACCACTTTTATGCCCTACTCAACATGTCAAGTTGATTGTTGTTGGCTATGATCACATGGCGCCTACCTCCGACGTGGATGTCATCCCTCAAAAAGTGTTCAGGGATTGCATTACTGTCCAACTGAAACTTTATGCAGACCAACATTTAAGTATTATATGTTTTCCTATTATAAAAGGCCTTGCAATTACATCAAAATAACAATTACAGGTATATTTAATTAAGCAGTACTATCCACATGAAACAAAATATTAACTTTACAAACCAACATTGTTATGCGCCAACCAAAAATGGGAGGTGGGGATATAGATTTGCCTTCGTCCGTACGTATGTACATCCGTCCTGAAACTTCATGGATATATTATTCAGGACATGAACTTGCGCACCTGAGTATTTTCATTGAACCCTCTTTAAAGTTGAGTTATGGGCTGTTTTTGAAAAATATGGAATTTTATGCTTGTGACGCACGTAACTCTGAAAGTATTTGTACTACAGACTTAAAACTTCACGAATATATTATTCAGGACATGAACTTGTGACACAGGTAACTCTGAAGGTATTTGTGCTACAGGCTTTAACTTCATTGATATCGTAAATTACTCAGGACATGACTTGCGCGCTTGGGTGTTGGCCTTTGTTTTGGAAAATGTGATGGGTGGGGGCATCTGTGTCCTCTGGACACATTTCTAATTTGTTTTTAGCTCACCTGAGCATAGCTCAGGGTGAGCTTTTGGGATACTTGATTGTCCGTCGTCCGTCAACAATTTGATGTTTACACACTAGAGGCCACAATTTTGATCCAATCTTCCTCAAACTTGGTCAGAATGTTTGTCTTGATAATATCTTGAACCCTTTCGAAAATGGGTCAGGTTGGATCAAAAAGTAGGTCAGTAGGTCAAATCTTAGAAAAATCTTGTTTACACACTAGAGGCCACAATTTTGATCCAATCTTCCTCAAACTTGGTCAGAATGTTTGTCTTGATGATATCTTGAACCCTTTTGAAAATGGGTCAGGTTGGATCAAAAAGTAGGTCAGTAGGTCAAATCTTAGAAAAATCTTGTTTACACACTAGAGGCCACAATTTTGATCCAATCTTCCTCAAACTTGGTCAGAATGTTTGTCTTGATGATATCTTGAACCCTTTTGAAAATGGGTCAGGTTGGATCAAAAAGTAGGACAGTAGGTCAAATCTTAGAAAAATCTTGTTTACACACTAGAGGCCACAATTTTGATCCAATCTTCTTCAAACTTGGTCAGAATGTTTGTCTTGATGATATCTTGAACCCTTTCGATAATGGGTCAGGTTGGATCCAAAAGTAGGACAGTAGGTCAAATCTTAGAAAAACCTTGTTTATACATTAGAGGCCACAATTTTGATCCAATCTTCCTCAAACTTGGTCAGAAAGTTTGTCTTGATGATATCTTGAACCCTTTCGAAAATGGGTCAGGTTGGATCAAAAAGTAGGTCAGTAGGTCAAATCTTAGAAAAATCTTGTTTACACACTAGAGGCCACAATTTTGATCCAATCTTCCTCAAACTTGGTCAGAATGTTTGTCTTGATAATATCTTGAACCCTTTCAAAAATGGGTCAGGTTGGATCAAAAAGTAGGTCAGTAGGTCAAATCTTAGAAAAATCTTGTTTACACACTAGAGGCCACAATTTTGATCCAATCTTCCTCAAACTTGGTCAGAATGTTTGTCTTGATGATCAGATATCTTGAACCCTTTTGAAAATGGGTCAGTTTGGATCAAAAAGGAGGTCAATAGGTCAAATCTTAGAAATATCTTGTTTACACACTAGAGGCCACAATTTTGATCCAATCTTCCTCAAACTTGGTCAGAATGTTTGTCTTGATAATATCTTGAACCCTTTCAAAAATGGGTCAGGTTGGATCAAAAAGTAGGTCAGTAGGTCAAATCTTAGAAAAATCTTGTTTACACACTAGAGGCCACAATTTTGATCCAATCTTCCTCAAACTTGGTCAGAATGTTTGTCTTGATGATATCTTGAACCCTTTTGATAATGGGTCAGGTTGGAGGCCAATTTTGATCCAATCTTCCTCAAACTTGGTCAGAAAGTTTGTCTTGATGATATCTTGAACCCTTTCGAAAATGGGTCAGGTTGGATCAAAAAGTAGGTCAGTAGGTCAAATCTTAGAAAAATCTTGTTTACACACTAGAGGTCACAATTTTGATCCAATCTTCTTCAAACTTGGTCAGAAAGTTTGTCTTGATGATATCTTGAACCCTTTCGAAAATGGGTCAGGTTGGATCAAAAAGTAGGTCAGTAGGTCAAATCTTAGAAAAATCTTGTTTACACACTAGAGGCTACAATTTTAAACCAATCTTCCTCAAACTTGGTCAGAATGTTTGTCTTGATGATATCTCGAACCAGTTCGAAAATGGGCCGGGCCGGACTGAAAAGGAGGTCAATAGGTCAAATCTTAGAAATATCTTGTTTACACACTAAAGGCCACAGTTCAGGAGTTATGTCCCTTTTAATGTTTAAATTTGTGTGTTAAAGCCATACTATCTCTCAGTCAAGTATGACTAAATTTTGGCACTGTTTTGTTCATTGAACTGAAATGATGTCATAGATTATGTATTCTGACAGTACAACTATGCTATAATTTAGTAACTTGTACAGGCAATGGAGGCAATTTTTTCAGGTGAGCGTCTTTAGGGCCATCTTGGCCCTCTTGTTATTCATTATATTAAATCATTATTGTATTTAACTGTATGATATTGCCATGTGTTTACCACAAAATCCATGTCCTTTGGTTCCTTAAGGCAAAGTCCTGGCTGGAGTCTGTTGGCACAGCATGCGACATATTTGTCACTGAATACACCCACATTGTCTGTATCTGCCATGATGTCAGCATTTGCCCTCGATGCCATATTCGTGTGAAAACATCAGTTGCAGCAATCTCCTTAACCTAAAATAATTAGGTATTCTGTCACACACTATACTCCTACTACTAAAGTATGCTTATATGTTATGCATGTTACAACTGATTTGCATTGAGACATATTATATTCTCATAGTATAAATAAGATATAAGTTTTGGTCTCTGTTTAAAGAAAACAATAAAGATATATTTTAAAATATATATATACATATATTCTCCATTATTATCAACCTTTGTGACCTTGACTTTCATGATACGGGAGTTGTCTGGTGTATGTATATGATCCACTGAGTTACACATGAACCAGCCACCTCTCTCACTCATGGCTGCTGTACACTTCATTGTCTTATTCCACACTGAACACATCCGCTTGGTCAGACTCGGCTTCTCCTCCTTCACTGTGTATGAATATCCGTGTGAGTCGAAGAGGAGCTCCTTTCCTTTTTGTGAGGCACCTGCAACTTGTTCAAAAGACAGGGGAGCATCTGAAATCGTCTCACTGGTGGGTTGTGTGTCCTGTAGTGATGTCCATTATTACATTCTCAAACTTGATCAGAATGTTTGTCTTGATGATATCTCATCAAGTTGGATCATGGGTAAGGCATGGTCAGTTATCAGGTGAGCGGTTATTGGCCACCATGGCCCTCTTGTTTGCATTGTGGACACTAAAAAAA
>CM037795.1:2518386-2568386 GCA_021229015.1 Solen grandis
GTCAAGTCCAAGGCACCCACAAGGGAACGGCCAATCTGAAAGATTCAATCGTACTTTACTGCACATGATTAAAGCATACCTTTGTGGGGAACAGACTGACTGGGATCTCAACCTGGGATGTTTGGCTGGTGCATACAGATCAACACCTTGTGAATCCACCAAACTTACCCCAAACATGCTGGCGATGGGAAGAGAAACACGTCTTCCTGCGGAGCTTGTGTATGGTAGTGAGACGACAAATGGAAAAGATGTCATCTCTTATGAATCATATATACAGGAGCTGAAAGACAATATGCAGCGTGCCCATCAAGTGGCTAGGAAGCATCTAGCAAATGCTGCTAAGAGAAACAAGGAGATGTATGATGTCAAGGCGTCAACAAACAATTACGAGTCAGGAGATCTTGTATGGCTTTTAGCAGAAGACAGGAAGATCGGCGTAGCGCATAAGTTGGAAAGAACTTATTGTGGGCCATATTTGGTGAAAACAGCATTAGCAGGAATGACTTTTGTGATACAGCTTGATGCCAAGGGGAAAGAAAAACTTGTTCATCACGACAAACTTAAGCCCTATGAGGGTACAAACCCTCCAAAGTGGACAAAAAGGGCTAAGAGAGGACTTCGTCCTCTGAAGAGAGATTAAATTGTATTTCACGATCACCTCCTTATGTTAATCAACTGTAATCAAAGAGAAATAAAGCCAAATTTATTAGAGTTCTGTTGGTTGTTATTTTATCTTCAGACTTGGAGTTTTGTTCGTCGTAAAAAAAAAAAAAAAGCCGATGTCCTATAAGCTGGGTAAAGTTAGCCTTCTTTGGGAAAAAGGTAGAAGATCTGGGCATTTGGGATAGGTAAAGATGGAGAATGGTTCCCAACATGTGGTGTAGATGGCTTAATGAGAAGTTGCGAGAAATAGAGGGCACAGGAACGCGCGTAGAATAAACCGGGTTTACTCACGAGGGTGATGTATCGTGCCATTTCTTCCGAGGAGATTAATCTGACACCGACATTATAGAGTTTAAACATATATGTCATGACGTATTTTCAAAATAAAAATCGGCAACTGCGAAATCGAGTTGTTTTCTACTACCTAAATCCTGGGGGGGGTCTTATTACAAGTGACCATGTACCAACCTAAGCATGTAACTTAATAATGGTACCTTCTGATTGCAGACTGCCAGAATGTCATCAAAATCAAGAACAGGGACAGACAGAGAGAAGGCTGCAAAACATAAGGGAAGAGCCTATCAGTGCGTTCGGTGCAAGGAACAAGGGAACCAGGTCATTGATGTGAAGGGAAGAGTTGAAGACCACATCCTAAGAATGCATGTTGGGTTGGATAGGGTGCCTTATTACTGTACCTTGTGTAACTTTAAATGTACATCGAGGTTCCCACTTGATGATCATGTCACAAAACATAAACGGCATGTTAGAGAGGCTAAGGCGCTTGGAGTGATGGACAGTGCACCGTACCTGAAAGTCAGCAAGGACCCCTATAAGTTTGGCCTAAGTGACTGGTGTGTACTGAGCAAGGAAGACTCTAGGGCATTCTTCCTGAAGAAACTGCCGGAGAGACAGGATGACCTCCTAGGAGAGGTAGTTGGGGAGGTGTTTCCAAATGGTATCTCAAGCTGGGTGGCCTCCCTACCCGAAGGCGGTCAGTCCCAGCCTGACCAACGCCATGTAAATATCACCACTGATGAACCTCTTGACCTGACAATATCTAGGTCAACCAGCGATGACTTAATTAACATTCTGCCGTCGTTGATGGGTCTTGACGAAGAACCTGTCATTGCTGAAGAGCCACAACCTGCTGCAGCACCAGTGGAATCGGCAAAGAGGCGGCGAACAGATTCGCCATCTTCATCATCATCATCATCATCCTCCAGCTCCTCAGCTCAGTCAATGCAGAGATGGGTGACCTCTACCGACCGAATTGTCGAAGCCATCAACAGCAACACCAGAGCGGTTAGGGACCTCGCAAAGGCATTGGAGGACCAATCAAGGGCTGTGACCCGCCTAGCAGAGTCATGCTTAAAACAACCTCGGCAAGAAATTCAGCAACATGACAGCAGAACAAGACAGGAACCAGGCAGACATCGACAGACGGACAGAGGTGACGGTAGGAAGGAAGACAACAGGGGACCAAAACGCCATTTTAGGTGGTGATTCGTGAACCAAATTTTATCAAGGACTTTCATTTTAAAAACCCTATTTGCTTTAGACTACAATTATTTAGAGCCAGGAGTGCATTCAATTTTATCTATGTGAATTACCTCAAAGATTAATTGCCAATTTGTTGTTGAACAGTTACTTTGACTTGAAACATTCAGCATTTCATTATTGTGTAGATTTTTACCTAGATATTTGATGTTAAGTCGGAAGGGACTCCGACCTTAAAAGAGGGGGCTGTGTAATGCCCAGCATTGTGTTAAAAATTGTACATGTATTGTTTATATAAATCAGGGCGTGTAATGTCCAGCATTATTACAGTAAATAATAAGATAGATATTGCACTTAGGTAAAGCTATTTTTCTTAAAGATGCTCTGCATTATTGTATAAGTATTATAAAACATTGTAAAAGTTTAAAACGTCATGTGTAGTTGACTGTTTCTTTTCATTTGAGATCTAGAACTTTTGTGTATTGGCATTCACTGAAATATGTATTGTTATAAACATGTCATCTTTTAAAGATTGCATTGATAATAAGCTTATTATTACCTTCTTTATGTTAATCCAATTTCCTTTGAATTAAATCCTTTTAACCGTTAAATCACTTCCATGTTTAAATCTTGTATCTTAGTACACTTTATATGCAGTGTGTGTATTTTTAGAATGTGTACAGCTGAGGTAATGCATTGTGGGAAATTATGATGACGTCACAGGGCAAAGGTCATGTTTATATCTTCTGCTAATTTCCAAGATCTGTCAAACGAGTTCAACTGTGATTTAAAGTCAGAAAATTGTGTATTTCAAAAAGGAAACTTTCAGGTCTTTACTATTGATGATTAATTAATGTATTCATGTGTTTTGTATATATTTATTCATTCAAGTTAATTGTTTAAACACTGTTAGAAGTGTGCATAGCATTGTTTCCTTAACGAGGGATTCTGACATTCCCACATATTATTTTGAGGGATTTGACGTTGTGGGAAACATAGGGAATTTTAGGGAACGTTTTGGGAGTAGTGGGAAGTGAGGGAAGTGGGTACTATATAAGGCTTCTCCCACTGATTTTTGGGGACTCCAATTCCAAACTTCTTAGGGTTAGGATCTGATTTTTGGTTATTCTTCTTAGGCTTTCTTTATCATTTTATACCAATGTAAATTATTAACTGAGTTCTAGAATTGCATTTTAAGAGAATTCTATCATATTAAGCTCATACTGTATTAGGGATATCATCATAGATTTTTTCACTTAAGTACATATACCTCCACTGATTTTGAAGTTGATTTTAAGTGTAAATCTGTACATGTATTAGCCATTATGGTCACTGAATGGTTAATCTATAAGTCCTGGGGAAATGTATTTTATTTTCAGAAGTGCTGAAATCTGATTGTGCACATTGGTTATGAATTTATGACCAAGATTTAGGAAACTGTTGAGATAAGATATTCTGATTATTAAAACTCTAGTTGAATCCAACTTTGCATTATTGTTTTTTCATCGTCCCTTCATAGAGAGTTCCCTCCTTTATTATTTTTCATAAATATAAGCTCGGAGTCAGTTTTAGTTTAAACTTAAACATTTCACTTTGAGTGAAAGAGAAGTAGCCAATGCCACTTGATTGTCAGGTGCGTGTATGGTAAAGAGAGAAAGAGACACACGCAGACACGCATCCGTTCAACCTAGATCAACCTGCTCATTACACACCCATCCGTTTGACCCAGATCAGCCGGCTCGCTACAGTATTAACGAGAACACAGCAAGTACACATGCAAGTTTGGTACGTCCAAGTAGAAAATGGATGTCTCGTTATAGAGGTACACTCTTTATGTGAAATCCATGCCAAACGAGGCTCCACGATGATCAGTTGCATTACTTCTGAAATGCCCCCTTCCCTGTAATGATACAGTGAATTCCAAAGCTTATCATTTACTGTACATCACTCTCGTCTACGTGTGATATTCGTGCTATTGAATACATATCTATGTTTTTTAAGTGTTAAATTCATACTGATACAAACCATGTTTTTTTGTCAATGAATAAAGTTGATATAGGCCACAACATTTATATATATGTATACAAAAAAGCCAGGTTTAAACTGTCAAATACTAGTACCATTCACTTTGATTTTTTATCAACGTTGGTCTAAGACGAGAGCTTACATATGCGTTATCGACTATTCCCGGAAAACTAGTGTTCTAATATTGTAACAACAACGTCCCAATTCGCTTCTTATGTATATTACTAGAAAACCTTGGTGCAAAACAGTTTTAACATAAACTTTCGAGAGCACTGGTATGTCCCATCAACATGATTTTATAAACAAGCTCGAATTCCACAAACAATACTTAGCGCTAAGTAATACTTAAATTCTTAAAGTAGGTATATACGCATTCCACCATTACTATTTTATGAAATTCAAGAACACTATTTTATGAAATTCAAGAATTACTACCTTAATAACTAACGAAAATTGTTAAGAAATGAAATATATGGGTATTTTATTAGATTAACAAGAATAATGAAATTCGACTTCAAGTATTTATTGTTTTGAATTGTTGGTGGAATTCGACCCAGCTTCTATTAATGGTCTTCTTTAGAAATGTGCAAATGTTTCCAATTAAAGTCCCATTATATTTCATTGTGATTAAATTTTCATGAAACAGAAATGAAATAAAATTGACATATTGTAGACGAACACAAATGGTATATAACGTGCAAGTAACTGCTATAAAATAACATTTAAACGCATTGAAAATGCTGATCAAATTACACAATTTAGTATTTTGAATGGATGTCAAAATACTCATTGTTTACATTTTGCATTGGCGAGTATTCCCGAAGACGGTCTGTAATCGGAAATAATTTGAATTTGAAAAACCGTTGGCGAATCACAATTTGTTTTTATGCTACGTTATCAATTTATGCTCTCGTGATTCGTTAACGGAGACATACGGGGGGTCAGATGACATAGATATGCGGTGTATGAAAATTACTTATTTTTGTAAACAATTGAATGATCTTAAGTAAATAATTCTTTCTTATTTATTCATGGTATTTATGCGTTTTCGTCATCGAGTATGTACAGATTGCATCTAGTAACAAATATGCAGTTTTCTGTCCAAATAATATGCACTGCTTTTGAAAGTGGGCTTTAAGCTTAACGATATATAGACCTAATTGATAGTATCAGTCATGGTGGCAACAGTTTTATGCAGGGTTGATTCAGCTCGGCTGCACGAAGAAATCATATTGGAAAATGTTTCAGCAATATTCAAATAATAATTTCATTTTTTTTTTCATAGCACTTGTTCTAACTATTTAAACTTGTATTCAATACTAATATAAATATGATAACATATGAGTAGATATTGAATTTATTACCACTGCTATTTAAATATATTTTGTGCGCGCGCGCGTGTGTGTGTGTGTTAACATTTTACCCTTAAGCATTTTCGGGGAGCACCTCGAAAATCTTTTGATTTGCTGGTGAGTTTTGCCATTTTATTGACATTTTTTCGTACGTGTTTTCTAGTATCTCGTGCGGCTCACCTGTCATCTCAGCAGATTTAATCTCTTAAAAGTACCGGATAAATGAATACATTCACAAAGAATAATAGGTCATTTTTTAAACGTTTGTGTTTACTATGGTAAGTATTTTCCAAGTTTTTTTCTATCCGCCTATATCTGATTTGTACCTCATAATTTGAACCATAATATGTTTTGTATAATGTACGGGAATTGTTTTCGTAATAAACGAAAAAAAGAAAGCTCTATGAATAATTTATTACTATTGTGTAAACTGTTCAACATTATCCTATCATCTTTACAATTGTTCAGAGAAATAAATTATAAAACGTTTTATCTTACATTGAAATTTATATATTCATTTAAATCAGCTCGTTCAAAGATGGTCATTGACTAAGAATTTTTAACTATATGGCCATTGACTAAGATTTTATTTTAACTACATGTGTCTATTAAGTCTATCAATACCCATCTATAGACACAATGTCACCCAATGCAGCCATCCGTGATTGTAAGTATAGTTAGTTTCCTTAGCACAGGCAATACCGTCACATACGGTATTGCAATATAGCTAAACTGATAAAACCTATACGATCGAATTTAGATTCACTCACCTTTTCCGCGCGCGGTATCTTCATAGGATGAAGTAACGAAACTGGTGAATTCGCTATGATGCGGAACGTGTCCTTCGGGAGTTTAACCAATTTCGCCGATTTTTTTAACAACCATTCTGTGAACGAGCTACTGTAATTTCATAAAAGAAAGAAGAAAATAAAAAAATACTCCGTTTTAACGATCTATTACTTGCGTGACATTTTCGATATGGCCATGACTTAACCCTTTCCCTCATAGAGGATACCATGAAAAGACCTATGCGAACAGCATACAACCAGATCAGCCTGCGAGTTACTCGCAGGCTGATCAGGTTTTATGCTGTTCGCTGATCCTCAGTGGTCTGGAAATGAGGATTTTATAATTAAATTTGGTAAGGTTTAACTGTGGTTTTCTGCAGATCAGGCTTTATGTGGTACCTATTGAGGGCGTCAAAATGAGTCTATATGAGGGAAAGGGTTAAGAGCCTAGTATACACGAACCACACCCACACTTGGTATCAACAAATGCGTTACTAGATGTTTGCGATCACCTGCCTTGAATATATTAAATGGCCACTTCCATTGACATGCTCATAATTCAAACTTAACTGTATGTTGTTTTATACTATGTTTTATACTATGTTTTATACTATTCAAATACTATAAATTATGCTCAGTCAAAAAAAAGACAGCGTGTTAATGGTTTAGATAATCATATACGAAAATCCATTACTTACACATACGCATATTTAGTTTTTAAGTTTATTCATTATTCCTTTTGGTACAGCTGAATGGTTTAAGTGAACATATGTATATATATGACAAACATTGGTCACAAGGTTACAAGATAAAAAGTCTTGCCTTTTCTTTTAGGACTGATCATACAATCATTTTCAATAATTTGTTTAATCTGCTCTATCAAAACTCTCTGGGACTTATTCAATTCTAAATATTAGTATATAAGAATTTTAAGTGACGTTATAGCGGTTTCTTGTGCGTCTTGTTTACAATACATTACCGTATCAAGGTGAGATGGACAGTGCTCACAATCCGAAATTTGCAGATTGTTTGCTTAAACAAATAGTTACACATGAACTTTGTCACCCTTATCTTGGGATTGTGTATGTATGGAGGAATCCGTAAACGACAAAAGACGTTTTAGTTTTGCTCTCTGGCATGTAATGGTATATTTGTACTACATTACGCTCCCTCCAGTCGAGCGATGTCAGATTCTGCTCCTTCTCATGTCTCAAGAATTTCGAGAATAGGACCGGGGTGGGGGAGGTCGGCTCATGCGGTTCTAGTGTCAGTGGCTTTACGAGTGGTTATAAAAAAAAATGTCGACTTTTTCGTAGCATAAACACCATTTGCATAACTTGAAAATATAATTAAACAACTCTGAAGATCTCGTGAATATATCTTTATACATATCATTAAAATAAGATCTTGCAAATAATAAATAAAAATAAAACCATCGCGCTCTTAAAATGTCAAAATCATCAACGTGAAAAACAACAATGAGATACATTCGCGTTGTTTTCTGTCGTATGTGACAAAGCTATTCGGTCCTCTTTCTTTACTCAAAGTTTATCCTTTATATCGTTTTGGAAAGAGTTCTTTTGACACAATGGAGTTCAAAGTTTCAGCAATCCTACATTTGTCTCGTGAAATTGTAAATATCTTTGCTGTTAGGTGCATTGCTGTATGGAGGTTTGCATTTGATGTAGTTATTTATAGGGTCTAAGATACTTTTGCCATTGCGATTTTGCAACATTAGATATATTCCTATAACTTACGGCAGCATCAAGCGGAAATACATTACATGTATCAATTATTAATTGCTTGTTCAGTTTACTAATGTTTAAGCTATGTATTCATTTACACTCACCTGATATAAATGTTCCGGTTTAAATGGCCAATAACTTGGCGAATATTACATTTAAAAAACTATCAACAGCCTTGAACCTAGGTTAAAAGATGATTTCAAGTTGAAAACTATCAAATACAGCGTAAAAAGATATGTAAATAGTGAATAAAATGCTAATACATGTATATAATCTTTAGGGTCATAATCAGTATTTCAAGGTGTTTTGATCTGGTTTTGGTAAGGGTATTCGATGCTGCCCGATGAAATACTGTGAAAACATTTAATATTTCTTTCGGTGAAAGATATTCCTTGGCAACGACAATTATAAGTCTGTTCTAAAGAGCTACGTCTTGACCATAACATTTCTGTACAGTATGGCAAGACTTGTCTACCGTACTTCAGAATCTCAGTGTATGCTCCCCGTGAGCTTATCTGGCCTCTCAGTCTGTTTGTTGTCTGACATTACAACCTTTGGCGTCACAACCGCGCAACCTCACCGGACGACAAGTGGCTCAGGTCAAATGCCTTCGTCGTCATGGTTCCTACCTTATATAACACTCGTTATAACTGACGCTGGTCTACACAACAGTGGTGCATTTAACTCAAAATTAGAACATCGATAAAAATCATTAAAGAATGAGTCCAAAGCTATTCTGATGTATTGTATAATGATAATTCAAAGTTTACGATTCAACACATTGATATTCAATGGTTGTGTTCTTGAGAAAGATAATGTAATTATACACACACCTGATAAACTATCATATCTTCTTGATATATAAAACACTCTAGCTTTATCATCATTATTATTATAATAAAGTACTTACTTTATCCGTTTCCACTAACCGATTTTCTGCCTTATTCCCAGTGAATCTAGTTATTTGTGACAATTTTCACATTCATAACAAGTTTAGTGCTTTGACAAGTGCAAAGGTATGATGATATGTATTTCTTTTATTATTCATGAATCGTGCAAAATCAGATATTCATTGTTTCCGATTATTCGAGAGCGCTCAGCAGATGTTCTAATACCAAGTCGCGATACTTACGTACGGCCACTCTACCACAAGGAAGATTTGCAAAAGTTTTGACATTTTTTATCAAATTTATATTTATTCATTCCTACTTACTTTTTTTACAATTTTAGAGCTATCAACATTCTCTTATGGCGATTGGAATATAAAAAGAAACGAAATTCATTTTTGTTTCGTTTTCTACATTAATATTTCTAAATATATTCGGTATAAAAATAGGTTTTACATATTCGAACTGGTGTACTCTATCTAGGTACTCTTACAAAGAAAAACAGACAAGACGATAATCCTTCCAACAATACTGAATTATACTTAAATATAATACTAAGAGACGAGGGTCATTAGTCTTGTTTCTCTAATGAAATAGCCAAATACCTTATTGCTTACTGTAAAATCATTTATTTTTGTTGACATTAAATTTCGTGGAATCTGTGATTAAATAAATTTCGTTGGCACATATATTCGTGGAACCATGTTCTAAAAACATGAGGTCTATGAAATAAACATGTTTCGTAGGGATAAATATTCGTGGATAAAGTCATCCAAGAAATCAACGAAAATTCCTTCCCCACGAAAATTAATGATTCTACAGTGCCACATAAAAAGGCTGTTATTCTTGACATCTAGTCTATTCTTGCATGTTTATAATTCATATTTCTCACATGTTAATAAGCAGTGTTTAACTTTTATTTCTTATATTATTTTTAAAATTTGGTATTATTTGTGATTCAAATTTTTAGGTGTTACATATGTACATATTTTAAATCTCTCATATCCCATCATGAGAGTTTTTGTACTATTATATTTTACAATATTTTATAATTTGTAAAAATATCTGTACAAAAGTAAGACTTTGATAAACTGTCTGTCTGTATTTGAATATTTCATAAAATAGAAGAATGCGTGCTCCCTATTCAAGAACTTAAAAAATACTCAGCGCTGAGAATTGTTGGTGGAATTCGTATTAATTGTGACTGACATCTATAGATGTGTAACTGATATATTGTAAGAAAGGATAATCCTCGCTGAGACTGGTCGACTTAAGTACTGTAGCAGGTATTGAATAGTTGAATGATATATGTCTTGGTGTGTTCCACTCCTAATGAAAAAGTACTGTTGTTGATGGTTGCCTAGTGTGTAAGGCATATGAGCGCTATTCCTTTTAGAATATCAGGGCTGCTGGTTCAAATCCCACAAGAAGCTTCTATATCATCATCTTCTTCTTTTTCTTCTTTTTGTTTTGACAATATGCTACAATTAAAATAAGTATACATGTATGCATATATAATGTTTAAATAATGCAAGTGTCATGTATTGTTCAGCTTCTTACATATTTTTGGAGATTTATTCCTTGGCAATTCAGGGACACCATAACGTTAAAATGTTGTTGTTTTTTTTCCCATTTTTCTTAAAATCTCCTGGAAATTTACTCCATTTATAAAGAATAGAACACAGTTAATATCTGTTCGCACAATTTGATGCCCTTATATATTTATTGGTCAAAACCGGCTGCAAAAATATTTACTTTCATCAATGAACTGTTTTTTTAATTTTCTCTGTTTTAAATGGCCATCTATGGATCATACATGTATAAACATTTTTTATGACATATCAATTAAACCTAATGTGTATTTGTTAGGGAAGAAGTCGGCCATGAGGAATAATAAAGTTAAATTCTAAAAATAATCAGGCACTTAAAATGATCAAATTAATGGTGTATTTTAGTGTGGCATAAATATGTTCAGAGGTCCTGAAAAGTGCTTTTTGCTGTTGTTATACGTAAAAACGACTTTTAAGTCCGAATTATCAATAAGCATTTTTTCGAAATAAGCTTTGAGTAACTAAACTGAAACATGCTTATACCATACCGTCCATAGCTCGTCGTGGTAAATACAGGCATACTAACAGAGTTATGACATTACCGTCGGGTTTGCCCTACATCTGGCTTCTCAGCATGACATAACCCTGTGCACCTTGCCTGTAGTTACATTCTTTTGAAACTAAGTAGTACTGATCGACCTTGCGTTGGTCACTTATCTCGGTGTCCGAAGGGTCTATATAGAATACTGACGGTCAAGAGACCTTCGCATAACTCTCTGTGTTACACCAAGATGAAACATTTATTTACATTTCTCTTTCTTGCCTCCATTGGCACCGTGTGTCCGTATGAAAATAAGAACGTTGTACAGTACTTGTCAGACAATGGAAACATGCTTCTCTCCCAGATGTTGCTGGACACAGGACTGGTCACAGACTTAAGTGGAACAGGTAAGAAACATGTCAATATATCTTATTTCACGTATACATATAGAATAAGAATTTCATGACGTGACGAAGTAATGGCTGAATGACCAAGAGTAATATAGAAAATATAGAAATACGGCCTTGAAATTAAATGTGTATGATTAAGCCCCTTGCTTGGATTTTACTGGATCTACTGGTCCAAGTGATAATTAATCGGAAAGTTATCGATTATACTCCATCCTACTGAACCGATAATCAAATGTGACAAATATCAATCGATTTCTATCACTATTCAATACTATGATATCAAACTATTAATCTAAATACACACATTCTCAGGCACACGGAATTTGCCTACATTCTTATAAAGATTACGATGACACAAAGTCTTTAGGAAGTCTCAGAGATGTCATTTCATTCCAGTTTACCCTGCAATCGTGATTTAATCAGATTCCATTATAGCTAATTCATACTATTTAAAGAGTAATTGAAAAGTTAAGGTCACAATTTAAGATAGAGTTCAGACCAGGGTTGAATTCCACCAACAATTCTTAGCGCAAAGTAAAACTTAAATACTCAAGGGCGAAATTAATTGGTCTTGTTTCTCTGATAATAATACCCAAATATTTAATTTCTTAACAATTATAGTTAGTTAAACATTTCAGCAAAGTCGTGTACTTGAATATTTCATATAATAGCAATGGTGGAATGTGTATCTACCTAGTTTAAGAATTTATATAATGTTGGTGGAATTCAAGCCAGATAATAAAATGCTATATGATCTATATATAGAAATGGACACTGACAGTTCATATCAAATGTAACCATAATAATCTAATCGAATTAATATCACATATGCACTTCACATATGCACTTAAAAATCCCTTGATGTTTTAATAGCTTAGCCTAGCTTAATAAAATATATCACGTATAATCATAACACCATTACGAAGAGTATGTCCATACTTGTATAGTATTAAGTAAACGACCCTGGAAGAGTTAGAATAAATTTGCGTTTAAGTGATACGAAAAAATCATGTTTGTTACATAATTTGAAAAAGAAGTATTATAACAAGAATAAGTCAATAAACGTAGGGAATTAAGTAACAACCGGAAGTCAATTGTATGTTCCTGAAAAGCTGTCCATACATATAGACCAATGTGATATTAAAAACTTACGGTACAGTATAATACTACAATGTTTATAGGTGTGGTATCAAAACATATATCTCATTTACGATATGGTATATATTTCTGAAATAGCTGTCTATATATAGAAAGAGCGGTATATATTCAGAAATAAGGCTACAGTATAATATCCAGTGTGAGTAGGTGTGGTATACCAGAAAACGATGTCCATACATATAGAGCGATGAGATATTCAAACATTATGACACAGTATAACAGGGGTTTTGGGTGCGGAATCAAAACATATATCTCATGTACGATAGGGTTCAGTAGTGCCATGTTGATTGTCTTCATTGCATTTATCAAAAGTTAGTCTGATACTATGGTGTGTCGAGATGTGATACCAATATCTATTTACAGTGTTATACTGTAGTGGCAGCATTATGGGGGAAAAAGTCGCCCTGAGCGTTTCTTCAGGTTAACTCGACTCCCCTAATCATGTGGTTATCTCAACCTAATGCCGTTGTTATGTTATGGTTCAAGTGCAACAAGTCCTTTGACCCAAGGTGCAGCAATCCTTGCATGATAAGGTACACCAAGTGTGCCAACAGACGTTATAAATTGACAGCCATTACATACTATAGATAAAACAGTTTCAACTATATCATGAGTTTAGTCATTATAATGGCTGTATGAATGGTTATCAGAACCCCAACTGCTTCTGTAAATTTATACATTATATTGAAAAACTGTATCTTTGGGGTGATACTCAACATTATAGTACATTGAAAAATAAATAATCAAGATATAGCATATGAATTGCAGTTTACTTATTTTCTTATCATATATATCAAGCAGTAAACACATTCGGATAAACAAAGCAAATGCACGATTTTGTGATTTTTTTTATAAACGAAAAAGTATATGCCGTAATGTCCGTTCGTTATATAAGTTAAAAGTAGATACATGGCAAAAATCAAGTAGTAGGGCGGGGGTTATAGCAGTAATAACAAAAAGGCCGAGTAGTAGGGCGGGGGTTATATCAGTAATAACATAGCAAAAGTCAAGTGGTAGGGCGGGGGTTATATCAGTAATAACATGGCAAAAGTCAAGTAGTAGGGCGGGGGTTATAGCAGTAATAACATAGCAAAAGCGAAGTAGTAGGGAGGGGTTATAGAAGTTATAACATAGCAAAAGTCAAGTAGTAGGGCGGGGATTATAGCAGTAATAACATGGCAAAAGCGAAGTAGTAGGGAGGGTTTATATCAGTAATAACATAGCAAAAGTCAAGTAGTAGGGCGGGGGTTATAGCAGTTATAACATGGCAAAATCCAAGTACTAGTAGTAGGGCTGGTGTTATAGCAGCAATAACATGACAAAAGCCAATTAGTACGGCGGTTGTCATAGAGTAATAACATAGCAAATGTCAAGTAGTAAAACGGTGGTTATAATACTATAACATGGCAAAAGCCAAGTAGTAGGGTGGGGTTAAAACATAGCAAAGGTTTTAAACATGGCAAAAACCAAATAGTAGAGCGGGGGCTATAGCAGTAATAACATGGCAAAAGCCAAGTTGTAGGGCGGGGGATACAGCAGAAAGAACATAGCAAAGGTTAAGAAGTAAAGCGATGGTCAAAGCAGTAATAACATGGCAAAAGCCAAGTAGTAGGGCGGGGGATTTTAGCAGTAATAACATGGCAAAAGTCAAGTTGTATTGCGGGGATTTTAGCAGTAATAATATGGCAAAGGTTAAGAAGCAAAGCGATGGTCATAGCAGTTATAAAATGGCAAAAGCCAAGTAGTAGGGCGTGGGATTCTAGCAGTAATAACATGGCAAAAACCAAGTAGTATAACAGGGGCTATAGCAATAATAACATTGATGTAGGGCGGGGGTTGCAGCAGTAATAACATGGCAAAAGCCAAGTAGTATAACAGGGGTATACATGATTAGGGGGGGGGGAAAAAACGGGGGTATAGCAAAACAAAAGGGTGGGGAAGGGATATAAATGATTGAAAAAAAAAAGTACATTTCAAATGCCATAATAACCAAGCAACAACGGCTTTATCTACGTACATATAAAGGCGAGACTTCTTATTGTATATTTGGCAAGAAGTTTCGTAACATTCTCCAAGCCTCTGTGTATAACTTTCAATATGAAAATTCCAACGTGGACATTACTTGCCATCGGATTCTGCAACGTTCTTGCTTTCGATGACGTGACCATCGTTGAAAAATTTGAAAATATCAATAATGTTAATGGCACGGATACAAAATATAAATTGCTATCTTTGATGTTGGAAGGAACTGGTTTGGATATTGTGCTGAGTGGAGAGGGTAAGTATACACAGGAGGATCATACTTTACGCCCTGTGAGGACAGACTGTGTATATTAAAATGAAAGTATTTGAGGAAAGATATCGCAGTGATCATATCTCCTTCATAGAGATAATGTATCCAGATGACTGTAGTGCTGTTGGGAGAGAGGAGAGAGCAAGCAAACCACAAGCAAATTTACAACCAAAAGAAACACATATTTGCAGAGAAAAATAATGTATATGCCAATATTTCTGTTGATTGAACTAAATTCATTCTAACTTTGTGAAGCAGTTACGCCTTTTGACCCTTTTGATTCTACTCTTGGATGTTCTGCAAGATTTTGTGGAGTCTCATTTATTTATTGTCATATACTTAATGTACAGATACACAAGTACATACGTACCCTGAAACAGGCTTTAAACATTTCATTTAAGTGTGAAAAATGTATTTTCCTATCATACGTAATATTTTCCGTAACAATTTCACATCTTATATCATTGAAATACTTTGTTTTGTAAACAAGAGTTATTAAATTGCCATCAACACGAAGCTGACATATTATGAAATAATTTTATATTTATTTAAAGTTATGTCGTGCGCGATGACCCAATCCTGTTATTTTTAATTTTTTTTTTTTTTATTTTTTTTTTTTTAAATTTTTTAAAGATGTCACAGCTGAAGTCGTAATGGTACACCACCTCCGTAGATTTTGAAAGAAAATATTGAGAGTGGCGCTTGTTTCGGTATACAAGGATTTGTCATAGTTGTTATATGATTTACATACCCTAGTCACAAAACTTAATCCAAACTCCAAAACAGACAAGTTACGAGTGTTCTTCTTCACCTGGTATGTTATACCAAATGATATACTGCAATCTGCTCCTATATGGGAACAATTCATACATCAGTTCGATAAATGAATTGCAATTAGGGTCAGTCTTTAATGACAAATACAGCTAACGCGTGAGCTTTAAACGTTATTTTGAAAATGTATATACATGTAATTACTTACTATGATTTATTTTCAAAAGGAACTTAGTTTACATAAGCTGTATGCGTTTAACATACACTTACTCCTTTTATAGCGTCTATTAACTCTCGGGTAGTCAGTATGGCATAATATGCAATTACACCAAGGTGGAAGCAACGACAGTAGTAGCAATAACAGCAGCAGCACCGGTAGTAGTAGCAGACGTATAGGTGATTTTTTTTATTGATTTTTTTTTTGGATTGTATTTTGGGGGTTTGTTTAGGTGTTACTACCTTTACTTCTACCACCACCACCACCACCACCATCATCATCATCATCATCATCATCATCATAATCATCGAGCACATCCTTCACAAATTGTGTATTTACGTTACACATTTGAAGCATTTGAAACAGTTGGCCCAGATTTGATGTGTTAACTGTTACATATGCACTTCTTATGTCAACTCCCTTTTCGGAATTTGTAACATTAGGAATATGATCACATGTCTGATACAAAATGTGATTTATAGCGAAATGTGGTCTAACATCAGCATGCAACCAGCAGCAGTAGCTCGCAAAGATTGTGCTGCATACACTTACTTGATAAACTTTACATAAGAATTTGAATTGCATCTTTGAAGTTCTAAACACATCCGGCGAGTCCAGACCTACTTTCTTTCGATAACGTTGCATTGATAACAAAGGCACATATTAAGTAACCTTCGTTCATTTCCATTCTGATACTGGGAATCAATGGTGCTAATGTTCAGAATGAGGAATTTCTATTTATTTGTGCTCATTTTGGGCTGTGTCAGAGGATATGAGGATCTGACAGTAGCAGAGTACATACATACTTCTCAGTTGTTTCGGTTTTTAAGCGCTTTTATGACACAATCTCATTTTGATCAGGAGCTTCAACACGGTGCAGGTATGTCACGTGATATACTTATACCGTCTAATGTGTCGTCGTTGTCGTTGCAATTATCGTCATCATCATCATCAGCAGCAGCAGCAGCAACAGAAGCATTATTGTTATTATTAATTATTATTATCAATAGTAGTGGTTGTTGTAGCAATAGAAGTAGTAGTGTAACTCGTCTTCGTCGATGTCATCATCATCATTAGCATCATCATTAATATAATTAGATCTATTTTTCATAACCATCATTTTTTAATTCAACTATGCAGATATTGTTGATGATTATAATTATGATAGTATGCCCATTGTTGTTTGTAAGTCAGTAACATGTTGTTACCTTGTATGTCTATATTCCGTACATCGCGTTAAACTCTACTCATACCGAGATGTTTTTATAAACCAATAGCAGATTATGTCATTTTTTTCTAACTTTTAAATTCGAAACCAAAATAAACGGTTTCCTATTAATTTTATATGATGACATCCCAACTTGTTCTATGTCATATAGAGCATGTTCACGCTTTTGTTGTTTCTAATACATGTATATTGATAATCCATATTAGCTCATTCTTGCTCTATATGATGTTTTTTTTTCCCTTTTTGATTAAAATATATACATTTTTTACTGCTGTCGTTTTCCGTGTTTCACAGTTCATATAATTCTGATTCAAATGTTTTTATTTTTGTATTTAATACAAAAGCATAATTATGCTGTTTTTTTCCGTATGTAACATTCCATATACATATGTATAGCCTTATACAGATGTTATATATCTCACTCCATATAAATCATTATACAGATGTTTATATATCTCACTCCATTTAAATCATTATACAGATGTTTATATATCTCACTCCATTTAAATCATTATACAGATGTTAATATATCTCACTCCATATAAATCATTATACAGATGTTTATATATCTCACTCCATTTAAATCATTATACAGATGTTAATATATCTCACTCCATATAAATCATTATACAGATGTTAATATATCTCACTCCATATAAATCATTATACAGATGTTATATATCTCACTCCATATAAATCATTATACAGATGTTTATATATCTCACTCCATTTAAATCATTATACAGATGTTTATATATCTCACTCCATATAAATCATTATACAGATGTTAATATATCTCACTCCATATAAATCATTATACAGATGTTTATATCTCACTCCATTAAATCATTATACAGATGTTTATATCTCACTCCATATAAATCATTATACAGATGTTAATATATCTCACTCCATATAAATCATTATACAGATGTTTATATATCTCACTCCATATAAATCATTATACAGATGTTAATATATCCCACTCCATATAAATCATTATACAGATGTTTATATCCCACTCCATATAAATCATTATACAGATGTTTATATCCCACTCCATATAAATCATTATACAGATGTTTATATCCCACTCCATATAAATCATTATACAGATGTTTATATATCTCACTCCATATAAATCATTATACAGATGTTTATATATCTCACTCCATATAAATCATTATACAGATGTTTATATCCCACTCCATATAAATCATTATACAGATGTTAATATATCTCACTCCATATAAATCATTATACAGATGTTTATATATCTCACTCCATATAAATCATTATACAGATGTTTATATATCTCACTCCATATAAATCATTATACAGATGTTTATATCCCACTCCATATAAATTATTATACATGTTCATGTTCCGCATTTCATATAAATTCTATATTTTGCATTCAACGTAGATTTCTATATATATGTTTATATTTATCATCCCATACTAATCCTTTACAACTGGCCAGAACTTTTATTCCACATAAATCCTTATATAGGTGTCAATACTTCATGTTTAACCTTAATCCTAAAACCTTTTTTGGGCCATATTTCGCATTCAATAAAATCTTATAAATTCAATATTTTGCATTTGATATAAATCCCATCACAGATGTCTATATTTCTCATTTCATATAATCATTTTATGCTGAACCCTTGATTCACATTCAATGTTCATATTATGGAGTCGAAGCAACCCAGTCGTAGTGGCCGAAAGGTAATAACGTTTGCCCCCGTAAATGGGTGATCGTAGAGTTTGTCGCTGATCGCGACATACTATAATCTATTAAATAAGTGATTTGTTATTAACCCTGTTATTTGTCCTCGGGTAGTCGTATGGCCTGGGACCGCAGGTCGAGGGCCAATGCGACTGTTCCGGGGACAAATCACAGGGTCAATATCAAATAACTGACAATGACAAATTTATTACATAACTATTATTCTCTGCTTCGCCAATCGAATTGCAGGAAAGGCAGGGCCAGTAAATGATATCACTTTCAGCCCTGTTCCGATCAGTGTTATAGAGCTCATAAATAATAGTTATGTAAAAAGTTGTTAAATTGGTAATGTTTTAGCGCGCGACATATAAGGGTAGTTAGAGATTAGGGGATAATGTGTCATTATGACAGTTGTAAACGGCGTGGTGCCCGAGTGAAAAAGAAACAGGGCCCTACCCGTGGGTTATCCTTGACTGCAGTGTCTAAATGTAGCCATAATTATCAGTAAATCATTGCTAGCCATTACTGTAGAGTGTGACAGCTGTGTCAAAATTATGCACTGTCCGTTAGTTTTACCGACAGCATTTCAATGTGTTTGGGGACTGTCTCTATATTAGACAGGTTATACCAGTAACATATTTAAAATCGAACCCTTGACTTCCCGGTTACGAGCTGGAAGTTTTAACTATTCGGTAAACGAGATCGGTATAGTACTAATTGATAAACCAGTTAAAATATATTGTAGAACATGTCAGGAGTTTATATAAAAGTGTTATTAATTATTTCAATTCAGGGCCCTTCACTATCTTCGCTCCTACCGATACAGCATTCAACAAGCTCGGGTCAGCCCTGCTGTCGGAACTGGCAAACAACACTGCAAAGCTGAGGCAAATCCTCAAGTATCACGTATTAAGCGGATACGTATTGACACCAATGGTTACGAGCCCGAAAAATTACACAACTCTCGAAGGTCAAAGTTTGGTCTTGTCCAAATCGAATGCATTAGGCGCATCGGTAAGACATTTGATATTCAATATATTCCAGCACTGACGCTCCAGTGGCATGTATAGGTGCTTTACATGTGACATTTTTCTTCGTTTTCTTGTAAATTTATTTGAATTAAACATGATTTTCTCAATGATTTTTCATTATACCGGTAAAAATTTCCATTGATTTTATGCATACTGTGGAATCATTAATATTCGTTGGGTCTACTTTTCTTCGATTTCGTGGACGTCCTTTCCCTCGAAAATCAACCCCCACGGAAACTGTTAAATAGATTTCACCTTATCTTAAACATGAATCCACGAATATATGTGCCAACGACATTGTCATTATTATAGAATCCACGAAATTAAATGTCAACGAAAGATAATGATTTACAGTATATATTCTTGACGTATAATTGTTTGAACATGGTGCCATTTCCAGACTGTCGTCATTAACAATGCTTCTAACGTAATGGCAAACGCTGACATCGTGGTGAACAACGGAATTATCCATCCTATAGACACCGTCCTGCTGCCACCCGTACTGGCCAGTCTCAACATTTACCAGATCCTGCTGAAGGACGACAGGTTCAAGGACCTGTCCCTGGCTTTAATCATCGCCGGTCTTCAGACAACTTTGGAATGTAAGTTTATGTGAATTTTCCCTTTACTTTAATAACAGTCTAACTGGAAATTTATCTAAGATTTTATTTTAAATTACATCGATTTGCTAAGACTTCTTCTTCTTCTTCTTCTTCTTATTATTATTATTATTATGGGGTACTCATCATAGTCCGCTAATAGACATGTTGATGAGGGTTTGTGTGTGCGCGTGCGTGGCGTCGAGTGCTCCACTTAACAAATTAAGTGACGTTTAAACTATGCAGAGCCCTGTAACATCTTAAATCTTCGAGCCTAGTTGGCTGCTGCTTTAAAGGTTTTCATGCTCCCTATATTGGTAACTGAGTCCGGTAGTTTATCAAGTCTTTATGAAAGGTCTGTACACCCTTTCAACATTTGAACGTAAGGTGTTTACCCAGAACATTGAAGATTTCCATCCAGATTTCAATGTTGCCTAAATGAGGATTGTAGTTGTTGTCCAGAACTTTGGATAAAGCCATCAGTGATATGTTTTGTTTAAACTTTCGACATTCCAAAATATAATTTCCATTGAAATATAAGGATTTTTTTTAACAATTTCAGCCATGGTAAATACAATTTTCCCATCAGCTGAGAATTTAGTCAAAACTGAAATTTAAGATTTTATCGAAACAATAAATGAAGCACTTAATGGAATGTATTATTTCTCCCAATACTTTATGGTTCAGTCCACATTGGAATGCTATATGTTTTCTACATATTTTGTGTTGACACATTAGTAGTTGGTGGCCAGCTTTTTGTCAAATCAAAATAAACCTTCAAAAATATGTTAAGTCAATATTGGAATAAGGCTTTGTCCAAAGCTTTGGATTCATTGCAATTTGTTACTTTCTCTCAGCCTTTCTGTTTACGCCGGCTAGTCAGTCTTTTCTCTTTTTATAACATTTATCCACATGTAAGTTTACTTACATTTCATCTGAAAAGTATTTAAATACTTGCCAAAAAACAAGCAATTGCTGGAATGCAGGTCATGGTATTTATCATCATTTATGTATTTTTAAGTATAATGTAATTTTGTATCTAAATGTTGTTTCTTGGTAAAATATTTAAATATCATATATTACCATGTATGCATACCCAGATCCGAAATAAATATGATAAGAGAACAAAGTGAATATCAAACTTAACCCGTGTGCTTCATGAATATTCATGTACAAACTTAATTCGTCATGGATATTAATTAACTTTAAATAGTATATAATTCAACAGATATTTCCTTGCTGTTCAGACTGTGTAGAATCTGAGCTACAATATTTTACAAGCAAACAGAGGTGACCCTGATCAGACAGCTCCTATGGGAGCTATCTGATCTGGGTCTGTTTTGTTTTCTTATGCTTCAAAATGAGTCTATTTGAAGTAAGAGTTAAACCAACCTTATGATGACGATTATCCGAGGTACTAGTGTATCATTTGTTCTTTTTAGAAAGTGTTTCTATGGTTTGCTCATGATGTATTTTTTTCTGTTATCCAGCTGGTGAATTTACCTTGTTTGCACCCGTTGATGCGGCTTTTGTTGCACACAGAAACGATCTTCTGAACCCATCTACTCCGAATGCTCAAGCAGTCTATAAATGTAAGTTTACTTACACTCGTGTCATCAATGTTTATGTACAAACTTTTGACTTGATTAATCAATTTACTGAACTTACAATGGCATAAAAAAAAATGGACTTTTCTTTGTTGAATCTGAGCTTCAATCGCAAATAGAGGTCACCGTGGTATCAGACAGCTTCTATAGGGATCTATCTGATCTGGGTCACCGTGGTATCAGACAGCTTCTATAGGGATCTGTCAGATCTGGGTCACCGTGGTATCAGACAGCTTCTATAAGGATCTGTCTGATCTGGGTCTAAAATGTTTGCCAATGCGTCGAAATGAGTCTACATGTATTTGGCATAAAGGATTAAGTTCGACTTTCTTCCTTGATACATTTATAAATTTGAAATACATTCCTAAAAAGTATGTTTACATAGTAATAAAATTAACAATACTAATTGTTTTGGTCATTTTATCTTTTGTCCCCAAGGTTTGAATCTATAACAAGCAAATTTTCTACCATAACACGATAACACCCCTTCAATTGGTTTCACTTTTATCCTATTTTGTATCGACCCATTCTACCTCTGTGCAAAATATAGACAATCCTATATGCTGGCAAACTTTCAATATTCAGACACCACAACCCACCTAAATATGAAATGGAACTTCTCTCTGAGGCTGAATCTGAGATGTCTTTACATGAGGGTTTATTTTATTCATCATCTATGTAACCTATGACCTTTCTTTAGCGGTGCTGACCTATCACGTGGTCCCCGGGGCCTTGATGGCCAGCCAGCTGAGTAACGGACAAACGCTGTTCACTGTACAAGGAGAGGCATTCAACGTTACCATCAACACTTCCGGTAGCCATTTTATTTTATAACAAATCTATATTAAGCAGACAGACAAATCGACTGATTAGTTTAATTACATACATAAAATGTTAAATTCCAAGTATTTACTACTTTGTAATTATAAAATCACAAGTGCAAAATAATTAACAATTTCAGCCCTTTATTCCCCACCCCCTATATGTTTCAGAAAAAGCCTCCGGGTTCTCAGAGCTGTCCGCTTAAAACAGGCTGGCTGCTTTGTACGCATGGTCGCAAAGACAGTTTTAAGCACTATTGGAGTATCTGTATTTTGCAGTCAGTCTATTTGGAGAACTTGTTTTCAAATACGTAGGACGGCATGTTGCTGCACTTGACTTCTGTATAGCGGTTAAAACTTTAGATAAGATCGAGTGATTCAAAGAATTCAAATAGATAATACTGTGTAATAGGCAACCAATACAATTGTTACTGCCCATATAAAGATAATAAGTATAAATTCTAATAATTACTGTATTTTATATGGTATGACTTTACTACACTCAATGCTTGTTGGTATTTCTTCTTTACCGAATTCGATGCCCGATTGGTTAAAGTGTCTGCCACGTAATCGTGAGGTCACTGGTTCGATCTGCGGTCGTGACATCCCAAAGTCGTTAAAAAATGTTACTGTATCTCTCTTTTGAATGGCGCTCAACACTTAAGGATTTTTCAATAGCATGACTATAGTCATATCCAGTCATGAGTAAATTTTAATTCCTATGCCATCTTGTAACTCAAATTTTTCCCAAACTTGTAGTGATTATTTAGACCAAGTTGAGTTCTGACAATAAGTAGGCCAATTAAATGACAGCTGCACAACGTGTTTGTCTCCAAAACGGATATGTGTCCCACCTATTGTCACGTTTTCAACATATTTCCCTAATAGCTTCACATTATTTATTCAGATAAGAATCACGTCAGTCAGACTATCTATAAATAAAGATGTATAAGCATGTGTACAGTTTATACTGGTCTTGTTATCGGTCTAACACTGGTCAGATCGTGATTTTCGCGACATGATCAGAAGTAAATCTTTTGTATATATGGTACTTAAGATAAGACTAATTTCATAATCGTAACTTGTATTTTACAGCATAAATACAATTGAACCTGTACTAGCGACCATCTGTATAGAGCGAACAACCTGTATTTAGCGGTCAGTTGTAATATTACCAAACTAGCATTTTTATATGATAAACATTCATTCAGCGATCACCTCTATGAAGCGGTCACTTTCTGTTGTCCCTTGACTGACCGTCTAGGACGGGCTTGACTGTACATGTATACGTGAAAACAAAGGAATTCAATATGCATGTGATAAGCTTTAAGTCATTTTTACAATGTACGTTTCATTAAGGACAGGAGTCCCAGGTAGATCGAGTCCGTAGCTGCTTGATATACTATCGTCAGGACGTTAAATCCAACCAAATTATAAAATGTATTTCATTATCTTGGCAAAAAGACTGAGATATACATACAGAAGAAAGTAAACTTTTAAAAATTAAAGAGATAAAGATATCTCGTAAGGTGGGGGGGGTACTTTTACCCGAAGTAGGAAAATACGAAAACCTCGAAATGCATCATATTAAAATGAATAGAACAATCACTGATATTATTGAAAGAATATGTTTTCTGTTACTCGTGATTTTAGAAAATACACAATCATTTTCTTCGTGGCTTCGACTTTCGTATTGGTTGTTGTCCTATGACCACTCTTGAAAGAAATTAAGGTCTTACAATAAAACAATAACTTCTATCTGCATAATCAAGAACTACATGAAAATACGAGTCTCTGACACAACCAATAAATTATAGCATCGAGGTAATTATGTCCTGATTAAATAAGAATTCCACTACACTGTGTATGTTTAGTCAAACCCTGTAAAATATTAAAAAAAGTACTTAAAATAAATGTTATCATTATATAATGTTAAACTATAAACGATGCATTGATATTTTAACTACAGTACTGTACCGATAATCCGAGGAAGGAATCGTCGGGTAAAAGAGATATTCAGATTACAAACATGTCTAGTTTTATGAAAAGCAAGCTCATGCAGGGGCTACAGATACACCATGGTATAGGTGTTCAGAAAATAGTTCATATAATTTTTATAGTATATCTATATCGTTTTTGTTTTGTTTGTTGTTTTTTCCATTATTATTTTCTCTTAATATTTAAAGATGACTGGAATAAGTCTAAATTCTAAAACTGCTGTGTTTCAGGTGTGAAGCTGAACAGCAACGCCAATGTCATTGACACCGACATCCGGGCAACCAACGGGATCATTCACGTCATTGACGATATTCTCATTCCGAAAAGTTTGACCGGGTCTCAGGGCTAGACTATTGCTCAATCAACAATGTAGTTTCAAATATATTTTTAAAACGGGTGGTGTATTTAAAATATTTCCCTCCTATCTAAATACATATATCAATAATTTTGTATTTCACGATGAATTATACTTTTACTTCCCAAATGAGCAGGTGTGGTTTCATAGACTACTTATGTCGTAAAATCAATGTTTTTATAAATCAATTTGGCAAGTAGCTTGAAACCCGAGAATTGCTAGTTTGTATAATAAACACTACAAACAAGACGTTGTACTTCTATGAATCTACCTTTTTAAATGTTCTTCTGCTGTAGTTTACTGTCACTGCCTACCGAGTTATTATTTGAAATAAGTGTGTAATCTCATTTAGATTATAAAGAAATCTTTAATAATTAGCAAACCCATGACCTCGTGCTCTTGAAGCTGACACACTAACCACTCGGAGACCGTTCTCTTTGAACTGTATATCTTTGTTTTGGGCATATCAGGTAAATAGAAAATAAGGGGAGTCTTTATCATTGTTTTTGAAACAAATACCCTGTAAACATCAGATAATCAGTAGAGGTAGAAATAAAAAAAATAAAAATATTTTGACAAAACTGGTGCAAAACTTATACATGTTTTAGAATAAGCAATACAAACTCAATGATGAACTGTGGCCTCCATGGCCGAGAGGGTAAAGTCGCTGACTTTAACATTCACTCAGCCCCTCACCGCTTGGGTTCGAATCCCGGCAGGGTCATTCGGATTTTCATGTGAGGAAGCTTCCAGCTGGCTTGCGGTAGGTCGATGGTTCTACCCAGATGCCTCCGTGCATTCGGGGTCTTCCTCCACCTGCAATTAGCTGGACGTCACAATATGACTGAAATACTGTCGAAGCAACGGTAAACTCAAATAGTCAAGTCAAGTCAGGTCAAGTCAAGTCAATGATGAACTCCCATTCTGCTTAGATATTTAGCTTATATGTCATTTATAAGTTCCTGTGATTCACAAAATATCTATAAACATAGACAACTGTATTTGGTTTTTAATTAAAGACTCTGATAATGACTTCTTTATCTATTGCTTACAATGAATATTTCATAGAAAGGTAACAAAAAATAGAAAATACATGTCAGTTTCGCAAATAATTACTTTAATCAAAACAAAAATAACAATAAAAACATTATAATACTTACGTTACTAAATATAGTAACAAAAATATGTTGCTGAAAAAACGATTATCAGTATTTGAAAAGGGTTATTACAATTTTACCCTGCTAGTGGGAGAGCAATTATGATTGCCCTTAGAAAAAGCGCACTTGAAAATGTGACAGGGGAAAATGAGTTCCCTGTATACACTTTTCAGAAACGGAAACAGAAAGGCAATATCGGTCCATATTTTATCAATTTTACACCATTACGAATCCTTTCTTACTCGTTTCTACTACAATGTAGCCCTAAGTTACATTTTGTGAGATGGACCATCCAAGCTAATTTGGAGAGATACCCTAAGTTATACAAGAAAAACTGAAATCATGTGGGATGCAATGGGACAGGAGATGTAACTATAACCCCTAATCAACAAAGGGAATCTTGGATAGAAATGCAGTAAAACTGTGATAATACAAAGACTGGGGACTGGGGATTGAAATGCTTGGAATATCACAAGGCTCAGAAAACAAAGATATTTTTTTTCTTCTTCAGGTCATTATTCAGCTATCTGATTCTATGGTATAAAAAATGTAGTTGCACAGTGAAATGAAAGAGAGCTCCAATCAGACAGTGGATTTAGATAATCACTCTTTGGCAAACTGTAATCTATTACCGGTAGTATAAACATGTTACACAATGTATAAATATATTCTGAGTTTCTGCTTACAATCTACAACAGCAAATGATTACAGTATCTCATTTACAACGAGTGAGGAATATACATTTAAATCCAAATTCAAATACATCCAAACCCATCCGACAGCTCTGCAGTCATTCTGAGATGACAGGGTATGTATTGTGGTGCTATACTTCAGCATCACACTGTTTACATGTGGCATGATACCACACCCACTTTTATTATCTGCAAGCAGAACTAACTTGCCAATCTTGAACTGTTCTCCAAGCAGGGAACTAAAAGTACCTTTTCTACCACACTGGTGTATCACTGCACTACAGTGAAGTATAACTCGACGATTGCCCATACAAAGTGCCATCCAGTCTGGGGCTCTTTCCAGCAGTTTGAACTTCTATAGGACATGTCATTTAATGTAAACTGTTAACAACACATGTCTCACAACATCAACAAACACAGGGTAATTAAAATTCCTAACCTTTGTCACACTGTGATCATATCAGACTAGCCTGTGTCACACTGTAATTATATCAGTCTAGCCTGTGTCACACTGTAATTATATCAGTCTAGCCTGTGTCACACTGTGATCATTATCAGGCTAGCCTGTGTCACACTGTGATCATATCAGGCTAGCCTGTGTCACACTGTAATTATATCTGACCAAGTTTTGTTTCTAAAGTGTTTCCATGGTGACATCACATTCCGTCAAACTTCACTAGTATTACGTTCATAAACGTCTATCTCAATGTCTCCCACTCCTTGCTGGAGGTCATGCCAGATGTTGAAACAGCTCTTCCGGGTCTCAGCATCCATTACCTGCTTCAAGCCACAGCTCAGGCGTTTGTTGAACTGAAGGACAACTGACAGATGTCTGGTCAGATTGGAGATGGACCCCACACTGTGATCACAGACTGGTTGAAGGTTCCTGAAAAGTGAACAAGTTAATTACATGCAGCTTAACCTTAACCCTTTCCCTCATATAGACTCATTTTGACGCACTCAATAGGTACCACATAAAGCCTGATCTGCAGAAAACCACAATTAAACCTTACCAAATCTAATTATAAAGTCCTCATTTCCAGACCACTGAGGAGCAGCGAACAGCATAAAACCTGTTCAGCCTGCGAGTTACTCGCAGGCTGATCTGGTTTTATGTTGTTCGCATAGGTCTTTTCATGGTTTCCTCTATGAGGGAAAGGCTTAATGTTTGCTGTTCATGAGAATATTTGGATCATCAGATAAATGCAGCAGTAACTGAAGATAAATATACATGTAAAGATACCAAAACACCAGGGATGTGTTGCATAGCCAAAATGTTTCAAATTGTTTTTCTTTTGTTTTAATATGTGAGTCAAAAACACTGAAACTGTACAGATACTCTCCAAAGCTACCTCAAACACTGTTGCACCATTCTGTTTCGTGGATAACTAGGTCGTCTGGGTTATGCAATTGGTACTTTAAGTATGGTTTTTTTGTCATGTGACAGGTGGTTAAATATTCATTTGATTTGTTTGTCTGCTAGAGCTTAACCTCACACAACCTTATCTCAGTCATTTGGTAATTCAATCCCGCTAGACATAGTACTCAGTGTGAAATCAAATTGTATACAGACACAAGTAGGAACATAATATGCATGAAATGCTGATAAATTTGTTAAATCTAATGATAGATCTATGAATGAGTATCAAGGCTATGGACAGGCCATACTGTGTCAATATAATGGAGAAGCAAAAACATTAATACGAGGGTTGATCCATAAATTTGTGGATATGTGCTGCAATTTAGTTAAAACTAGAGGTGTAATGATATACTCATGTATTTGGTGCACCGAATATTGCCAGAATTCGAATACGTATTTGTTAAGCCCCCCTTAATTAGATCATGTAATTCACATTTATCTTAATGTCATTTCCATTAAGCGCTTTAATATGTGACAATTAATTTAAACATATGTTATTAATGTCAACTAACAATATACTGGACCACCAAGAGCGCTGGTTATCGCAAAATATGCCTGTCCTGCAATTTCATCAATTCAAGAGTCGTAACTATGGAGTGCCTGGGATATTCTGCCTGGTTTTCAAACTCGACTGAGATACTGTGCTAATACACATTGTGACAAAGTTTGGTAAAGCTCTGTTAATTTTCCAATTTTTCATTAGTTAAAAGGACATAACTTTGAGTGTCTGGAACAATCTGGCTAGTTATTGAAAGTAACCAAGGTGAGATATTGTGCCCTTATATTGTTAAACTGGTGTGATATAAGGACAGCTGCTTCCAAACATGGTTCAAATGGAATCATAAAAAAAATATTTGTTTAATATAATGTCAAAATGAAATCATATAATGCTTCTTCGGATCAATACATCGATGATTTGGTTCAATACATTGAAATTGTCAACTGATATGATCACAAAAAAAATTTGTATCATATATTGCTTTTTGATTCAATATATTGTTAAATTGGTGTGATATACATTGTTCAAATATAATCATATAATGGAATTTGTTTGTTTTATATATTGTCGAATTGAAATCGTATAATGCTACTTCAGACTGATACATTGCAAAATAATAGTATAAGATAGCCATGGATTTCCATAGGCAGAAGCCAAAGCTTTTCATACTTTGAAAGCCACTCATATTGAGAATTCCAAATTTTACATTATAAACAGACCAAAACTTTTATTAAACTGGGCAGACCATATATAACAGGTAAGTAAACCCTAAATACTGCTTTCTCCTGGATCACATACCTCCAGGTATACCAGCTGCCTGTGCCCGTGGGTCCATACTCCAGTTCCATGTCACAAGCCCAGGTCCGCAGCTGTTGGAGATGGAAGCGCCAGAACTGGTCATCTCGTGCCGAGACTTCACAGAGGAGGCCAGGGTCTGACAGCTGAACAAGCCTGGAATATTGATGAGGAATTAGATACATGACTCAATAGTAGCTTAGAGACCATTTCAAGAAATTATTGAAACAATTTATCACAAAATTCACCATTTTTTTGTAGTATATTTTAGACTCAAACCTCTAAATTCTTGATATCCAAAACCTATTTTTTCCAACAACTTATGAATTTTCACATAATGGTCTTAAGTACATTGTATAATCTATACTGCCATTGTGTTCTAGATATGCAACCTTTCACAGGGAAGAGAGATTAGACAATATTATGGCACTTTTAATCTATCCTAGACAGAGGACTGCTGTCATTCTGTTTTAGATTTTCATGATCTTAGAGGTAGTGGGGCTTACCATTTAACTGGGCTGCTTTAATATTTTACTGCCATTTAAAAAAAAAACATATTTATAACAGCTGTGTTTTTTCAGAAATACATGTACTATACACAATTATATCAAGTCATCATTTCTTAGGTTTCAAAATAATTACTGATAAAGCATTTAGGTTAGAAAAGTTTTCAAACATCAAGGTCAATCTTCATGGAAAACCAGTACTGGAGACATCTGCATGCACCTGACATCATGTGGTAGGAGAGTTCCACAACCACAGCCTGTATTTTTTTTTTGTATTTGTACTCCAACACCAAAAGCCAAATTCAAAAATATTTCCATAATTTGATTTATTTTAACGATTAACTATTCATAATAATGTACAGGATTATATAATCAGAAAAAAATAAGAAATGTTTGTGAAACATATATGCCCCCCTCATATGCCATAATATGTATAGCTATATTACATGCAAGGAGTTTGCCTTCATAATGTTGGCTTGTCACAAAAAATTCTCAAACTTCAAAAATTTGAGTGAAAATATAATGTGCTAAAATGTGGAACTAAACATTTACTGAAATAAATGGGCTGGAGAAATATTTACACAAGTCCACAAAGGTTTAAGTGAAAGAACATTGTCATTCCTATTGATATGCAACAACTGTAAAATATTTGAAGCAAAGGTTTTCAGCTGGACAATGCTTCCTTAACACAATGTACTAAAACCAGACACAATGAGATTTTGAGTTATTAGTCAGACAGTGCTTAAATCGTACAAAATATTTATAAGAATCCAACTTATTAATTTGAAAACAGGGTTTTCTACATTTATAAGCAACAACTACATGAGGTTAGGACCTTAAGAGTAAAAATAAAAAGAAGTTATCACTTGGGCAAGACATTTATATAATGAAAATATATCAACATGTGACATTGTGAACTTGACCTTTGGATGTTGACACCCAAATCAATAGAGGTCATCTACTCATTAAAGGAACAACCACATATAGTCTGAAATAGGACTAAAATTTTATTTGGACAAGGCCAAGTCATCAAACATATATACAAATGCAACCTTGTGACCTTGACCTTTGAGGTATTGACACCAAAATTGATAGGGGTCATCTACTAATCATAAGCAACAACCACATGAAGTTTGAGACTTAAAGGTCAAATAGAACTTCAAGTTATCACTCGGACAAGATCTGGTATTATACATACACAACATGTGACCTTGTGACCTTGACCTTTGAGGTATGACACCAAAATATAGGGTCATCTACTAATCATGAGCAACAACCACATGAAGTTTGAGACTTAAAGGTCAAATAGAACTTAAGTTATCACTCGGACAAGATCTGGTATTATACATACACTACATGTGACCTTGTGACCTTGACCTTTGAGGTAATGACACCAAAATCAATAGGGATCATCTACTAATTTTTTAATTTTTTTTTCAGTGTTTGTGTTTACGGCTTGAATTGCAAGGTCCTATATATCCAAGATCTTACAAAACTGGGAGAAGTAGGAGCTAATGTAAAAATCTAGTAGTTTGAGGTTCAAGACTTGCCATTAATTTAAGCAAATGTGATAGTCAGGCTTCTTAAAAATGAAAAATCTCAGCAGAGGAATAGATGGGCTGCATGTTTGCAGAGTTAACTCTATTAAATATCCAAATAACCAATTATTTTCAAATTAATGGGTAACAGAAACCAATCAAATTCTAGAATACCCAATTCTATAACATATGCATGACATGGCTTACGTCCCAGTTTTGAAAATTTGTGGAAATGATTATTTTAGACAACAAAACTGTGTTTTAAACTGTTTTATTAACCCTTTCCCTCATAGAGGACACCATGAAAAGACCTATGCGAACAGCATAAAACCAGATCAGCCTGCGAGTAACTCGCAGGCTGATCAGGTTTTATGCTATTCGCTGCTCCTCAGTGGTCTGGAAATGAGTATTTTATAATTAAATTTGGTAAGGTTTAACTGTGGTTTTCTGCAGATCAGGCTTTATGTGGTATCTATTGAGTGCATCAAAATGAGTCTATATGAGGGAAAGGGTTAATCATCACTATGAAGTGCTGGTTACTCGATACATATGTTAACTAGAATTAGTACTAAAGATGTTTGAAATACCCAAATCACTTCTTGTCTTTGTGTAATATAAGAGTAGGATTGGCTGCGACATGACATGTGTTATTCCTATATAGCCCCAACTTCTGTGGTATGAACATGACAGTGTAACAGTAGTTTAATTACTCAATCTTTTTACAGATATTGTTTTTTAAATGTGACTGGTAATGCTCAATAAACCACAAAAGCTTATCTGTTTTGTTTTTTTTTGTTGTTGTTTTTTTTGTGTTTTTTTAGTTTACCTTCACTGCAAGTATCCCAGTAGAACCACCGACCTACTGCAAGCAAAGCTTATCTGATACTTTTCCTCAGAAACAGTCATTACCAAAAGGCTGACTACTGGTCTTGCTTGGCAAGAATCACTAAATGCAACAATGAACATATTTACACATACGAAATTAACTATTAAGTTGATTGTGTTGCAGACGACAATGGTTGCTTAAAACACATGGTCATGTAAGCAAATTTGACTGTTTTTGCTAGTTGTAGTCCCAACTGTATATTATATTTTACCAACATAACCTCAATCTGAAATGAAAACAAAACCAATACACACAACACAATCGTACTGTGGGTCTCACCTTTGTGGATTATCTAAAGACCGTAACTCCTGTAAAATAGCTGCTTTAAGTATTTCTACAGTTGCATGCTCATCTGGGTTTCGAACTTCAGTCAGCAACAGCCTGAGGATCATTTTCTGTTTGGAAAAATATATATTTCAACTGTGTATCCCCTTCATATGATATTAAACAAGGATATATCTCTTTAAAAAAATCCTATTTAAAAACTGCATAAAACTCCAAAAAAGTTTTTGCATCAGGTGTAGAAAATACTTTTCCCTGGCAGCTGTCAAAACAAATTGATATGCTATGATATGCTTTGAATGAGAACTAATATTTTTTCATACTTTAAATACAGGGACAAGAGCAAAATTTCTATTGTGAAAATGTGTAACATTATCAGACGCATAGCCATTATATAATGACTTTTTAAAACTATCATAAAAACAAAAGAGCCCGGCAGTGATACTCTGTTTTTGATCCTATCTTATTTACAGGACAATTGCTTAAACCCTTTCCCTCATAGAGGAAACCATGAAAAGACCTATGCGAACAGCATAAAACCAGATCAGCCTGCGAGTAACTCGCAGGCTGATCAGGTTTTATGCTGTTCGCTGCTCCTCAGTGGTCTGGAAATGAGGATTTTACAATTAAATTTGGTAAGGTTTAACTGTGGCTTTCTGCAGATCAGGCTTTATGTGGTACCTATTGAGTGCGTCAAAATGAGTATATATGAGGGAAAGGGTTATGGCTCCACTTACCACTGAACTTGAGGATACACCAACTGTCTGAAGAACTCGTCGCAGGAAGGAGGTGAATCTAAAACCAATTCAAACATATGCAACACATTACAAAAGACTTTCAGATGAGTCCTGAAAAGTATTTTTACAGGCTCTTAATGTTTGTAGTCGCAACAATCTATAATCATTATATAAAATGTTATGAGAGGCAGATAATCTCAGTTTCAAGTTTACAACAAAATGCAGTCAGGATGACTGCTGAAAGGATCAAAGAAGGTATGATGTTTAAAATGAATTATTATATTAACAAGAGCACCACATGCCAACGCTCATCTGGTAGTGTTTTTTTTTGTTTTTTGTTTGTTTTGTTTTCTTTTAAAGGGGAGATAAATTAGGTAAAAATGGACCTGAGACTTATGGTCCTTGATGAGAATGTAACCCTTGTGATAGTGAACAAGTATATGAAGTTTGATGAAAGACGGTTTCATAGTTTAGAAGTTATGGCTAAGGTTAAAAGTTTTTCACAACTATGATGAAATCAATGCCAAAAAACAACGATGACACCAGTGATGACAATACCTCAACTTTTTTTCTTTGAAAAACAGACAAGCTAAAAAATAAAAATAAAAAGAAAGCTCTATATACATATCTTTTAGTATGTTTACTTGGGTTTGACATCCCACTGACCTTATTTCAGTCATTTGGGGACTTTTGTCAAAATTAGATAAATAGATATGTTACTGCCTCACTGTGATATTATGCCATGTAGACTTGTAGGATGATACTACAACCAGTCACATTATCCAGACAGCTTGAGTCATGACACAAGGCTAACCAGTCCTGGAACTACCCTTATGAACTTGAGTGATGGAAACCTCTAACATGAGTGTCAATGTAACTTTTCCTCATGATTACAATAAAAAGAAAACTCACTATACAATATAGATATATTCTGATAATCAATTACTTAATTTTCCAAGGAAAGGGATTAGTATAAGTTGTAAGAACTTGTTTCCCAATTGGCGTTAAATAAATAATTTAAAACTAAATACTTAATTTTACTGTTAATTATCATCTTTGTGAGTTTTAACAATCAATCATCAATTATAACTGATAATTAGAGCAACACTAGCACTAGTATAATGTTTTCAGACTGAAATGGTTTTTCACATTGTGTACAATAGTGTGTCAAAGTATAAAATGGATGGTCTGGTCAAAAAGGATTTTTTTTTTTTTGACACAACCAATAAGTACCCACCTCTCTCTTGACAGTGTGGAGACAGAGTACAGTTTCACAAGCCTTCCCATGATGCTCTCTGCTGGGGATAACTCCTGCTGTTCCCCAGCTCTAGCATCCTGACCCAGCAACTTCCACATCACACCATCAGCTGTGTACTGGTATGGTCTTAAATCAGGGAGACACTGTGGAAAAAAACAACAGGTATACACACATGGTTGGCATAAATTTTAGAAAATTGTGAGAAACACTCGGTGGTTTAAAAGGGGATGTAATTTCAAGCAGTGTTGACAACAGAGAACAATGACAGATGCAAGGTTAACACAACAACTCAACTTGAGAATGTTGTGGTCAGGTTAATTAACTTTCTTTATTAAATTAAAATAATAAGAACAGTTTTACCTCTGAAGGCATCTGTCTAAGACACTCCATCACTGATTCTGGCGTGTGAGGGTTGACCTGCAAATTCTGAGTTGTAAAAAATAAAAATACAAAGATTAATGAGGGTTGATAAATTTATGCATATTTCATTTTGCAAACAACTGTGACAGAGAAATATACAAGTAAAATCTTGGCAATGCATATGCAAAATAAATCCTTCGGTGAGATGCTCATACATTATTTTCATTAAACTATATATTTCATATTCTTGATATTGTTGTTAAGTTGGAATTCATTAAAATTCAAAGACATCTCCTCTTTTACAATATACACTGCATAACATTATGCGGATGTTTTCTTGCTATTTTCTCTTGTAAGTTCTTGTTTGTTTGAATTTTATCCCACAAACAGAATCTTAGTCATATAGGGACTTTGTCTACATGAAACAATTACAGTACTGCCTCACTACAATATCATGCCTCGCAGATTATGTTGTGGATGTCATTACCAGTTTGCCATTGTGACAGGACAGGCAAATATCTTTAATTTCATCTCAACGCATACATGAGTACATAGTTGCAAAATACATATAACATTATTGTATATGGTCACACACATATACATACAAACACATACACACAATATATCATGAGTTAATCATACCAAAAAAAATCCACTTTTAGTATAATTGCAGAATAAAAGCCACAAGTCACAGCATGTAAATCTAGAAATGTTTTTAGGACTTAGTAGATTGTGTATTTAAAATCATATTTCTGATTTGTAAAGCTTTTTTTTTATAGATTTACAAAAAATAACTAAATTGTCTTTACAATTTGATTTTGTCACCAAAACAAACTTGATAAAACTAGGATTTGTATAGATATTTTTGTTCAAGTATGTTTTGCGTATACCGGTATCGGTGTACGTTTTGCAGATGCAAATGAAATGAAGCTCATCTTCAATGTCTTTTTTCTTACAAAGATCACAAAATACCTCAGATCGATCAACTCTATATCTTGACTGCACACATTAACTGCTCACCTACCTGACACAGGAAGGTGAGGGCCTGCCTCAGAGTGTTCAAGCCCACAACCTGTAGTGTCACTGGGCGCACCAGCACACCCAGGGACAGGACCTGCCTCTCTAACTCATTTCGGTAAGTTTTGTCTCTTGTTTGCTCCTCTATCTAGTGAAAAATAAACATCATTAACAAATAGCAAAAATGATGTTCATATCGATGTGCAGTCTGGGTCCATTTCCAGAAATTATAATATGCTAAAAATCATAAGTTAGAGGTACATTCAATCATTCTTATCTTACAAAATGTCTGTGAATGGATAAGGTACCGGTAAACGTTCTCCTAAAAGACTCACATATTTGTTAGAAATTACAAATTTATGTATTTTTATTAGAGAAACAAGGATGATGAAATACATTCCTAAGTATTTAGTTGTTTACTGCAAGATATGTTGGAGGGAAAGTAGCCAGGACCTCTTGAAGTTTAAACCCCTCAACACATAAAATCTAAAGAAAGTTAATTCACATGCAATAAATATGAAAACAGATCAGACTTCGACAAACTTGCACATGAATCAGTTTTTTCTCAGGTTTCCTACCACTGTAAAAAAATATGAAATAAAATATATGTTTTGTGACAGTTTATATCTATTTAGGCAATAGAAATTATACTGGAATTTAAAAACATTAATTAGGTATGCATGACCAATGGACAACAAAGCCTGAATTCCTTTAGTAAAGCTGCAGTATAGAATCAGTATTATACATTCCATTATAACACAAACTCCCTAACAGCATTGGTCCCACTCTGGACCTAAAATCTATATTTTGACCTAATAATTTGTTCACTTGACTTAGTGTGCATTTTTACCATTATAATACAGTAAAAAATTAGAAATGTGTCCATAGGACACAGATGCCCCCAAACCACTTTTTTTGTTGAATGATAGCATGTCAAGAACCTTTGTCCAGTCTGACAAGGATTTCATACTAAAGGTTACAGTGACAATGACCTTTGACATAGTGACCTCAAAATCAAAAGGGTTCATCTACTGGTCATGGCTAATGTCACTACCTGGTTTCACAAACCCAGGCCCTGCGGTCCTCCTGTTAATGATCAGACAAGGATTTCATACTAATGTACAGTGACCTTGACCTTTGACTTAGTGTCCTCAAAATCAATAGGGTTCTTCTACTGGTTATGGCCAATGTCCCTACCAGGTTTCATAAACACAGGCCCTGCGTCCTCCAGTTAATGATGCAATTTTGGTTGTATGGGAAGCAGCAATGCTATATGTCGCCCACTTTTCAAGTAGGGGCATAAAAATGCATTGCTTTGACTTGAACACAAAATATAGCATTACAGCTGCACTGTATAAGTACCTTCTGAGAATATCGCGCCCAGTTGCAAGCATTTTGAAATGACTGCTTATCCCAGTATCTGACTACATCAGACCGCGACTGAGACAGAAGGTTGGTGAAGGTGAACACATTTTTGATGATCTCTGAACCAGACATCAGCTTCTGCTACCCCGTGACATGCTAACCTAGATAACACATAATGAAAATAAATTTGTAATATTCTAATAATACAAAGTGTTCTTTGGAACACTTGTGTCACCTGCTGAAGCATGACTGAAAAAAGTTGACAGGCAGACGACAGAAGTGATCCCTCTGAGCCATCTCTGCTTACAGCAGGTGACACAAAAATTGTTTAATTGAGTAGGTTACTTCTTTTTTCTTTTTTTTGTGTGTGTGTTTATATGTGAGTGTGTCTGTCTTTATAAACACATAAAGGTTGTTTTGTCCATAAAAAAAGTAATGTTAAGCATTAACAGTAGTGTTGTAGCATTGACATCCACAAATCACAGTGAACACCTTTTTAATTGGATGCTATGTGAACCACTTTCGTTGAGCCATTTCAAGATATGTTGTAACCCGCTATACTGTAAGCATATAATTTGTTCCCATTGTTACGTATTCTACATATGTATCATGACAGTAAGGGTTAACAAGAGCACCGCAAAGCATGGTAATAAAGGCTCGAATTGTAATGTGAAGAAGCCTTGCATGTTATATGGTACAACACTGATGTCTATCAAGGGCCAAATTATTGTTTTATCATATTCACAAAATGCTGACATGAGAAAAACACTTATGTTTGACTCAACATTGTTTGCTGATATATCTACATTATTTACTTTTGAAAGTTTCAGATTAAAGTGAAAAATCCAGCCTTCATGCACATCTACATATAAAGGCAAGTATTATTGGTAAGTTTGAACCATATCCCTCAGGTAGTGTAGGTGGAGTTGCATTCACGAGGTTCTGCGGACAGACAGACAGATGGGCGACTAACGGTATAGCATAATACTACCCTTTGGGCGTATAAAAATGGTAAAATAATAAATGGAGAGATGAAATAAAGAATAAGGAGACGTTTAAAAAGACTTGATAATTATATTGCTTATTTTTATATACTGTAATACCTTTTTTGTTGTTATTTGTTAAGTTTCTTTTACTTAACCCTTTCCCTCATAGAGGAAACCATGAAAAGACCTATGCGAACAGCATAAAACCAGATCAGCCTGCGAGTAACTCGCAGGCTGATCAGGTTTTATGCTGTTCGCTGCTCCTCAGTGGTCTGGAAATGAGGACCTTATAATTAAATTTGGTAAGGTTTAACTGTGGTTTTCTGCAGATCAGGCTTTATGTGGTACCTATTGGGTGCGTCAAAATGAGTCTATATGAGGGAAAGGGTTAAAGAGTCTGTATATATTAGATCCTACCAGACATATTGCTGCTCGCTACAACTTCAATCCCCAAACAAGTGACATCATACCACAACCCAGCTCAGATCCAGAATTTTTAAAATGTTGGGGGTTGGGGCCAAAATCTGATAGTGATGTCAAGGCTAGGTCCAGGGTTATGCTCCACTGTAAAAAAATGTGTTTCTAGTAGTATACATAGTATGATGGAGATGCATTATTAGGTTTATCTAGAGGGGAAAAGTATTGTATTTTTCTTTAAGTTTGATATATATCTTAATTTCTAAATTAAAGGTCATGGAACTAAGCCTTAAGTGACAAAATTTTATGCTGAGATTTGAAATTTTTGCATTAGCTTATACCTGAGCAGTGACATGTTAATGAATAGATGCTATATGATTTATTGTTGCTTAACCTTTTTCATCACTACAGTTGTATTAACATAAAAATATACAGACTAGTCTTTTGTCTCTTCATTTTTAAGCGCCATTAATGCCGATAATCTGAGCCATTCCCCCAGCTTAAATGTAGGTTTTTCTCCCATTTTCACGCAAAATTCCCCCTATAATCGAAAAAGAGTTTGCATAAATATTTTTGACAAGAAGTACCAACAACATAGTGCTCAAGTGAGAATTATAGGATATATCCAGTAGCATGGCAGCGGTATACTTCTCTGATGGGGAAAACTTATCATGAGACTTGCCAGTAACATGATGGGGCAGATGATTTGTAGGAATCAGGCTGCAGGCTCACAGGTTTGACTTGACTATTTTAGTTTACCATTGCTTCGACAGTATTTCAGTCATATAGTGACATCCAGCTAATAACAGGTGGAGGAAGACCCCGAATGCACAGAGACATCCGGGTAGAACCAAATACCTACCGCAAGCCAACTGGGGATTCAAACCCACGCGGTGAGGGGCTAAGTGAGTGTAAAAGTCAGCGACTTTACCCTCTCGGCACTGTCACAGGTTTGAGATGGGCACAACTCCAAAAGAGAAAAGGGGAAGAAGTGTAGTGGTATTGGACAAGTTTAACTACCTTTCAGTTGAGATGAGGATTAGAATATGAGCATGAATAATAGTGATTTTTTAGCTTCTAAAACTGATAATGTTGGCTTGTGCAGTGTGCATCTGAGGGAATGTGCCTCTAAACTAGACTTGTGTTGCACAGACAAATGTTGAATGGCGAAAATTATTACAACCATGAGTAAAGGGATTATCTTTTCCCTCTGTGGTACAAACTGTACTCTTCATTTTATCATATTCATACCTCTGCCATGGATATTTGGAAAGCCAATCTTGATAGACATCATGTCTGACAACATTGTTATTTGAGGTTGTTTTTCGCATTCGTGGTTGTATTAGATGAAGTTGATGGGTTTGTGATTCACTAGTACTACGTGTGTTACCTTTGTTATCTGTTTTAGTTTTTTGACTTGAAGAAAAATATATGTCAAACGCTGTTGCTTTGAAGAAGAAGGCGCAGATGACATTTTCCGGATGTTTATATCTGGATACTGAGTCAGGGTCTAAGGCAGGCATTAAATAAAAGTAACTGACGATTTTCAAGTGCTTCAACCTTGTGAAGCTAGCAGGTGTGTGCAATCCAAGCTTCTATCAATAATTGCCTTAGATTGACACTGAGTGGCTTCGCATTTGTATTTAAAAGTTTCCAGTCAAATAAATATAGTTCGATTGCGTCATAAATGCAGATGACACTGCCGTTTACCTAGCTATAAACAACAAGCAGGACTGTATTACACTTCAGAAAGACCTCGACAAGCTGGTGCAGTGGGAAAAGAAATGGGAAATGGAATTTAATCCCAGTAAATGCATTGTTTTAAATATTACTAAAAAGAAGAAAGCACTTTCCTTTGATTACAGATTACATGGACAAGCTTTAGAAACAGTGGATAATGCCAAATACTTAGGAGTTACAATATCAAAAGATCTCTCTTGGAATAAACATATTGACAACATTACTTCTTCTGCTAATAAAACTCTTGGTTTCCTCCACAGAAACATCCAGACAAAGAATAAGGAAGTTAGAGAAGCAGCTTACAAAACATTGGTTAGACCTCAAGTAGAATATGCCTCTACAGTCTGGAGTCCTCATACACAGACATATATAGATAAAATAGAAAAAGTACAACGCAGAGCAGTCCGATGGGTTAACAATAACTATTCTTATTACGACAGTGTCACCAGCATGCAGAAGGAACTTGACTGGCAAACCCTTCAGTACAGACGTGATGTCACCAGACTTCTTATGTTTTACAAAATAGTAAATAACCTTGTTGCTGTCCCATTACCTGCATATCTTGAAAGACCAGCGAGGATATCCCGCCACTTACACTCTTTATCTTACAGGCAAATTCATACTCCAGCTAGCTACTTTAAATATTCCTTTTTTCCTTATACAGTGATACTTTGGAACAGCTTACCAGAAAATATAGTCTCACAAAATGATCTTTTAGCATTTAAACAAAAGCTCCTCTCGTTTCAGATAGTAGACCGTCCCTGAATCAACAAAAAGATGTTTTTACCAGATCTTAAACCCAACATATTCACCTTTTTTTTTTCAGAAAATTTTCTCACCCTAACAAAATTTTTATTTTAACAGTTTTATCCTTGCACAGACGCGCACCTGCCAGTAATACCCGAAAGGGGAGTTTGTGCAGTATATATAGATAGATAGATAGATAAATGACCCACATTGTCAATTTCTTTGTTTCAATATCAAATTTTGATTTCAAAGTCTAAGACGCAGGAAATACGCACTCTAGAGAAAACAAAGTGATGACCCAACTAAAAAAAAAATCATGAATTGATGGATTATTAATAAGACTACAGGTAACAGGTTATCCGTTATGTATCTATTTAATAATAAATATTTAAATTATTATTTATGTAGGGTTTACATCGTCCGTGGTTCATATCGTCCGCCTATTAACCAAATCCTTATTTAAGTAACTAAAAGCTGTTCGAGTGTCCAGACCTGAAGATGCAGCTCGCGAAAATATACTTGGGTAGGGTATTACCGGTGGTCGTATATTACCGGGGTATTTAGAAATAAGAATAATATTGGTTTCATGAATTCTGCATCAATATCATTTGTATACTAAAGGTAAACACATACTATGTGCTATCTGTCAAAACTTTAAAACCTTAGGTATGAACTATTTCCAAGTGAGATTTTGCATTTCTTCTAAAATGCCCTTTTAACAACCAAAATTCTATGGAAATTTAACATATTTTCTACCTGACTTATTTCGAAACAATAATTAAAAAATAAATATATACAACAGAATTAAAAATCATTCTAAATGTTGCAGGACAGCATAATGAATGTCACAGAAAATTTATTATGATGATATTTGATCTAAAAAGATTACCAGAGGTGAAGTTTATATATGCATTGGTAATACCCTACCAAGAAATTTCTGAAATATATTATGTAGTGTTTACATTGTCAATATTTTTATCAAGGAGAAATTGTTCTAGAGAAGTGACAATCATTTTATCAATGAAATGTTGAGGATTACTGAAAGATACATTTTTCATGTGTGTGCTTCTTCCTCTATTTGTATTTTATTTCTGAAAGCTAAATACCACGGTAATACAACCCACCAGGATACATTACTTTTGATGAAATAGCACCGTGTATAATTAAGAGTTAGTTCTTTTACCTAAAGTGATAGTTATATTTGCAAATACTTTAAATTAAATCACTTCTCACCTCCTATATCCTATTTTATGAAAGATTTACATTTTACAGCTAAGTACTAAAAGGGAACTGTCAACCCTGACATTTCGATTTACGCGCTGAGGTGGTTATAGTTATGGTACTGTACTTTACTGTACAACGGGATACTACAGAAGAGTTATCTTTCCTGCATCACCTGAATCGTAGCCATGCATTGGCCATCATTGTCTCAAACCAAAGAACTATTAAGCATAATGGGTCATTGCTCAAACAAGTTTAAAAAAAAAGAATTTGCATATTCCTACCTTCGTCTTTACCTTTATCTTTAAAGAACATCTTATTTCATCAGCTGTTCCCAGACAACGCACCGTTCGTAATGTGAAATCATATGGTGAAACAGTATAAAATAGACAAAATAAACAGTACGCGATCTTCCTACGGTTACGTAGCGTAGCGTGTATGTAGGACAGGTCCGGATCCAGAATTTTTCCACGGGGGGGGGGGGGCAAAGTCTGATGTGAATGCTAGTGGGGTCCGGTATGCTCCCCCGGAAAAAATGTGTTTTGTGTGACGGAGAGAAGGGTATCTGGGGATAAAAGTAAAGGGTTTTTATGTTTTTTCTTCTTTTTTTTCTTGAAGACCATGGATCTAATGCCTAGGTCCCACTGGAGAAAAATCATCGGGAAATACACAAAGTTTCTCCCGATGGCATCAGATGATTGAGCCAAAAAGACGGAGCAGTCCCATGAGAAGCTTCGGGATTGGTCCGTTGAAACGTTCACTGATGTTTCGGTTATGGTACAATTGCCTTGTATTATCGAGGATGGCTGCCGATGCTCGTGAAATGTTTCCGATGGTCGGGGAAGGTGCCCCGGAGCTTCGCCGAATTTGAAGCACCATCGAGGGAATATCCCCGTAGATTAGGGGATGTATCGTTGTATCGAACCATCTAGCTGCCTCGGGGAAGATTATGGAGATTATAAGAATTTGGTGATGGACAAAATCAAGGGTAGACTTTTGGAGGTTTATGAGGATGCCCCCAGCAATGTCCCATGGCCTTTTTGACTGTCTCAGTCTAAAGTTGACCAAAAAAAGGCAATAAATTTTAGAGTGCGCTTGTCGTTTTTTTGTGTGTTTTTTTTTTTGTTGTTGTTTTGGGTTTTTTCGAATATTCTGAGATTCTATCACAAGATCTGGAATGTGTCACAGAAAGGTCACCGAACCTTAGAGACATCACCGAAGCCTAGGGGGTTCCTCGGTGGAAAAAATATTTCGCGGAAGCTCCATGAATGCTTCCCAGGAGCTTCCGGGAAGCTATGCGTATGTTTCCCCGGCCTGTTTTCCCCGATAAAACTTCGAGAACAGATAGGGGGGAAATTTCAATGCTAGCAATGAAGTTCTCCCGAGGCCTCCCAATGACTCCACATGGCTCGCAACGCTTTCGAAGCTTCCGCGAGACACAGGGGAACCTGTTCCCGACGCCTCCCGAGGCTCATCAATTTACATCCCCTAGGCAAAAAATGTTAAATGGGACTGAGCATTGAGCGATATATTTTTATATTTTACCTTCGCAAAGCCATGTTTTTGAACAATTACTGTGCAATAGTATTTTACTACAGTTATATTAAAAAAAATGACGGTAGTAAAGGGGGGGGGGGGCAGACTGGCATAAAAAAAATAATAAGTGCTTTTTGGAACCTCTCCCCCCCCCCCCCCCCCCCCCAAAAAAAACACACACACACACACACACACACACACACAAGTGACTTGTGGTGTACACTATCAATTAGTGAATGCTTTGAAGAGTCATCAGTTTTAGACTCAACATTGTAAAAGTCAGTTTTGGTTAAATCTGAGGGAAAAAAATCACTTTAAACATATGTTGTCAAATATGTTGAAGGGATTACCTGGTATATGCTGTAATAGGTTCGAACTTGGTAATCTTGACTGTCTAATTGTCGATCTGGAAGCAGCCTTTACACACAGACTTTCCATATAAATGTTAAATCAGTGACAAAACAAAACAATATGCAATGATAAAATATGTTGATATTTAATATAAAATCTTTAATATCCGTTTTATTTCGCACATAAATTGTGTTTCTGTGCATTAGTATTTCGTATTCATATATAAGTAACATTGCTCAATGACTGATTACCTGGATTTGATTTGAATTAATGATCATGCATAATCTACATACACATTGTCCCAAAATATGGATTGTCCCAAAATATGGTAGATTGAAATTTTCAAATTCTTTCATTTCATATTCATGTTTATTTATAAATTTAAAATACACCAGTGTCTCTATATGATCATGAATACACATACATGTAGATTATCATATTCGTAAATATTAAAATAGTTAACATGATGATGTACCGGCCTACTGTTTGTATTTATTCCTTTCAGGAAAATATTAAGAGGAGTTAGTTTCATAAAAATAATACTTAAAAAGTTATCTAGAAATTGTAAAGCTGATGACATTTAGACACACAGCCCATTTCTGATTAAGTTTAATTTGCATGGCTAGCGATAGGTATGCATCTACTCTGCAGTTTGCTACAGAAAAAAAAAAAAAAATCTTTTAAACTTTTTCAAAAACGAAATCGGCAATTTTTCATACCTGAAAGTTCATCAACCTGCCGGCAGCTTATTAGCCCGCTTTTAATGTAAGATTTCAAACTTTAAACATGTAGAGAAAAATTAATTAAAAAATTCGCTGAGTAGATTTCGTCAAAGTAGTTTTCTTATTATCATTATTAATTCCTTTGGGCTCTAGTGAAATTGTTTTGATGCTAATTGCATTTTAATGTCCAGCTAAGTTGTTGTGTTTAGCTTAACTATTTTATGCTATTTCTTAAACTGCATTTGCCTAGAATAGTTTATAGTTGTAATTGATAAAAACTTTTGGTAATTGCCTATTGTTAGATCGCTCGGCAGACGACATGTAAATTTCTCTCAATCAGTGAACGTGTCCGCAGTACCCTAAACACATGCTTATCACACATGGACGACTACCGATTCCGATTACCTACACATTAACAGCAGGGGGCCATAAGACAATAGGAGTCTGGCTGGTCAGGTGGTTATGCGGGTGGTTCAATACGGGGGCCCACGATGGGGATTTCCTCTGGACAACACTACTATGATGTAATCAAGGGATTTTATAGCCTAGAAAAATGTATGATCAGGGAAGCTGGGGGGTGGGGGGGGGGGCCCCTCGTCGGCCCCCCGCTGGATCCGGGCCTGTAGGAGATGACTTTAGTCAGATCGAAATAAACAAGAAAAAAAAAAGAAATTCGGCGTAGTTAAATAATTGTCAATTGTAACATGTAAAACAGATTAACAAACAAAACAAACTATTATAAAGTTGGAAACGTTAGCAAAAATGTTTATAAACACCAAGTTTATGGGACTGGTATTGTGGAGACTATTTATATAACAAAATGGATTTAATTTACAAACTAAAAACAAGCTAAGCTACCAACTTCCATTAATATTATGCACTTGCTGACATATTTTTAAGTAAAGACAATTCATATGTAACCAAACGAAACGGAAAGATCATAAATCGCGTATATCCGATTATTGTTTCCAGATCCTCTAAATAACTGCACAACTTCTTCGCAGAAGCTACCTCCCCTGAATATTACAAATTGGTGGGGGGGGGGGGGGAAGTAAATTATTGTGGTGACTGTGACGTCACACAGTTAAACGGTTACTCGATGTAGCGTATGCTAGATTTGATGCAACCTGGGAAAAAATTGCAGAGCGACCGCCATCTTGAATTTGTGACGATAATCTTACAAAATAATAAAAAAAAGTATTTGCAAATACGCGAAATATCGGCAGACAAATCGCTGAAAAGGGGGTTGAGATAGATGAACTAGACATAAGTGTGTTAGTATTTTACTTTGACGTGATAATCCAGCGCATTGTTTTAGAGAAAAATTATCGGCTTAATTATGTCGACACTGTTTAGCGAAGCGGTAAAAATCACTCACGAAATTTAGCCCCTCTTCAAATAGCTAAGGATCTTAATTTATTTGATTGATAGACTTAAACCTTGCATTTTTGATACCTTATGAAGTTCTAAAGCTAATTTTAATATGCAATACACTTCTCCTTTTTTTTAATTTCATTTTATTTTTTTTAATTTTCTGACGCATGTTTATTTCTTATGTTTTCTTATGAATCGAATGAATGTCATCATATTGTCTTGAAACAGACGTTAAAAAACAACGTTGAAATCGATGAAGTAGATATATTTTTGTTAGTATTTAACTTCAATTTGATAATCCTGTTTTTTGGAAAGTTAAGAATCTTTAAATCCATTAAGGAAAAATATTTTATCTATATGCCAAAACATTGCATTTCTCGATACATTATAGATTTTTAAAACTAATTTCAGTATTAAATACACTTCGTTTTTTGGTTTAATTTGATCTTCTTTAATTTTTCTGACGCATGTGTTCCTCTTATATTTTCTAACGAATCGAATGAAATGTCACAACACAGTCTCGACACAGGACGATAAAAATTTGATTCTTTCTAAAATGAGGTACGGGAATTTCTAAATTTAACAAAATACTAAAATACACATGCATAGTTAATCGAACAAAACCCACCTTTCACATTTTTGTCTTCTTATGCTTCATATATTTGCAAATACTTTTTGTCATTTTTTCCATTCTCGTAGAAATTTTGGCACATTCATAAACACATATATAGCCGATACATAACTGAAGTTTTAATAACTTTAGGACTCTTATAAATTGTGAAATAAAAATGAAGCATATGTGGCTATTTCCGTCTTTTCGGAATCGATATTATTTAACACAAACACATATATACAGTAACAGTTTGTATCAACAATACTCTATGTAATTTCCGACACATTTATTATGCCCCATGAAACTCCGATTAAATTAAAACGTGACAAGACAGAAAATCTGAATTCTTAATTAATAAAACGCGGCCATATGTAAGCGTCACCTCTTTATGTGATTGGCTATTGTCTTGAGATTTGACAATATGTCACATCCAGGGCCATAAAAAAGGCCCATCAAATTAGGTTCAATTCAATTCAATTCAATTATTTTATTAGCATAAACACATATATTTATCGCCATACAAATACAATAAATAGTGCAATCATGGCATGCATTCATACTTTACATTCAAAAATGAGAAAAACATGTAAATTTATCATTTGAAATGTAGAAACATATCACATGATCTTATATAATACCATTAATCTAGTGGACATTTGTATTTTTCGCTGATTTTCTTTTACAATGTGCAAGATATACAAATTTAGCTATTTTTTTTATTAATACCTGACTGTTTATTCTGCATTAATGTAACAAATTTATGTAATGTTTGTCAAGAACAATAGTAACGAGGTAAAATCTGATTGCGTAATTCCCTATAAAATGGACAAACTAAAACAAAATGATACTCATTTTCAACAACGTTTATATTACAAAAATGACAAATTTTATTTTTTCTTTCAATGTTTCTAATACGCCCTTCTTTTATAGCTAATCTATGAGAAGAAACACTTATTCGAATTAATGCTATCATATGAGAATGATTATCAATTTGCATTAAATAAGGCTCAGGTTCAAAACATTTTTATATAATTTGTAACTATCCAATTTGCTGTAGGTCACAATAGAATAGATCCATCTCTGAACATACTGGTCATATATACGAATAACAATATTTTTAAACTGTCTATTTAGACTATTTAAGTCATCGAATATAAATGAAAATCCTATGTCATCTATAAGAGTTTTAATATCTTTAGTCCATTTTAAGTCAAAATTAACATTCTCGTCAGTTAAAGAAACTAATTTAAAAGCAGGAGATTGAGATGACTGTGAAAATTTAAGTAAATATTTTATAAGTTTAATATTCCTATAAACTGTCATGGGAAATCTACCCAATTCACCATACACAGCAGCGTTAGCAGTTTGTTGTCTCACAGATAATACATTTTTCATAAATTTCAAATGTGTTCGCTCGATGTCAGGTACTTTATGAAATCCCCAAATTTCTGAACTATAACATAAAAAGGTGCCTCCGCATACACACGGATCAATTAACATGGGTAAATATTGGGGTCAAACAGAGAGTATTCAAAGATTTACCCGTGTTAATTGATCCGTGTGTATGCGGAGGCACCTTTTTATGTTATGGTTCAGAAATTTGGGGATTTCATAAAGTAAATCTGGCTTCATTTGCATAACAACATTTGATTGGTTGAAGAAGTAGGTCAAAATCCATTGTATACAGCTACGCCGAATAAAAAAATCAAAGCGATGAAGGCACGGAAGTTGTGTGTGTCTCAAGTGGAACATGGTTTGACGAACTGCAGATTTGCAGGGGGACGTAGTTTTTGCAAGATATCAAACTTATATTAAAATAATAAACAGTTGTTCATTGTAGGCTATAGAAATAGGGAGAGTTAGAGTTAATTGTTAATAATTTGTTGAAACAAATGGTGCTTTCATCTTTAATTTCTTGTAATGACCATGTTAACGCAGCGTTAAAGTGGGGTCATTGGCATTGCGCGAAAATTTGACCCCCGTTTATAAGTCATAACATTTATACTTTGTAGTGAGCAGACGTGTTTTTGTGGTCCCGGGTTAAAAGTTAGGATTTTAACGCAAACGGATGCTTAATGTTCATCAAAGACACACAGCGGAAAGTGTGTTTTTTAAAGCTTTACAGTGATCTAAAAATGGAATTAAAATGAATGATAAAAAGAGTAGAAAAATGAAGAAAAGGAGTGAAACTGATGACGATTATAGTGAAAATAAACGGATAAATAGACAAAATTTGCCCGAGGGGCCAGGACCAATTAGTCAGGCATTGAGTGAAGCGAATTCTGTTTTGTATGACGAGGGGATTAGCGTGTCAATCCGAAATTTATTTGAACCATTGAGCGATACTTACATCTTATAGGCACGTGAAAATATGGAGGACCGTTCGGAAAATAATAATGTTGGGCCAACAAATTCGGACATTAAAGCCTTATTAGGGAAAATGGACCTAAAACACAGATATGGATACTAGACTTAAAACTCTGGATGGGCTTGACAAAAAAGTGGATAATTTT
>CM037795.1:2574320-2624320 GCA_021229015.1 Solen grandis
GATAAAGAACTAAAGAAGCTATGGTTACATATCGATAACTTTACAAAGGAAAACAGTGCTAAAATGGATAGAGTGGAACATAAAGTCGACTCTGTGAATGTTGAGTTAGAGGGAGCTAGAAGGAGGATTGTAGATCTGGAGCGTGACAAGGATAAGTTGAAGGAGGATATGAACTATGTACAGTCGCAGAGCATGAGGAATAATCTCATCTTTGGGAATATTCCAGAAGAAGCAGATGAAACCCCGACGAGATCTGAACAGAAAGTGAGGGACTTTATGGTGAATAAGTTGAAATTATCACAGCAAGCGGTAGACAGCATGAGGTTCGAACGGGTACATAGGATGGGCCAGAATCGTAGTAATCCATTCGGAAGGGGAACCACCGGAAGTGGAAGTGATCAGCGACACCGGAGAATCGTGTGTAAATTCTCCTTTTTCAGCGAAAGGGAGCGGGTCCGCGGTAGCAGTAGGAACGTGAAGGGTTCGCGTTACTATGTGACGGAGCAGTTCCCGACGGAAGTTGCAGCGAAGAGGAAACGGCTGTTTAGGAAAGTCAAGGAAGAGAGGCAAGCTGGTAGATAAGCGTGGGTGTCGTACGACACAATGTATGTCAACGGTAAGCCGGTTAAAGACGCATAGGACGGACCGGATGGTCTTAAATGTTTAGTTTGGAACTGTAATGGGCTGAGTGCCGCAAAGAGGGAGGACCCAAACTTCATTTCTTTTTTAGTTCAACATGATGTTATTGTTTTAAGTGAATATTTGACTTGTAAATCTAGCAAAATTGATCTTTCAGGTATTCATTGTTATAACTATTATAGAAAATATAGACATAGATAGGCCAAACGCAGTAGTGATGGTATTGTCATTTATATTCCAAATGGTATTAAAGAGGGTATTTCCGTTGTAAAGAATACACATGATACAATTATTTGGTTAAAATTGGATAAGCATTTCTTTATTAACGAAAGTGATATATATTTTGCAGCAGTGTATATGTGGGGTGACTCATCGCCTATTGCTCATTTGGTAGACACTGACCTTTTTGAATGTCTTGAAAATGATATATACCATTATAACTCATTGGGTACTGTCATGATTGCTGGCAATTTTAATTCCAGGTGAGCGTGTAAAAGTGATAGCATTATATGTGACTCATATATTGATGAAGAATACAATGTATGTGATAATTTATTGCCTAGATACTCTATGGATAGGGGCAGTAACTCGCGTGGTAATATGCTGCTAGACCTTTGTAAAGCAACTGCGCTAAGAATTGCAAATGGACCTCTTGGTTCGGACATTGCATAATTTCAAATTAGTTCAAAATTTCACAGTTTGTCAGTTTAATGATTTCAGTGATTATGCCCCATTATCATTTGATATTGTTTGTAACACTTATATATTTAAGGAAGAACCTTATTTAAGTGAGTTTTTTAAATGGAATGACGATCAAAAAGAGGCATTTAGAAATGGATTGATTACCAGGGTTAACTGATTTTAACAATTTAGTTCAAAATAGAGATGGACAAATTGACAGAAATGTAAACCATTTGGTTAATGCCTTTACAGATATTGTACGTGAGGTTTCAAACCAATTATTTGTAAAACATGTCGTAAAATTTCCAAGCTTCGAAATAAGTGTTATAAATGATTCATCTAAATGGTTCGACCAAGACTGTAGAAATGCTAAGATCTTACATAAAAATGCGTTGTATGTTTATAATAACTCGCATAGTGATTTAGATAGAGCTGAGCTAGACTGTATAAAAGTACTGTTTCCAAAAAGCGTAGAGCTTTTACAATTAAACGCTGTAAGGAGTTTGAAAATCTAAAGCGCAATAGACCTAAAGATTGTTTGAGATACTTTCGTTCACAAATTGTAAATAAACAAGAAAATGTACCTATTGATGAATTTAAAAATCACTTTGAGCAAATGTTTGCAGATATTAATTATAATATTAATGAGGAGCGGAAAATTTTAATACCGACTTCGATTTAAATGATTTTAGTAATATTTATGGAGATCTTGATAACCCTATAACATACGAGGAAGTGTGTAAAGCTATTTCTCTACTCAAGAAAAATAAAGCATCAGGAGGAGTTAACTTTTTAAATGAATATTCTGTTTAAGCTTATGATATTTTAGCCGGATACATTACAGAACTTTTCAATATGATTTTAAACACCGGAACTTTTCCAGATGCTTGGACTAAGGGTATAATCATCCCACTGCACAAGAAAGGTGATAAACAAAATGTGAGCAATTACAGAGGTATTACATTGTTAAGTAATTTTGTAAACTGTTTACATGTGTACTTAATCAGCAAATAACAAAATGGTGTGTGAAGAAAATAATGTTATTTCTGACGCTTAGTTCGGTTTTAGAAGAGGAAAGTCTACAATCGATGCTGTTTTTATTCTTCACTCAATTATTAAAAAATATGGTAACTTAAACAAACGTTTGTATTGCTGTTTTATTGACATGAAACGATGTTTTGATTCCATATATCTCAATGCGCTATGGTTAAAGTTGTTTAAATCAAATTTAGATGGTAAATTGTTACGAATAATACGTAGTTTGTACCAATCAGATTACTTCAATATTGCAGTAGGCTTGGGGGAACTATTTTCTTTATTCGTAGAAGACTTAGAACTGTTTTTACAAAATAGAAATCATTGTGATATTGCTTTACATGATATATGTCTGATTTTATTGTTATTTGCAGACGACATGGTTATTATTGGGGAAACCCCTGAAGACTTACAACACTCACTAGATCGTTTATACAACTACTGTATGACCTGGGGCTTAGAAGTAAACATAATGAAAACAAAATTGTAGTTTTTCGCAAAAGGGGTAGCAAAATATGAGAAATGGATATATGCAAATGAAAATGTGAAAGTTGTAAATGATTTTAATTATTTAGGCGTTACGCTGAATTACACTGGCAATTTTAACCTTAATACTCAATCATTGTATGGTAAAGGTTTAAAAGCATTAAATACCCTGTTGTCAAATTTAAAAAAGTATGAATGTAAACCTAGAGTAGCCTTGCAGTTATTCGATGCTTTTGTTTCATCTATTATCTCGTATGGTTGTGAAATTTGGGGATTTCTAAATCTAAACAGTTGGAGATGATACATTTGAAATTTTGCAAAACTATACTTGGTGTTAGACAAACAACCTCTAACTGTGCAGTATATAGCGAATTGGGTAGATACCCGTTATATATAAATAGATACGTACGTATTTTAAAATACTGGTTTAAACTGAGGGAAAGTGATAGTATAATTATTCAATCAGTCTTTAAAGATGCTATGTTAGAAACTGAAAATGGTAACATGAATTGGTTTGGTGAGGTCAAAAACTTTCTGACACGATATGGGTAGTATTATATATGGTATTACGATGTACATGATTTAAAAAAAGGAAATGTCCGTGAAAATGGTGTTTGTATATAGAGCACTTAAAACTTCATTCGAATTTGAACCATACTTAGATAATATTTTGTCAAGAAATCTTAGAATTGCGATTACAAAGTTACGTTTATGTTCTCATAACTTAAGAACTCATACTGGTAGATATGATGGATTAGAGCGGCACTTAAGTCATTGTCAAATGTGCGATTCAAATGAAAAAGAGGATGAATTTCATTTCATGTTTATTTGCAAATCATATGCCCAAATAAGACAAAAATGTATCAAACGTTATTACAGAATAAGACCTAATATGTTCAATCTTATACAGCTTCTTAATACACAAAACAAATCGGAATTAATTATGTTAAGCAAATACATTTCAGAATCATTTAAGCTTAGATATACCTTATTAACAAATACATAGTACATGTTATACATTCATATATGTATTTAAGTTTTACGTAGTAAATCATAGGTTTAAAAGTCATGTTTTTTTTAAAAGACGTAACTTTCCAACAATCAATTTTTGAATTTTGTGTTATTACTATTGTAGAATTGCAATAGAATAATTCAGTCCATCCTTTATATGGAAAATATGTCATATATTTATATATTGTGTTCAAATGTATTTAAATGTTTTTTGTGATTTATATCTTTATATTATGATTTAAATTTACTGTGATAAACAAAAGAAATGCGACAATACTGTTCTCGTAGCACTATCAGCGCTTTGATTTGTACTACCGAGCGACGGCACAGTTTCTATTTATAGATGCAAATTGGTGGCTCCTTACTGTGTCCTTAGTAACTTCGGTTAGCAGATACAGGTATCAGCCATTCTATAGAGCAACAAATAACCCTTGGAGGTATCTCTGATGTATCTGAGATAGCTTGATGTGATTATTAATAAGTTACACGGATGGCCTCGACCCTATTGCTTCTAGGACGAGGAAAATAAAGTGGTAAAAAAGTTACACGGATCTGTATCGGATTTCAAACTTTCTGTATGGACCGTTGTAACACCACTAAACAACTGAAACCTGAACATCCACCATCAAAATTCAGGCACGAGCCACCTTTGTATGGAAAGAAACTATACTCCTCCACATGGTGAAGTGAAAGTTACGCAACATCACATGGAAAATAGTTATTTTGTGCTTTCATGCTACATACAATTTTTGTGTCCCGTAAATATTTATTTTTTACTCCAAATGGAGTTTTCAACACTTTAGCTGAATCTCAGTATACCTGTTTGTAGAATTCTGTTCAATCGTTTGATCATTCACACAAAATTAAGAGGTTATATTCGGCTTTAAATGTAGGAAACGAACCCTCGGAATGTAGGTACTATAGTTAGTGACTACGTCACGCACAACTAATAAAACATGAAATTTAGTTCGACTTTCCCACATGTCTGATAATTATAGATATAAATTACATACCCTCTAGAAGATAGATTCTATATTAGCAAAGGGGAAGAGAAGTAAACTTTCTTTTCTTTTTTATCTACGCTTGACAGATTCAATACAATACTAATAAAACGTTTTTCTTCCTATACTTTTTTTTTCTCATGGTAATACAAATGATAAAGAATTATTTAAATTATATATGTACTTAGATGCATAATTAAATCAACTTCGGGCTTTCAGAGATCTAAATTATCATACTTAATGTAAGTTCTTGGGGCTTCTCTTATAAATGCTCATAAATTTATAATTTTCATGACAACCTAACATCATTAAATGATATCATTTATATGTGAAAAACGTTCGTGTCATAACTGGCAGCGAACGCATCCAGCTAAACAATAAATTTAATGGGCAGAAATTCCGCCTATGTGCTTATAATTAACAAAATATTGTAACATGCTGTCCGCTGCATTTGACTTGCACATTTTATTGCGATATTTTATTTTAATATTGTGTAAAACAGAACAAAAATATAAATGGATGGACAGATAGGTAGAACAGTGATGATACGAGGAATGTCAGTCAGAAAATGATGAAAATACCTAAATATATCTTGTATTAATTGTTCATTTCATTTAATTTTTCACATTCCCTCAAAGTATTTTCCACCACTTTCATATTATGCACAGTCTGAGTCTTCTCGGGAACATTGTAGGCGAGTTTCATTATATTTGATCAAGTAATTTTAGAGATGTTGTTTGAATGAAAGTTGACGACGGACGCACGAGTGATGCATAATATGTTGTTGTTTTTTTTCCTTTGCAGAAAATAAAATAAAAACATATATTGTGAATTATCCACAAATATAGCACCATCAGATAACAAGTTTCAAGTTTATTGGCATAAATCAGTAAATAAAATTTGCCTTTGGCCATTTACAATCAAAATTATGAAGTATGACAACGACACAAACACAAAACAGATACAATAAAATATTGGATATTTACATTCAAGAAACAGCAAAACTATTAAGGGTATATTTTCGAATAATAAAAGCTTCTTTTATAAATTTTGATATTTTGTGTAACTTTTTTTTATTATTTGATGACATGGCATTAAATTTATTTACTGTAGGCCATGATATATTACCTAAATATTTGACGAATATTAGAATATCTAGTACAACATAAAAAAAAATGATACTCATATTAAATTGCATTTAAATTACATAATTAACATAACCTTTTTTCTCTATTGATTCTATTATGTCTTTCTTTTTAATAACGATAGAAGACTTGCATATTTTGAATCTTGTAATTTTATTCACATCAGTTGATGCAAGTAATTGATTCATGAATGTTTTTTAACATATTGCATGTATTTATTTTACAATAATAACAGTGGTTGCTCCCTGATTTGATTATGCGGCCCCATTGGCATAAAACCCATTCCATACTGACGTTTCCACGCGGCGTCAATAAAGAACAGTTTTGCCGGGACCTCGAAATGAGTTCGAGTAAAGTACGGTGTTCCAGGTTTCCGTGTTCGGAACTGGTATAATATTTCCTGGAAGGATTTGAAAATAACATCAACAACTCATTCGTGCCTGTACAAGTGCACACACACACACACACACACACACATCGTGCGTGGATTTGTGGGATTCGCTTCCCTGTTGTCAAACAAAGGTATTTTTTTTAGAGAGAGAGAGAGTGAGTGACAAAACATGCACGAACTTCACAATAAATGCGTGAATCTGTACGTGTTGTGATATGAACTGCGGGTCATAAATTAGCAAGTTATGTACATTATATGAGCGAATCATGCTATCGCAAGACATCACGTGTCTGGTGTGCTCTTCTTCGTCTCTCTTTCTATCTTTATATATATTACGGCCATGAGACTGGACGTTGCGAGTGTAATTATCCTTATTCGCTATGAGGTTTTATCAAGAAGCGTAATTTCTTGTGTCTTTTATACAAACAGTCAACCAAATAGTCAATATTTTCTCTTTCTTTTTCCTTTCTTTAACTTCTTTTCGGATTATCTTACAGTTTATATTTGTGAGAAGATAGTAATGACACAAATTTATGTTGGAACGAGTGCAGTGATGTAATTTTGATCATTTGACATATTTATTTACAGTACATACATAACTGTAGCATTAAATAAATGAATAGGAATATATTAGTACCGTATTGTAATAGTGCATGTATTGATTTTGACGATGTATCATTTACAAGTCAATAAAATGTATGTTCTGTTCGTAATTTCCTGCTAAACATCCCAGACGAGGGAAGTGGGTGCTATAAACAGGGAAAGTATGGCATACGTGTTTTCTCCCGAAGTACGTGTTTTATCACATGTCACAAATCAAATACTGTATAGCGGGTATTATCTGCGGGGGTTTTATTTTGGCTTTATTGGCGGAAAATGAAAATGCGCCAAATATAAACACCGCTAATACAAACCTCCGTAGTTATAAGTCGCCGCCATATTGTTTACTAAGGGACATTACTCTTATTAAATTTTGTGTTCATTAAAATATGTATGTATTAACTCCCTTAAAAAACAAGAATTATGTTGTGAATTAGGTACGATTTATTATGTAAATGAACAACATTAAGTATTTTGAATAACACAAAGTAATTGATACAAGTTATATAATTATGTAGCAAACGAAAATACAGACAGACAACACAGTCAGGTGATTAATGCTTAGTATGAATACCAGTACTTGGTTCAAATACCAGCCTTCGAGAACGCCTCTGCAATCACTTATATATGATCTACGCAGATCAATGTTTACAATTATAAATTAATTTATAAAGGCTTACATAAGGTAAGTAAGTGTCTATACCAGTACTAGTATTTGTTTAGTGTCGTAATAGGTTTCGCAGTTTTATAAAACAGTTTATCACACCTTTAAAGACAGCGTACCGTGAATGGCGTAAATACAATGGTCACAATAAATACGATAGATAGTAAACAGTTTTACCTTTCTCTTCCATGGCCCAGTTGCCACATGGTACAAGATTGACTCCTTATCACCTTTACAAACATTTACACCTTCTTATACTTGCCCTCTCATTCTGATTTCACATTATTTATATAATCCGATAATCGTCAATTATCATACAGGTAGCGTACAGACAGACAGGGTTAGTACCTTTGACCATCTTTTACCTGGAGGTTAAAATTTGGCGCTCAGTGAAATTTCCGCCAATATTTAGCATCGCCAATACAAAACGCTCCTGTTTACGCGAAATTTTTGCCCCGCAGAAATAACCCGCTATACAGTACCTTAAAATGATTGTACATACAGTTGTATTGCGTAAAATTGATCGCAGTCAGGACTCGGGAATTAAAATATAAATCAAATTTAATACGTGGTAAGTTATTACTATTTTAGTTTTGTATGTCGACCATATCTTTAGTACAACGGCATGGGAAACAATTTGTTATGTATAGACGTGCGACGGATATCAACTCGTTACTGGGACGAAAAATGGAGTTTTAAAATTACAAAATAATGATTCATTAAAATAAATATTGAACACCATACACAGAAATATCATTAAACAAAGTCTTAGTAACGAGCTCGTATAGTTACGATATTATGAACTATATTTTTGGTATTAAAATAAAGTACCGTAATGAATCAGGCCGAACAAATCTGTTTGAAACTCTATTTGAGATATTTGTGCTATAACTACATATACTACATGTATAAACATTAAACGGTCACCGTAGATACAAGACCCCTAATCAGTCTATTCTTAAATGCGGCAGTCAGTTTCTCTTTTCATAATAAATGAATAAATAAAAATAAAAGCGAGAACCTTTGCCATTCTGCTTTAAGACATGTTATCTCAAATTTAAATATAGTGTATTTTAGTCATTGTTATATATTTTCATATTTTGTGAAACAACGCTTTCAACGTTTTCATTTCGTAAGTCGTTTTCTAAATTACAGCCTCGGACTTCAAGTCTTAATGATTAAAGCGCTGGCCAAGAGTTCTTGCAAAATTCTCACGTGCAATCTCAGGATCAGACTCATATATTATTTCCAATCTACATAATGTACATGTACATCGAGTTAAACGTCATATTTTGGGTTTTAGCATGAAAATTGTACCCAGGTACACTGCAGTGTGTGTGTGTGTGTGTGTGTGTGTGCGCGCGTGTGTGTGTGTATGTGACCAAGTAAAATCCTACTTCCCCGGAGCTGGAATCGAAGAACTCGGGACCTTCGGTATGCAAATCAGACACTCTATCTCGTCGCTTCAAAAAATAGCTCTTGGCAATATAGTAAAAGTGCCGTTTTATACCTCTACTACATACAACCCCTTATTTCAAGAATCTGTCCTCAGATTCTTTGAGTATTAATGTCTGTGGGTCTTTCTAAGGCTGCCATCCCTTCTACAACTGAGTTACTTTCGCCCAAATGTAACCATGTGAAATCCTACTGCCCCGAGCTGGAATCGAACTAGGGACCTTCAGTATGCAATACGGATGATCTATCACATCGATACAAAAAGATAGCACAAGTGCCCTTCCACCCTCTATCTTACCAGAGTCCGAGTTGAGATGACATACTCGTCCATCATTCAGTACAAATAGGGCACTTATAATATCTTTCATTAACAAATTTATTTTAAATGTCAACAGCTGACGGAATCGTATTAACATAACTATGAACAATATCAATTAAGACAATGTCATTTGTATACGTATTAAAACAATAACAACAATCAGGGATACAAATCTATATGTTTACAATACATATTGACATGTTCATATTCTACTTACATGGGTCATCGGTTACATCATTAATGAATAATGTTATACTAAACTATTGTTGTTAATTTACTCCCATGGCATGTGACACCTAATTTCACTTCTTTTTTTTTTTTTTTTAATTAATTTTTAATTTTTTAACAGATACCTGTATAGTATTTGTTGTTGTAGTAGTTTAAATAGTATTAGTAGCAGTAATAGTAGTAAAAAATTTAATGGTGTAGAGAGAAGACAGCAGTAGTAGTAGTTGTTGTAGTAGTAGTAGTAGTAGTAGTAGTAATGGTAGAAGCGTTGGAGGTAGTATAGTAATATCCAATCGGCCAAAGGAACGGTCATAAAAAAGTAAACAGTAACATTATACTTAAATACTTAATGTAGTGGGTTTGTAAACAATACGTTGAGAGGCAGAAAATGCGTTCTTCGGTAACTCTGTTTCCCACCGAGTTTGGGTTAGGCGATGGGGGCGAGTTTATGTGGTTTGGTTTGGTTTAGAGGTTGAAACAATGATTCGTTTTAAAGTTGACTTTCAATTTAAGTTGAAAAAATTTCCTTGGTGTGTGTGGGGGGTATTATTATTATTATTATTATGATCATCACCATTCACATTATTAAAAAGAACGCAAATTAAGTGCGACCGGATTTGAGTTTTGTTCAAATTGTGTAATGAGTTTTGTCTCGACCTACGGGTCATGACGGAAAGACCACGTTAAACTCTTCTGTAAAGAGGCAACAATCCGATAAAACACCACAGTCTTTGTAGTTAATAGATAGTTATCTTTATTACTCTCCATCACTATAGTAACGATAAAGCTAAATGAATTTTATTGAACGCATATATTTAATTAAGTTACAATCATCTACCTTAAAATGTTTAAGGATATAAAAACATAAACGAGAAAGATTTAATTCGCATGTAAATTCAGTTTTATTACACCATAAATTTATTAGTTATGGGCATTTGATAACACTATCTGTCACTCGCTTAGTTACCCGTCTTTTTAATGTTGACATGTAAACAATGGCCTAATTTATCTCCTTAAATTATATATTCATGAAATAAACATTTGGAATCACGTGATCATAAATAAGACACAGAACACACAGCCGTGTGGTTATTTTACATTCAATTTATGACGCCTATTAAAATAAACGATAAGATACACATTTATCAAGTCTTGAAAGTAAACCTCTCATGGAACATTTGGACCGTTGCGGTACTGTTCCACTGCACGGACATTAACAACAGAGGGCAATTAATTGTGGCCCAAACGTCATTATATGTTCTACCCCTTAAAAATGGAATGTAAATAAAATTACTAAGTAATCGTAGATGTTCGGCTATCCCCGACACTTTGCTGCTTTTCGACGTGATCCGAATGATGAACGGTCCGCGATTCGTTACGCCACTGCGGGCTATGTGACGTCACCTCTACATGGTAGAAATGATAAAGCGGTCGCAATTTTTTAGGGACCCGGAATGAGTCGCACATTTTAAGTGCAATCTGTCATTGTACCGATTGCTTTAATTTCAAACTAGCAATCATTTACAATCAATGAATACAATTATTCTTTTTAACGTACTTTAGATCAGCTACTCAAATAAATAAAGCGATCTTCGAATACCTTCAGTACATTCATTATATACTCTGTCACATTTTTTTTATCAAACTGCATATTTTAAGTTTCTTCGTTGTGCTGTTATGACCAGACTACAGGCAATGATTACGCACTTTTATAAATCAATGCACTGCATTCACCTCGATGGTTTAGTGGTTAGAATTACCAATAACTTTGCAGGATGGTCGTGGCTTCAATTTAAGTTAAATTTACGAGCTGTAAATAAGCTTGTCAGTGAAAAATTCCAACTATGGGTTTCGAACCCATTCTTTCATAGCAGACCAACGCTTATTCGACTGCGTCACAAGGGATTTGGAAAATTGGGCCGATTAAGTAGTTTTCTCATATACATTGCAACTAAGGGCGGAGTTCACCATAGTTCTAAAAATAACACGTCTGCTTCCAATTTGAACGATATTAGCTAAATAAAATTTCTTTTTAAAAGGAAGGCTTGCCCAGTTTATTGTTAGCCGGTCTGTTGCGTAACCACCAACTGTTTTTGTTCAAGTTTTGGCCCCAGTATAATAACCAAGTACCATCGAGTGGATTTACCGGTAATATTTAGCTTTCAAGAATTTTTGGCACATGCTTGCAATATTTGTTTAATACTGTTTGTCATATACGAACAGATTCCATCTATAGTTTTATACAGATTTTCCCCAAAGAGTTATGTGTTGATTGCTGCTCCTGCTTAATTACAAATCGAACCCTTAAGGCCAATATAATAATTGGGCTGATAATAATACATGGCTTCTGGGCATGTATGTTAAAAATCATAACAGGGTACCAGAACAAGCACTCAATTGCTGATCACATAGGCTCGAGCCATATCGCACTTCGAGCCTCTGTGTTTCAGTAGCAGGTTTAGTAAATGTCTCTATTTACAGATTGCAGCAATACCCGCATGTATAGGTTAATGTTTGTTATCGAGGGTTTAACAAATTAAACCGCTCAAGCTCGGCGCAGCCGAGTGAGCGGTTTAACTTGTTAAACCCTCGATAACAAACATTAATGTATGGAATTATATTTTGACCAATGAGATTACAGTATTATTCAAAATTTTCGATCGGGTTAACTCGTTAAACCACTTGGTTTAATGGGTAACCTAGTATATACGACCAATCTTTGTGCGCATGCGTGTAGAAGTGGACTTGGATAGTAACGTCAAAACATAATTCCATACATTAAGTAGGTTTAATGTATGGAATTATATTTTGACCAATGAGATTGCAGTATTTTTCAAAATTTTCGATCGGTTTAACTCGTTAAACCACTTTTTTTTTAAATGGGTAACCTAGCATATACGACCAATCTTTGTGCGCATGCGTGTAGAGGTGGACTTGGATTGTAACGTCAAAACATAATTCCATACATTGAGTAGGTTAAGTATAGGTTAATGTTTGTTATCGAGGGTTTAACAAATTAAACCACTCAAGCTCGGCGAGCGAGCGGTTTTATTTGTTAAACCCTCGATAACAAACTTTAACCTACTTAATGTAAGGAATTCTGTTTTGACGTTACTCTGCAAGTCCAACTCTGCTCGCATGCGCACAAAGATTGGTCGTATATACTAGGTTACCCATTAAACCAAGTGATTTAAGGAGTTAAACCGATCGAAAATTTTGAAAAATGCTGTAATCTCATTGGTCAAAATATAATTCCATACATTAAATGACGTTATCGCGGCTATCTGCCATATCTGCGATATGTTGTTCTGGTACTCGAATACACTTGTTTCGTAATAACTCTCATTCGGTGGCTCTACCCGGATGCTTCCGTGCATTCGGGGTTTTCCTCCACCTGTAATTAGCTGGACGTCGCTATATATGACTGAAATACTGTCGAAGCGACGGTAAACTAAAACAGTCAAGTTATAACTATCATAGTCAGAATGGTTAGACGCTTTAGTGAAAAAAAAAATATAAAAAAAAATAAAAAAAATTCTCATTATAGGGAAAATATGCCAATGGAAATCAGAATTTCAAATTATAGCAATTTAATTTACTGCCCCACCCCCTTTTTTTCTCTTTCTCTCTCTCTCTCTGTCTCTCTTTCTCTGCAGCTTTTGGTGTTTCGGCGTTTTGATTTAGTCATATATTGTAGTCGGAAGATTTATTAATATAAATCTTTTATATGCAGGTGTGAATTTCACCGATTATCTGTATCATCTATAAATCTATAAAATTGACAGGATGACGTTTCAGTACTTTCAAATATGCTTTACTTATAAAACATGTTAAACTGATCAACCAGTTTAGATTGATGTATTTTCATTAATTGTCGGTAGTTAGGCCACATTGGCGCGTGATTGATGGTAGACGAGCCTCGCTGTGACGTGCATTATTTAAACCACCGAAACAATCGCTGCAGAGCAAAACTCCAGCTGGTGTAGCATTATTCGTCCCCGAAATTTAACGTCCAGTAGTTACTCGTCTGCGTATATCTCGGATGAATCATATTGAAAGACAAATGATATAACCAAGGGGGAAGTACTGACAATAAGTGTGTCATTATTAAATATAAACACCGCCAAGGATAATAAAGTTATTGTTGCTTTTCTTGTGTTGCAGTAAATATTGTGAATTTAACAAATAAGATGTAAGTATTTTGCCGTATTTGACGTTTAATTACAATTTTAAGCCAACGTTTTAATATTTTTTCATTTCCCGCTTGTACTGAAAACAAGCTTATTCGGCACTTTTCCATTTGACATTTAAATTTTATCTTTTAACAGATTGGCTAATGAAAATACAGTGCGATTTTGTAATTGTTTTCATGTGTCGTTTCTCAACGAAATAAGATTAATATTGAAAGCGATATTCTCAGTTGCAAAACGTATCAAGGTATCTTTCCTGATTACTCATGATCTGTCTTACGAATATGTTTTGAAACATTACTTAATATTTTATAGTATACCAGTATAAGCAATCGTTACACTAACTAATTTTCAAAATATTTGAATGACATCGTCCATAGCTTCAGGGATAAGAATTGTCTCATTTTCTGCTACAATAGCCTTTCATCGGATTCCGCAGGTTAAATACATTCAGCATGATTGTACTGATGTGTTTAAAACGTATATGTGAGTTTGACAAAAAAAAAAGGAAAAGGATGGATTTAAACAATTAAAATCATGGAAGAGTGGTGCTCGTTTTAAACAGGAAAGGCATGCCCTATTATACCGAACAACACGCTAGATTAATTTTATTCTCATTCCAGCTAAATCTACCGATTTCAACATAACACGGGCAACAGCTACAATGACTCTATTGTTACCATTGACACTATTTCTCGTTTCCGTTGCCATTGGCAACGTCCAATCTAAAGTGTTCACACTGCAAGCGGACTTTAAACGCAACAAGGACAACCACCTCGTCTGGGACCTGTCTCACGCTTCCAATGGACGGGCAGTCATCCTGGAACCACACAAGACCTTGACATTGAACTTCTGTCTTCGTCGCCGGAGCAGCGTCATGGTCCACGACTTCCGGTTCTCCAATGGCAACAGCAGCGAGATGGTGACGGTGCTTGTGGACAACATGCCTATGGGACGATTTATGTCGCCATCAGACGACAAACACGACTGGAATAATTTCATGTCCACCGGGACATTTCCCAGGGTCCTTGGCCTCGCTATCGGCTGGCATCACATCATGGTAAGTAGAACTTTTACATTTATGGCAAGAAATTTATCTGTTTTATTTATGATTTAATATCAGTATTTATTACTGGTTTAAGTCCATGTCGCAGAGCATCACGCAAAATCCTGTTAATTGTATGTCGAGTAGAAACACCCACGCCCCCTTCTCCCTCACCCCACCCACCTCCATCATCCCCCATTATGGTCAGGGTTAAATTGTATCACCAGTAGTGGTTCCAGCCCATGTTTTTTTGGTCATTGTCAGGGAGAGAAAAAAGAACATAATTACTAATATTTTCTTAATCGCGCGCGTAAAAAATGCAGTATTCAATATTATGATAAAAATATTCATTAAATAATCATAAGTATGCTATTTATGAATTTTGCAAACTCAAAAACTAAATATGCAGATATTCATAAAATAGTAAAGTCGTCTTTGAAGTATGTGCAATTTAAATTCTTTTCTTTGCAAAACTTACAATAAATTGAACATCAAAATTGAGCATTATGTTCTTACTATTGACATTTTCATAAGCTGTTTTTATTTTCTCTCGAATAAAAATAGCCACTCCTCTAATAAAAGTTATTAAAAATCTAGGTACAACCCACCGATCTATTATTCGTCCATGTACAGCCTATTTTTGCATCTATTTCAGTTTCAAACAAAACTGCGAAATGATGTTAAATATCTTGGCCTTTTTAATCAAACAACTGCTAACAAGTGCTTAAACATTAATAACACAAGACATTACCATTAGGATTGAAGCCATGTAATCTGTTATGTCAGTTTATATACAACATAAACAAGGACTCGTCGCCGCTTTTTTATGTTCACAACTGTCTCAAATGTAGCTCGTTCGCATTTACAGTATAATGAATTGCCTATAGAACTCATGTAACACATAAATTTTGTCAAAAGCGTCATGAAATAATACTCTCTCTCTCTCTCTCTCTCTCTCTCTCTCTCTCTCTCTTGTGTTGAAATGGGATGAGTTTGAGGAAAAGTTGGATTAACATATTAAGGTTAATGCGCGCATGTCTGTATTTTTGCGCGCGTGAATATGTCCATAAGTATGAAAGCTAAGTAATATTTGTGCGTGCGTATGAATCGTGTTTGCATGTAATAACGCGCAATTATTCAAACCATCATAGAGAATCTCATATCGTATGTGTCATGTGATATTAATTTATTTGAAAGAGCAGTTTCCGATAATATATCTTACAAGTTGTATCTGAGGTTGTAATGAATCATAGTAGTGGTTCAATATGGGGTGTTAATAATTACCACCGTATTATATCATGTTAAACATCAAATCTGTGTTAGCGACCATTCGTTTTTAGCAACAAACATGTGTAAGAGACCTCACGCATTTAGCAACCAGTCTCTGTAAGAGACCCCACTATTTAGCAACCAGTCTGTGTAAGCAACCGCGCGCATTTAGCAACCAGTCTGTGTAAGAGACCCCACTATTTAGCAACCAGTCTGTGTAAGCAACCGCGCGCATTTAGCAACCAGTCTGTGTAAGAGACCCCACTATTTAGCAACCAGTCTGTGTAAGCAACCGCGCGCATTAGTGCCATTCTATATAAGCAAACACATGGATTTAGCAACCAATCGTGTAAGCAACCACTCTGAATAGTCAATTGTGTAATCAGACACACGTGTTTAGCAACCATGCTGTTGACTAGCAGTAAGCGACCACACGCATTTACGCCATTTGGCAACCAATATGTGTTTGTTACAAAACGCATTTAGCTGCCACCTTTTTGTGACCATCTGCATGATGCTTTAAACACATTTTACTTAACATTTTATATCTTTGATACATTTCATTTGCTTTTAAATATATGTTACTGCTTAGGTTATAAATCCCCCTAAATTAGTGGCTAATTAGGAACTCTGAAATTTCAAATTTATCAGCGATTTATTCAGTAGAACACATTTTCTATTTTACCATGTATAAAATAAATCGATCTATTTGACACCATCAAGTGTTTCAAAAGTTTGCTGTAAATTCGGATAGAAGAAGCATACGCTGGTTTTGGTCTTCTCTTGTCTGTTGAAATGTCTAAATAGACTCTGTCCTATACAATGTACTTAGATTACATAACCTACACATACAGTTACAGCGAATAATGGTTTACAGTATGTTCTATTTGGCCATGGCGGGCCCGCTTGCCTGTAACGTGGTGCACCATGGGCTTTTTTTCTATATTCGAATGTTGTCTTGCCAAGTTTTCTTACAATCTATAATGGTTTATCCGTGGCGGACCGTGAATGGAAAGAGGCTGAGCTCTGGAGACTCCAAGGCGTACTACGATTCGGTCCGCGGTATACTATTGGATGCCAGCACGTTGCCTCCCGGCCCGCCACGTTCTGATGGGGTCACTCAATTCCTCACGTTCCGGTCAACGTCTGACACGTTTCCCACGTTTACGGACGAAACGTGGACGCAAGGCAGATTTGAAGCACGTCTATTCCCACGGTATAAAAAGAAGGCCTCCCAAGCAGTAGCAATTATCATCAGTGAACACCTTCACGATTGTCTTCTTCCACAGTTGTCTTTTTGTGATGATTATATTTTAGACTGAATAACCAAATTATCACCCCTGCTTTTGGCCTAAAAATTGAAGATTTTATTAATTTTAAGTGCCTACACATGCGGCTATTTCATTATTTGACTTCTTTTTGGTGGGCATTAAAAGTGCGTGTCAAACTCCAGAGGCAACACATAATAACGCAGTTTGATAGCCAGGAGAGACACTCATTAAATTCTAAATAATCATCAGCAATAGCTAGCAATCATTTTATCCTACCCTCTCCCAGCCTACTTTTAACCGCTTCCAGGTTATGACCTATTGCCTACGGTCACGTTTTGTTGAGTTAACCCTTTTTATATCGTCGAATATCCACAGTCATTCGCTAGATCACCTTTAGCCCATGGGATATTACGGCTGAATTTAGTGGTTTTAGGGTGTGTCGTATTACGCCATTTCATTGGTCGCATCACGTTTTTAAAACCAATCATAAAGGCCGTTTGATACAGGTGCCGGGCGCAGTCATTTGTTTTATTGTTTACATGACTTTCAAGCCTTCACGCCTGAGAGTGTTGCATTTATAAGGCACGTTTACATTGGTCGACAATTTAATCAATAATTACTATATTACGACGGTTTGCTTGCCTATTTCACCACGGCATGATGTCATGTAGTGAAACGGAATATGTCAGCCGGGGGTATTCGATGATGGCTTACTAATGTAGGTTTCTCATCCGCACCGTGACTGCTGTGGCAAATGTTTTGACAGTTCAAAAATCTGGCTCGGCATCCACGACAATTGCGGCATGTCACGTTTGCCCATTTTGTTCCCCCACGTTGTCTCACGTTCATCCCGTTCTGTCCACGGTGGCCTGAAGCTCCGGGGAACTTATTGTAAAATGAAGATAAATTAATGTAATTTTATGAGCATGACAAAGGATGTTTAATATTTTTGAAGAGTTTTCTGAATAATTAATCAAAATTTAATGTTTAGTCAGTAAAGCAAAATGAAAATACAATATTACAGTATGTATTTGCTATAACATATGAGGTTTTCGGTGAAAGAGCTTTACTTTGTAATTACTTACTTAAATTATGTGTGATATATCTTAATGTTATTAAAATATACTGCAATATTGTGGCTCCCAAATTTTAAAGCAAAACATATTTAAAAAAAAAAGAAATTAATATATTTCATTTTGATTTCTTACTTTTTAAATTGTTATGTAAATCAGACATAACTAAAAGACGGATGCCCGTCAGTGGCCATTACTTTGCTATGACACGATGATTCCCGTGCTGGTGAAAATGTAGTGTTACTTTTTAAGTGTGGATGGATGGACAATGTCATATCTAAATATTCAAAGTGGAAACATAAAAAGGCATCTAATAAGTGAAAAAAATAAATTGATATAAAAGTATACATGTAATGACATTTCCTTTTCATATACCTGTATACATTACACATACTACATGTACAAAGTATTAATTGGTATACTGTTATTTAATTGGCCCTTCGACTTTATACTTCATAGTCGGTTCTTTTATGTTTCAGGTATTAGATCGTTTATTTCCGATAATCGTCGGAAATGTTTTTAGTGTACTGTTTGATTATCGCGAGTGATTTCGTAAGCTTTTTCTTTTTTAGAAACCATCTACCCACATTGGCTAACGAATATGATCTAAAGTATCCGACGATTTGAACCTAAATATGAAAGGAGTACTATGTATAGATGTTTAAATGAACTGGGTAGTAAGAACATATGAATACACATGTGCTAATTTGACCGAGCTTGAACTGTTATTACACCCAAAAATAGACCTTTGACCTTAAGTTTGGTAGACTTTATTGTGAACTACATTATAATTATATTTGTAAATGTAACATACTTATAGACTTTTTATATAGATTTCTTATAACTGCACTATATTACAGGTCAAATACAACGGGACAGCAGACGGTATCGCCATAGACAAGATAGACCTAGATGTGGACGATAATCTTCTCAATGAAGACATTTTATCGTGTGAACTTTCCTGCATTCCCGACCAGACATTCCATTTCCGGCAAAATGACGTTCTGACCGAAGCTTCCTTCATTGTGCAGGAGTCATATAAAACAGTTTGCCCGGAAGTTGATAACATCAATGTTCCAATTTTCAACCCTAGTGTCCAGGAGTATGAAGTTACCGCCGCTCTACCACAGTATAAAGCGTTCTCCAATTGGAGGTCAGAAAACAACACTGGATGTCCGCATTTGTCCCCCATTCATTGGTCATTCAACAACATCCAATTATTATCCCAAGGGAACCCTGTCCCACACGAAAAAGCAAAACTGTACATCAGTCCAGGTCAGGACCCCTATTCGAAACTTTCACTTCTACTTATGGTACAGTTTGAGTTGGAAGGAAAGTCAAGTGGAATGGTCGACAGTGATATGGGGACTCTTCTTAAAATGAAGTTCAAACATCTATCATCAAACGTTCGTCTAGCCATGAATTATAAAGGTAGATATCCGGGCTTGTCAGAAAAGGATATAAAGCTTGTGACACCTCACAAGACCGAAACAGAATGGAACACTCCGGACTTCACGTGGGCGGATGCCGATTATAATCTAGTTTTAATTCAAATTTCCTCAAATACCAGTCAGTTATTAATACTGGACCACCTGTTTTTAGAGAGACGTCCCATGCTGGCAGACCAAGTGCTCACTATTCACAAAGACGACAATATTATTGTGGAGGCTGTATTTAGTGACTTCTGGTGGTTGAATCCAGACTCGATGTCTATCCATCTTTCCAGTGACCATACGTACAACAATGCTTCCTACTTCCGTATCTACAGACCAATTCCTTGGAATTCTGGGTACGCTCAGGTATTTGTACTCTACCAGGACGGGAACGCCCGGTTACTACCTGTACCACCGGAAGGAGTTGATTGGATACCCTTTGGTTCGTCCGTAATCATTGGACAAACAGACCCAACCGTTGTCAGGCCGTATGCCTCTATCACTGATGTTTGGATCGACTTAGAGAAACTTGTTCTTGACCTTAAATACAAAGATGGAGGATCTTGTCGTTTAACATTAGTGAACACTCTGTCCGAAACACGCGTAATAGTGTCAAGTATCTACTTGGCAAGAAGTCCGATTCTTTTTCCGTTTGCGACTTTCCGGTCAATGTACGTATCTGAAGGCAATTCTGACGTTGACCATGTCAGTATAAATGGCATGTACTCCACCCATATCATGGCTGACTTCGGTGCGGTCATGGGTCGCAGTTTCGTGTTTAACCGGAAGTGCATGTCCCGCCATCTTAATCTAAGCCCAGACATTTATATTGATATACGGCGGACAGCGAGTGATATCCCGAAAGTTCATTTAATGGAAACTGAATCTTTTCAAAGCCTTTTACAGAGGATACAAAACCATCGATATCGATTATGGACCCCAAGATTAAGAAATTAAATTGGGAATAGTCGACATAAATATATGTGGATAAATGATGCAAATTTCAATGTCCTTTTCCCATTTGATTCGAATTGTAAAATATAAAATTTACACCTGAAACTAAAAAGACGATAACACAGGCGAAACTTTCAAGTAAATATTTTGAACTTGAATGGGCATATGAGCTGATGGCAGATATCTGCATATCCGGGTGGCAAAGGACCACATCTGGTCGAATGCCATGCTGTTGTTTATTTTTGTTATATATGCGCCTTGTGATGGGGAGCTATTATCATGTCCCCTCGAGGAAAGAATTTTGTAAGACTCCGTGTGTGTGTGTGTGTGTGTGTGTGTGTGTGTGTGTTTCATATGTACAATTGCAGTGCTTAATTTATGCATGGGATTCTGGGGTTCTCAGAATATGTGAAAACAAATATTGTAAAAGGCATATTTAGCCTGTCTTGGCATATCAAACACTTGTGCTGTCTTTCCGGTACTGTTCTTTCATCTCTGTTTCTATTTCTTTTATAATGTATCTTAAGAGATCATTATGTTTTAATCATTATAACGTTTGTACTGGCTTTAATTTTTTTAATGTTTTATTTATTATCACCCCAGCTGGAAACAGCCAATATGAAGGGACACAGTGATATTGACATTTTGTTCTGATATCTATTTAGAATTTCATTTAGTGGTTGGAAGGTTAGTCAGAAACACCACTGGATCTCGTGTATCCCATAGGGTGAGATATTTCGACTTTCTACGCAAGAAAATTATCATATGACATTATACTTAAACAGCTGTTTCCGGTTTCGTATAATCATCACGTATTTCCTTATATCTAACACGTTACATGTAGCTTTTAGGCCGCATTACATCACTCCTCGTCATGCGCGAGTTTTCTAAATAATTATGCAGAATTTGTTGAACTGAAACAGCTGGATTAAATGTATTAGATGCAATAAATGAATTATTTCATATGATGCTAAAAATCGGGTTAAATCGTTATTTTCAGCTATTATTTGAAACATTTTTTTCTCGGTGTAAGATTATAAAAGTAATTCGTTCATGTGCGTTACAAGAATATTTTATACTAAAGTGTACATGAAACATTTTCATGGACTCGTTTAGTAAAATTTGATATGAAATAACAATTCATGTCAGATCCTATACATATATATCACATATTTGTTCTGATAATGAAAATTGAACAGCCGGAACTATCTTTTACAATCAGTGTACCATTCCATAAAATCTCACAAATACATATAGGGCATATATACAATGGGTGAACTCTTCTTATTTCTTAAATTTTGATAGACAAAATAACCAATTACATTACTGTAATGATGGATCTTAAACCGATAAATGGATTGATTGGTGTTACGGTTAACTAGATATAGTCCTGCCACACTGCTGTATCACGCCGTGGGCATGTGGCATGATACCACACCCAGTCCAGGGCTCACCCTGGCTGTAAAAATGTTTGCGCCAACACTTTCACCAAATGGCGACCGACAGTGTGAGCCCTGCAGTCACATTATCCTGACACCGGGCCAGCCAGTCCTGCAAGTACCCTTATATGCTGAGCGCCAAGCAAGGTAGCAATAACAGTACCATTGTTTACGACTTTGGTATGTCGCGGCCGGGGATTGAACCCACGACCTCCTTCTCCCGAGGCGGACGCTCTAACCACTCGGCCACCGGGGACGAGTTATTTTAAATGTAATATAACTATCACAACAAATGCTTCAAAGTTTCTAATCAAACATATTATTACGAGTAATGCCCAGTTACGTCCAATATCGTCACGAGTAACGTCCAATATTGTCATGAGTAACGTCCAAAACATCACGAGTAACGTCCAATATCGTCACGAGTAACGTCCAATACCATCACGAGTAACGTCCAATATCGTCACGAGTAACGTCCAATACCATCACGAACCATAATCCCCATCAAATCGATCACACGTCTCTTGACAGATCACAAGTTCCAAGAGAGCCCTTGTGCCAGAATAATGTGACAGGGCGTGGTCCATGGCGTTATACTGACAGCACTATTCCTAGCTCAAGTAGACATAGTCTCCAAATATGACTGAAATGTAGTCGGTTGGAGGTAAACCCAACAAACTGACAATCACGATTAGAAACAACAATTTAAAAAATATTTTGAGTTGCAGTGTTTATATTGAAACCATTGTTAAATGCCGAGTAGCTGAAACTTTAAATTTGTCCGACACGGTCTTTCATCAATTGAGACTGTATTGGTTTAAAAGAAACATTTACACTATTTAATTTAAATCATTATTTGGCATAACACAAATCAAATAACCGCAGAGTAAGCTATTATAACTGTATTGAGGATGGCTGAGCCATTTAAATCGAAGGATGACCATGCCACTCAAACACAAACGACCTATTACACTTCAGTTTCCAGTAGTTAACCCTTTCCCTCATATAGACTCATTTTGACGCACTCAATAGGTACCACATAAAGCCTGATCTGCAGAAAGCCAAACTCAAACCTTACCAAATTTAATTGTAAAATCCTCATTACCAGACCACTGAGGAGTAGCGAACAGCAAAAAACCTAATCTGGTTTTATGCTGTTCGCATAGGTCTTTTCATGGTGTCCTCTATGAGGGAAAGGGTTAAGATATTATGAAAATCACATAGTGCTTAATAACTACAAGAAGAGGGTTTGGAAAAGAATGCGTCACGCAGAATGCCAGCAAATGACTCCAACATGCGAGAAGTCACTCTTTATAAATTATACAAGTAAGAAACGCATACTGTACATTGCATAAAAGTGAAATATAACTCAAAAAGCTCAAATTTTCAAAGTCAGTTTTTTTTTTACTAATTCTATGAATATTTCACTGACTAACAAATTTTTTAAATGTATAGAGGGAACCATTATGAGATATAATAAATTGGGTTTCGGAAGTTCGATAAATATAAGAAGAAATTGTCAAAAATGTAGACTTGGGAGAGTGACGAATAAGGAGGCAGAAGAAATAATGTACTCGCCAACGAAGGCTATTTATTTGATTGTATTTCGCTTTAATTCAAGAAAAATGAACATACCGATAGAAATTAAGGACTTATATCTGAATTACCAAACACTGACTCTTTGTCGAAGTGTAGAACTAAATTCCATTGGTATGATTATGCCAAAGTCGCGTATTGATTAAGATTTGCATCTAAGGAATTGTCACTTTTTTTGCCCGTCGCCTCTTGTTCTTTTATATATTATCTATTGCAAATTAAAATGGAACATCTCAACAGCCTACATATGGTTAAGTTTAGAAGAAAAATAAAAGAAATAATTTCCGAACTATTTCCTTAATCTGATACAAAGAGCACCTAGAATTCATCCTAACTTTGATCAAAACTCTTTGCCCTAAGTGAATCAAAACAATGAACAGTGTGCACGTGTACAAACAATTTATCGGCCCGATTAATCAAAGCATGTAATTAACATAACCACTTAAATTTATTCAAACTTTTGATCGGTTTTCAAACCACAGAATCAGTTGTCCATATATCCGTCAATATTTTTGCATACGTTAAAAAATGAATTTTAACTGCAATGGTGAACCGTTCCTTTTTTCTTCGGCAAGTACATCAAACGTCATGTCCCAGGTTATGATTGGTTGAAATCATTCTCACGTGCTTAAAGCATCTTCTCCCATCATTCATCATCCAAGCCGGAATTACAAGCAATGATATCTGGGATCTTTATTGCCAACAATCAAATACTAAATCTGTCTTCTAAAAGATGTGCATAGAATACACACACCTTTTTATATATTTTTTTTCCGAAACTGCATTTGTGTTGTAAAGCGTAGTTAAATGATTAAAGCCGTAGAGAATGTACGCTTGCAGGGAGAATTCATCACCATAAATGCTGTTGTTTTTTTCCCCTGCCTTTTATTATTATAGCTTTTCAAGTATAATGTTTATATTTTATGATGAGATCAGGTTATAAAGCTGCATATTTTATGTCTCTTTATTGAGGCTCTATACGGAGTAAAAAAGTACACACGGCGTTTCAACGCTGGTAAGGGTATCTCTAGATGGAACTTTTGACATGTTTATTCATTTATCTATTTCTTATTTTAATATAAGGATATTTAATGTTAGGGCTTGGTGGCTATTATGAAATCCCCGTGCATGGTGCATATACCTAGATACCCTATTTTTCATACGGTGTATGGCTAATGAAAACAGAATTGAACAATGATAACAAAGTACTAACATTTTTTTTCGGGAGAAATGGTAAACCCTGAACTTCTGCAAAAATAGAATGCCAACTTATCAAACATTTATTTGTTTATTTATCATTTGTTAATTTTGTATTTATCCAATCACTTCTTTTTTCTTTATTTTCCATTTGTCTATTCTAGTATCCTGTCGTCACCATTTAACCTACATACATAACAATTATTTAAAGCAATTACAATTGTGATATTAATATTCGTCAAGTTAGCGACATGGCGACGTGAATCATGCATGAAGCATTGTCTGTTTCTGTCGCTGCACGTGAGCATATGATGATGTGCATGCTCTTTTAAGACACTTTTAGTTAAATGCCAGAATTAATTTGCGCATCCTTAATGTTTATTGTTTAAAACATAAAATAAACATTAAAATAAATGTTTTAAGGTATAAAAAAAAAATCTACAATGAATGAGAAAAGGAAAAAAAGGCAAAAGTATATGGACAGAGACTATCAATATGATGCAAACAAGCATGTCAAATTTATATTAAATTTCTTGCTATCTTTTTTAATGTTTAAACAATATCTGGATAAAAATGTTTACCATTAAACTCTAAGGCGTTTGCTTCAGTACCGTGTCCTATTATATGCTACATTTTTGTAGTACGCAGGCTATCGTTAAGGTAATCCATCCATCATTAAGTTATAATCATGGTCTTTCAAATGTTTAAAAAAAAAGACTTCAGAGCAGAAGCAAGCATACACTGACTTTAAGTTAAGGCTCTTTTGCTCTAAGTTATTGAAGGCTTGCATTTACTATAAAATTCAAACGATAACTTGATGGACAATGATCACAATAGAATGATGGATGGATTACCTTAAGTTAAATGTAGTTTTACTACCAGAGCCGTGCAATCTGGAACTAAACAATACCCTACACTATTAATACAATGAACTTTCGAAATTAAAGGAGATGCATCCCATATCTGTTGCACAACGGTCAATTTCGGAAAAAGAATAACATTTATATTGACTAAGAGCATGTTTGCAACTAAGTATATGACTTTCCTTGACCGTATTATTTTCTCTCACAACTACATTTTTTTCTTTATAAAGGCATTAATATCAAATCAATGCCTATAGAAGGTTTAGGCTTCGAACAAAGAACGTCACATGGCAGTTTAACAGAAGTTTGACTTATGTGAAAGATTCCCCAGGGGATATAGGCTTTGAAGACAATTCAGCAACTGAAGTATATAGATCTATATCGTGTTAATGTGCCAATGGTCTGCTGTGTTCCAAAATCAACACGAGAAGTAGTCTCTTAGGTCAGGACATTAAAAACACGGGAGTCTTGTATTACTATCTTTGCGAGGTATTCCATGTGTGACTCATACCTCACTATTACGGTTTGTACCTCGATCTGTGTGTAAAAATGTTGTCATAGCGAGGTACATTTTCCGAGGTATACCTCGGTATGTAATTCAACATTGAAACCAATAATTATTTCAGCCCTAAATCAAACCAAAAGAAAACAGCTGCATACAAAGAAGAACCCTAACCCTACCCTGACGCAGACTCCGAAAAATACAAAAATGAGGTACAAGATTTCTACCTCACAAGGGTGTGTGTGTGTGTGTGTGTGTGTGTGTGTTAATTACTAAAGGCCCGATCACACCGCAAGAACTTTGCTGGAGCGTTCCTGGAGCGGTGAAAAAATTTCATCACCGCTCGTTACCGTTCACCAGAAGTTGGCCCCCGATAAGGCAACGTCGTATACGCTCGGCCACCGCTTATGGTTCCTCCTATCGCTCCGAAAGTTTTGAGCTGCACAAAATATTGCGAGAGGTGAGGAGCGGGCAATTTCCGCTCCGGCAAAGTTCACCACCGCTCCAACAACGCCCAGTCAAAGTTTGGCACCGCTAGACGCAAGTTCGTGGACGCTTGGGTCCGCTAGGCCAACGCAGAAATCTTGAACGCTGGACCACCGCTGCTTCGCCAGCTTTGCCCGGGTGGTGATTAAACGTTGAACAAACTTTGGTGGAGCGGTTGTAAGCGTTTTACGAGCGGACACAGGATTGCTGGAACGGTGTCGGGCGTTGAAGCAGCGATCCATTGCGGCGATGAACTTTGGTTTGGCGTTGGTATGGAGGTGTCGGAGCGGAACCAGAATTTGGCTAGAAATACGGGGAGAAATGGACCAGGTTCAGGTTCCGTAGTCAAAAGCGGTATGCCGCTAAACCAACTTTAAACCACCGCCGAGCCAACGCCCGCATGCGCAGAACGCCGCTCTATCAACGCTCGTGTCACTGCTAAACCAACGCTCGCTACCGTTAAGCCAACGCTATAGCAACGCCGGCTTCAGCGGTGCACCGCTGAGGCAACGCCCGTGTTTTCGATTTTTTCCCCATTTTGTGCGCGGTGACGAGCGTTGTCGAAATTCGGTCCCCTCTCCCTACCGTTCAAGGAACGCTCCAACAAAGTTCGGGCGGTGTGACCGGGCCTTTAAACGGAAAACATCATAAATAGTTCAATTGTCACCTTTTCAACGTTACTAGGTCAAACAAATGTTTTAAATCATTTTGTTGATCGAGATGACCTGACACCTTCACTGTCTGGTGATACATTTAAGCCCCTTCCTTATGGAATACATGATTTGACAACGCGGTCTGTCCTCGACTAGCTATGTGTGATGAGGTTGTTAAACATCATATAAAATGTAATAATGTGGTCTTCAGTGAAGAGGAAATATAGATCAACTTCGAGTGACTTCAGTAGATTTCATAATATATCACCCAACAGGTTGACGTGAATTTATCATTATATCAGGACGACATTGTCTCGTGATGTACTTTTTCAAAGAGAGAATAAAAATATTGAAATGAAGTTATCATATAATGTTGTTGTTGTTGTATTCAGGGTCTCTGTAGTATTAAAGATATATTGTTGTATTTCACATATTTCACATTGACCAAAGTAATTACAGGTGGATGAAGACTAAAGGTTCACAGAAGCACCGAGGTAGGACCTACGGCCTACACCAAACCTCACTTGATAATTCAACATGGCCCGGGGCTCGAAACAAAACGTTGGTAGTAACCAATAGGCCACGGAGGCTTCACACGCAGTTTAAATGAGGGGGGGGGGGGGTCTTTAAAGACCCTCCCAGGCGCAAGATTCTAAACCTCTGGTCTATCTGAGAGAGATAAGAACCGTTGTAAAAACTTGGATTTCCATAAATCTATAGGATGACAACGGTGGTATTTCAATAGACAGAATATTATTAGTGCTAATGACTCAATGACGACAAAGACCTAAGCTATACATACATGTATAGGCTCAGACTTTTGGTGAAAATACGTAAAGCATTCTATATGTTTGGAAATGTACCGGAAGTACTTGAATGGAAACATTGAATTATGGGTTCTTACTGTTTATGTATAAGACTATATTATTATTTATACACAAATATATATTATATATAAATATATCTTAACATTAGCTTATGATACATTCTTCATTCAAAATGGTTTAATACAATGACTGAACGCTACTTTTAAAATGTTTGCCCCCAAATAAACAAATAAACCAATTAAAAGCTTTAATTGATGGTGATTCAATTTGGTCCAAAACAAATCTATCAAAATACACAAGTAAACAGGATTTTACTAAGTGAACTTAAGCAAAGTTTAAGTAGTGCAATTGATCTATTTGGATTACTTGTGGACAGAAATGTACTCCTCAGCGGTTTCGTGTAGACTAGTACTTGAGGCAATGGCCTTCAACGAAATCCGCAGTCATTATCCCCTAACAGAAATTGCTAAAGAAATTATGAAAAATCAAAAACAAGTAATAATTGTAATAGTAAACTTTTACTAAGTCTAAAATTTCTCCTTAGACAATCATGTACGTATGTGTTTGAGAAATAATGCCGTAAGTAAAATTAAGGGTTGGGGCCGGACCCCTTGGTGACCCATGTGAACATCAAAGAAGTACCATTCAAACCATCTCATCATGAGGAACAAGAATATATACGGTTTAGGGGTGGGGATCTGAACAGTTTTTGAGATATAAGGTCATTAGCAAAATTTAAGGGGATGGGGCCTGACCACCATGGTGACCCATGTGTACATTAAAAGAAGTACCATTCAATCCATCTGATCATGAGGGTGTGGGGCCTGACCTCGGTAGCACCAAAGTAGTACTAGTCAATTCCTCTCATTATGAGGAACAATAAATATACGATCAGGGTTGGAAATAAATTGTGTGAAGTTTTGTAAAGATAGGTCGAGTGGCCTCCGAGATATGGCCCGTACAAATGAGTAATAGAAGAAGAAGAAGAAGAAACCGTGTAAAAACAATAAGTCTCTAAACTTCGTTTGGGAGATTTAACAAGCAATATCTGTGTTTACAGATATTGGGGCCAAAAACTGAACATCAATTCATTCAACTAAGTCAATTAAAAATAATTACTCATTCCATTTCAGCCCTCAGCATACATGAAAATGGGTAGTAAATTAAAAACAAGAAGAATAGTTGACATATAAATAATCTATTTCATATAATTTACAGTGATCAATAAAAGAAAGACAATTTGCACACGAACCAATGGCAGCAGCCACTTTGTCGTGCATCAATCCTGTATCCGCTATGTCAATGACCTGTTGTAGCAGACAGACATGCTCGCACGCGAGCACGCACACACACACACACCAAATTCACTCATATAGAGACTGTAACAATGACAGACCTAAAGCTGAAGAAGGTGAAAGCTATACTTCAGACATTAAGGGATAAACCTATGCAGTCTCTTTTAGACCATTTTGCAGTTCATCGCCCATACTTTTGGATGATTTCATGACTACAAGGCAGTTGCTGTTTGTTTTCCTGTTTAACATAGATTTCGGATACAATAAAAATAAAGTTAAACTCTTATCACAAGCAATGGTTTACTTCACATTAAATAATTTGATGAGGTGATTTTTCATGATTGCATGGAGATTTCTGGTCCAATATAATTTTAACTCACCCTTACAATGATGGTACTTGTGACTGCCTTTGCGACCATGCAGACCAAGAGCCGCCCGCAATTCCGTGCAGTCTGACCATGCTCTGCACTGTTCGCTGTACACTGTATTCAATCTATAAATCTTCAGCAAGCACCCCCATAAACAACTAATTGTACAATAAAGAAATTAAGCACAGCCAGGGCTAATATATCAGACCAGGAACTGTCATCCATTGATAACATACTGACATATTCACAAAATATTTCCTCATGTACATTTAACACGTCCAAATTATTACCGCTATCTTACCTGCATCTGATAATGATGGATTTAACATCATAAGTCGCCAAGTGTTTTATCATACATTTAACATATGGCATGTTTATGTTATCCCATGACACAGTTCTATCCTATTTATAATATAGAGATCTTGGGCTATTTCCTCACATGTTTATTACCTTGGAAATGTATTAAATAGCATTTCAATGAATAATGAGTTAATCACGTGATAGGGGTAAGTCAATTAAACAAATCATCAACAGAGGTCACTGATTAAAGGGCTTATTTGATTTTTGGAAATGTTATAAATATGTATCAATAATCTTACAGAAATTAATATACAAAATTTAAAATTTGTTAAAAAAAATGATATGAACGATATCAGATTTATCTCTCATCATTCACCAGCTAATTTCGAGAATAAACGTTTCTTTTTGTCTATAATTTCTCTTACTTGGGAAGACATGTCAGCCAATGACATGGCGATTAAACCTTCATAGAAAATAACTATGAACAAATTACAATAATATATCTTGAATTTGAATTACTACTATGTATTCTGAAATGTTCAGATAAATTGTTTTTTTATAAACCGTGTACAACCTGGTTTGTGTTTTATTCTATGTTAAAATCACTCATGAAAACATACATTGTTCAAATGTCTATCAACTGAATACTAATATAAAATAGAAATAAATTTATCTACATACTTGTGTTATTGAAAACACACACACATACACATATATGCATGTATTACTATATTAGTATGTGTATGTGTGTGAGCGAGAGATCCTTTGTAGATTTACATGAGGCAATAAAAACTACATCTACCTAGTGTCCTTGAAGAACCAGTGCCAGAATACTAGGTGTCTTTCTCTATGTATAAAAACCAGTACTAGCTTCAACAGTTTGACCAAATGAGACAGACGGGATCCACCATGACTTTCAAATCCTATGGTAACAACTTAAAAATGAGCCGAGCAATTAAGCAAGATAGGCTGTATAACAAGAATCCTGGGCAGTACACATTCATCCTTTATCCCTTCCAATCAATACACATCCATCTAAAATTAAACAGATTTGGTCCTGGCAAAAATGAGATCTAATTACAATTGACATATTCAATGCTTAACCCTTTCCCTCATAGAGGAAACCATGAAAAGACCTATGCGAACAGCATAAAACCAGATCAGCCTGCGAGTAACTCGCAGGCTGATCAGGTTTTATGCTGTTCGCTGCTCCTCAGTGGTCTGGAAATGAGGATTTTGTAATTAAATTTGGTAAGGTTTAACTGTGGTTTTCTGCAGATCAGGCTTTATGTGATACCTATAGAGGGTGTCAAAAGGAGTATATATGAGGGAAAGGGTTAAAACAAAGACTAACAACAACAAAAAATATCAGAATTGTTCATTTTGAACACCCTTTAACTGAGAAAATAATATAACATATACAACTACAACTATTACAAATACAACAATTGTACATGTATTCAAGGGGATACTTTCTGACTTGAAATCAATATCCTTCTTAAGGTATTCCTTCCATCATTAGGGTGCAGGATCGATTTTATCTGGAGAAACTAAGGGAGTAAACAGGACAAAGTAAAGAAAAAAAAAAATACAAACTTCTTTTTTTGTGTCATCAAATTGGTTGTGCTTAATTAAAATTTAGAATGAAAGAAAAATCAGAATAAAAGCATTTACAAAATGAATTTCAAGTCTAAAATTACAATTTCTGAATCAGTAAACAGTACTTTTACATTGTACCAATATAGTCTAAGGTTACCAGGTAACAAAATTTAAAACTGTAATCCATGGTCCACTTGAAAAAGAATCCACTTCATCTTAAATAAACAATTAATTATAAAGATGGTGAAATTGATTAAATCATTAACTAATGAAAGACTATTCACTTGCTGTATGATATGACAAAATAAAAAGGAAAATATAAATCATCACCATTCATAAATATATATTAAAATCTTGAAATAATTCATGAGTTTGGACAGAATGTTGTTCCAGCACAAATCTTCCTTTAAAAATACAGTTAGAAGTTCTCTCTACTTATTACAACTGTACTCTTTATATATGATTTTGTTGGATTTTAACATTAGGGTAAAAAAACATTATTTTCATTTAACCATTTTTGTACACAAAAAAAATACAATCTGGTGAGTGGTCATTTAAAAATTTCATATTTGCATCATTTGTACCAAATTCAAACAATGAGCTGAAGATATACATGTAGTATATGACATAATAAAACTGTTACTCTAATGACATCATAAATTTGAGTTGTATATCAGCCAGTGAATCCAGCCCTTTATAATGAGAAAGTTAATGTCCAATATTCAAGCTGATGTCCAATATTCAAATTGATGTAAAATAGAGACAATGAAATCAAGTAAAGCATATGCATTGATTATTTTCTTAAAACAGATATATTAAGTTCTGATCACCGGTTGTCTAGTAAGAATTCTCTTCTCAATAATAACAGTAAAACTGTGACAGCCCAAGGAGCATTTTTCAAAGCACCATGCCAAATTCAAGATATGTTCCCCAATCCCACAGTAGACTGAACTGTTTTACACTTGATCATCTTGCAGATGAATTAACCCTTTCCCTCATATAGACTCATTTTGACGCACTCTATAGGCACCACATAAAGCCTGATCTGCAGAAAACCACAGTTAAACCTTACCAAATTTAATTATAAAGTCCTCATTTCCAGACCACTGAGGAGCAGCGAACAGCATAAAACCTGATCAGCCTGCGAGTTACTTGCAGGCTGATCTGGTTTTATGTTGTTCGCATAGGTCTTTTCATGGTTTCCTCTATTAGGGAAAGGGTTAAGGGCATGTACCAGGCCATCGGTTCATATTCTCTCTGTAAAGTACCAGTAAGTCTTTGCTCTGACATTGATACTTCCAACTCCTATGCTGATGTTCACATCTCCAATACTTTACAGAAAAGCACTGACTAAGATCTGTGAAACCCATTATGGTTTCCTCATAAATATTCATGTAAACACTAATAACTTGGCGATTATCAACTTACAGGACTTTAAATGGTATATGAAACAATTGACTATTCTTTGTCATGCAGACTGTAGAATCTGAGCTAAAATATTGTATAAGCAACCAGAGAATACCCAGATCAGACAGCTCCATCTGATCTGGGTCTACTCTGTTTACCATTGCATCAAAATGAGCCACAATAAGATACAGGGTTGATTTACCCAAACATGCCAATAATCTTGTGATTTTATCTACCAGGCTGTCCTCAGATTGTCACAATTTTACTGTATATTTTTGACAGGATATAATACTAAAGGTGAAAATACAGAAAGTACACATTGGTAGTATTAAAATATGAACAAAATATGAACAAACTATGCAAAAAATCCTTTTTGAGACATTCAATGACATATTCAACATTAAAAATATGACAAAACTTAAACGGTTACAAAAATGACTGTATACAACTCCTATATTTACACACAATATTATTACTCACCGATGCGACACAATTCTGACTCATTCCATACTGTATTGCTCCTCAGTTGTGTTTTCCTGAGGTAAAATATTAAGTAATTCCCTTCGGTATCTCCATAGACATGAACCATTAAAACACAAAATGTAAAAGGTGTCTTGATCCATTTATAGCATACATGACTGCAGATAGCAAAGGTCATGGGTTCAAACCCCACTGGGGTTGACAGAAATCTTCCATAACCTCCCATGCACAAAGTACTGGTCCAACTCATGAGCTGTTGAGAAGTATCAGTAGAAGTGTTTCCCTATCAATGTAAAATGAAACTTAAAAATAATTAGTTTTAGCACTGGTCAGTCTGGAATCATTTTCTAAGTTTATGAATGATATACAGGATTGTGTTTGGGTCTCAATACAGTTTAGACTCGTCATATCGACATTGCGAGTCTTGACAATTAGTATTACTCAACATACTTTAAAAGTCCCGACTTTTTTCTCTATTAAAATATATATAAAATTTCTTCTTATTTCGACATTTTGTATTTCGACATATCTTGATGTATTTCTTTTGCCCCGATGGGTTATTCTCACCTGAAACAATATATTTATCTTGATGCTTATGGATGTGTGAAAAACAATTATCACTGTAGTCGCAGTAAGTTTTCAAATTCGTAGATTATGTCCCCAACCAATGCAATTAGGGTTAATTACTACATAAAAATTGTTTGGAATTCAACTGATAAATGCTACATGCAATCATACACGCTAAACTAAATTATTCAAAGTATAAACTATATTCATCATACTGTTGATCTATCATTGATGCCGTTTGGTAGTATTAATAGTGAGTATAATGAGAGAAACTTGCATTTCGTCAAAAAGGTATTAGACATCAACTTCAACAAAACTGAGTTTAGGCTACAATATATAAGACAAGACTTTTTACTAGGTATGTAAGGCCTATGTAGACAAAATGTATCAAATACATGTGCATTTCATGAATGATTGTGTAAAAATGTTCACATGTTTCCAAGTACATGTAAATTCATATGTCAACATATTTATATCTAGACATGAAAATTATGATTTTGTTGATGTGGAGATAATGAGTCTCAACTGTATAAATCCAAAGGAACAGCAGTTTCTTCCTCACCTTATCATCAATAATTTCTTAATTATTAACCCTTAACCTGCTGAATTTCTCAAATGGACTAAGCCGCACCATTTTTGGAACTGTCCATTATCAATTTTAAGGATAACAAGATGAAAACTTGTAGTTGGTCAGCCAACAGTAAAGAGAGATGTGCAGGCTGGCCTGGCTCATTACTGGTGGCAAAAGTTAGCACTTAAGGTTCCAGCAGGGTAAGGGTTAATGTCAATTTACTTACATCTTTTATCGTAATATGAATTGGAAATGGAAAACTGCTGTATTTATTTTATTCCTTGTGGGTCATCCTTCTCGATTTTGTTTATTTGAATAATTTTGTAACAAAATGAAGGACCCTATTATCTTTCAGTATTTATAATAGTAATTATATTTTTCCTAAAGGAACAATATTCTCAAAAGAATAAAATAAAGGAAGACAGAACATCTAGGATGTTAGAGACTACATTTCCGATTTCAAACTTTCTCTCTTAATAATTCAAGTTAACTGCATCAAGCATGTATTCATACAGATATTATATTCCTTTTACATATACAGTGTGGCCATACCATGTGGTATATGACATCATTTTATGCTAATGCGAAAAAACATATTTTGCATTGGTTCTGAGGGAAAACACTGCTGTAAGTATTTTATATCATTGTCAATTTTAATGGTATATAACTCATGCGAAGCAAAAAATTGTGCCCTACACATATAACACAATGATGCGTTTGTCAGATGTACAGATTTTCTTAACGTTCGGGAAAACCTTCCAAGTTTGTGAAATTTTGTTTTCTAAAACATAAAGCACATCGCTAATAATGTTTTCCAAAATGTTAGGAAACACTGTTCATCTGAAAAAAGAATCATTAGGGCTTTTGTGTAGTGCACAATATTCTGACTTACATTCACTTTATCCCATTAAAATTGGTGAAGGAATAAATTACTTACAGCAGTTTTCTTTTCCAAATTGAGGCAAATAATGCTGCTTGTGATATCTTAAAATGACATCATATACCACTGTATAATAAATCAATTAAAAAATATAAATAAAAAAATAGTTTCTAAATCCTCTTAAGTTCAAGCTTGTATATCCAAATAACATACATAATAATATAGCATGCCTGCAGCATTTTATCTAAAAGTTTGAATTGGTGGGAAATGGTTCCAAGAGTAAAAGAAGATTAGGTGTCTGAGAACAAATCATAATTCAATTTACTGGGTACATTGATGGCATCAGATGCAAAATTTCAAATGTATAACCTACAGATAACTATGTACTCTTGCAAAAGTCCTTCATACCTTTTACATTTCAAACAAAATAAAATGCAATAAACAAAAGTGTTGTGTTTACAGAGAAAAAATCTAATATGTGTTCATTCATTATTAACAAAAATAACACTTTTTTTCTGTAAATAAAAACTGTTGTGGATTTCTTTGAGGCTTCTATTAAAGGTACTTAAGACACAACACTCAATTTTAAATTAAGTCTATAATTTTTTAGTGTTTTGAAACTCCCTTATAATAATGGTAATGTTATCTCAATAAAACTTTGAACTAAAATCATCATAATCCTACTAACATAATTATAATTATTCATAATTTATAGACCAATATAGCCTGATGTATGGTCTCAAATACAAAAGACAGTCAAATACACTCCCTTTAATCTTGGAATGTTGGCTTCAAAGTTGTGCAGTTTGAAATAATGATTACAGTATATATACATCAAGATGTCCCATTCATCATAGATATATTGATCTCAGAAATGTCTAATATATTTTCTTTGCAGGTTTAAAGTCATTTATTCCCTAAAACTGCAGATATACAAGAGGTTCATAGTGGCTGTAGACAGCTCATCTGAGTACCGTCAATCAAAATAAAACAATTTCGGTTACTTGATTTTACCTGGTGACCTTCAACGGCAATTAAATTCAAATTTGACCCTCTGTGATTATATAAATGATCACATATGATGATAAAACCCCATCCCCTGGAACCATCAGTTTTTAAGGAACAATTATTGTTTCAGCAATTTCTTTCATGAGCTTTGAGGTGATGATTTTAGCCAAGCTACACGAAATTATATTCATAAGTTTCAAAAAAATAATAAAAACAGCAAACTCTCTGAAAGTCTCATTATCACAGGGATTAGCTTAATTCAATAGCACTTATGGTTAAGGACCATTAACTGATAATATCTACATAAAAACACAATTAGTTTTGAGAAGAACTTTCAAACTGTCCAAAATATCATATAAGGAAACTAGCACTACTTTCCGAAAGAATCAAATTCTTTTTTAACATTTTATTACCATTTGTGCCAAATGACTTTAAATTCTGGCTTTTCCTAGTTTCAGAGGAGAATAATACTGAAATGTTTGTGGGCAGTTTGTGAAATGGTAGGTAGGACATTAGACAGGATGAGTTTATTTCAATTTCTTTCAACAGTAAAGCCATCGTCTGTAAAAAGTTAACATGAAAATATCTTAGTTAGTTGTACCTTGTCAAGTACCACAATTAAAAAATGAACACTTTCAACTCACTAAATAAAGCTCTGGTTACACAAACAAGAGGGCCATGATGGCCCTGATCGCTCACCTGAGTACCATTGCTTCAACTGATGTCAAGGTTTTTAAACAGACAAGGATTCTGATATAACTTAATCTAAAACATTTTACCCCTGACAATACTACACACCAAATATCTAAGCAATGGGCCATATAGTTTCAGAGAAGACTTGGGCGCAGGGTCATTTATCACCGTAGGGCCAAGACTTTGAAAATCTTTGTAATGAACCATTAGATGCTACTACATACCAAAAATCTTAGCTCTAGGCCTTATTGATTCATAGAAGAAGATTTTTTAAGATTTTCCTATTTAACTCTATGTAAAACAAGTGACCCCTGGTGTGGGGTCATTTATCACCATTGGGCTATGATTTGTGCAATCTTAGTGATTTTTTAAGATTTTTAACTCTATGTAAAACAAGTGACCCCTGGTGTGGGGTCATTTATCACCATTGGGCTATGATTTGTCAATCTTAGTAGTGGCCCATAAGATGATGCTTCATACCAAATATCTAAGCTCTAGGCCTTATGCATTCATGGAAGAAGATTTTTTAAGATTTTCCTATATAACTCTATGTAAAACAAGTGACCCTGGTGCGGGGTCATTTATCACCATAGGGCTATGATTTGTACAATCTTGGTAGTGGCCTATACGATGATGCTACATACCAAATATCTAAGCTCTAGGCCTTATGGATTCATAGAAGAAGATTTTTTAAGATTTTCCTATATAACTCTATGTAAAACAAGTGACCCCTGGTGCGGGGTCATTTATCACCATAGGGCTATGATTTGTACAATCTTGGTAGTGGCCCATAAGATGATGCTACATACCAAATATCTAAGCTCTAGGCCTTATGGATTCATAGAAGAAGATTTTTTAAGATTTTCCTATATAACTCTATGTAAAACAAGTGACCCCTGGTGCGGGGTCATTTATCACCATAGGGCTATGATTTGTACAATCTTGGTAGTGGCCCATAAGATGATGCTACATACCAAATATCTTAGCTCTAGGCCTTATGGATTCATAGAAGAAGACTTTTTAAGATTTTTCTATATAACTCTATGTAAAACAAGTGACCCCTGGTGCGGGGTCATTTATCATCATAGGGCTATGATTTGTACAATCTTGGTAGTGGCCCATAAGATGATGCTACATACCAAATATCTAAGCTCTAGGCCTTGCAGTTTTGCAGAAGAAGATTTTCAAAGTTTGCATTTTTAAAATCTATTTTTAGCTCCTGTGACCTAATTATGCAATGGACCAGAACCATTTATACAACTTTAGTAGAGCTTCATCCAAGGAACATTCCTGCAAAATATTTTTTAAATTGGCCAAGCGGTTTAGAAAGAGATGTTGTTTGAAGCAATTGTTGACGCCGGACGCACGGACGCACTGACGCACGGACGCACGCACGCACGGACGCCGGACAAAAGGCGATCAGAAAAGCTCACCTTGAGCACGTTGTGCTCATGTGAGCTAAAAATACAATTCAACATTTAAAACTTTCAAAAACTGACCTACAAAAAAATGAGGGCAACACAATTTGAAAAATGAAGTGTTGCATTGCTGTAATCTTTTAAGAGAGATTCAAACATATACTCAGACTGAGGGCAGTAAATTAAACTTCATTTTCAATCCAATTTGAAAACTTCCGAAACTACAGCCTGTATTCAATTAACCAATCAGTCTTATGATGAATGGAACAACTTGAACTTTGTGCTATCTGAGTTTGACATCTGTATATCTGACATTGTCCCTTACATACATCATAATCACAGTCATAAAAAATCATAGCTCTTTATATTAAATATATATATATAATATAAAAACAAATGTAACAGTTATCATATTGTTAGACAACAGTTTAGATCTAAGACTAGTTTTGCTCATGACATGCATTTAATATTGTAAAGCAAATGACTGAGATGGAAATGTTATGTGGTCAAATGATTGGATCACATAACATTATGTGAATGTGTCATATCTAAGAACATAGAGTATTAATTCATCTAGCAAATTAAACCAGACTCCCTAATGTACAGCTAAGCTGAATATTTGCTAAAATGACATTTGCATTTACCATTTGGCAATATACTAATGTTTAAAAAATGTTTGAAAAAATGCAATTTTTATGTTAGAAAAAACAATTTCTATGTGGGAAGAAATATAGCCATTTCTAAGTAAGGATGGAAAAAACATTCTGTGAAACAAATGGCAAATGTAAGTTATAAGTAAATAACTAAGTGTCTAATTCTTGAGACAATCCTGGTAAACTTTGAATGGCAAGTACTTCCACATTGCTAGCAAGTGGAGACAACAACAACTATATCACATTATGCTCAGTTGATTGAAGCCATTGTCATAAACTGTTTATAATTTCCAAACATCATAATCTGACTTTGCTGTAATAAGCATCATGCTTTGAAAAATGGGGGAAAAAAATCTCTGCTACTGTCATGAAAAACATACAACCTGCCCTTTAACTCTTTGGATGATCAGACTTTATGATGTTTCTAACAGATTGATAAATTTAAAATTGCTACAGTGTAAATCCTGATCTGGGTCTAATTCGATCATCAATACTTAAACGCTCAAAGTAAGAAAATATTCCACCAGTCTTGTTTTAGAAAGAATTTAAGTAAAATTATTCTGTCATAGAATATTAAAGTAAATGACTAAGTTGATACTGATATACAACTTAGAAAACAAACATGACAAAATACTTTTTAAATTACTTAGACTAAGTTTCTGGCTGAATATGGTATCAAAACCTTGAAATAAGATGTAAAATATCTGAGTATCCTTACACTATCATCCCTATACCAGTGTTTATCTTGATAAAGTCAGTTAGAAAATAATGTAAACCTAGAAACAGTGAGTACAGTCAAACCTGTCTTAAGCAGTCAGTCAAGGGAACAAGAGAACGTAACCACATTACAAAGGTGGCTGCTACATGAAGGTTAAACATACAACAAAGTGCTAGTTTCGTAATATCAAGACTGACCGCTAAAAGCGGGTTCACCGCTAAGTACAGGTGACCGCTAATACAGGTTCAACTGTACATATATCTATAGTACTAAAAAAAAATCATACACCAAACCTGAAAACCTATCACCTTTAATTGTGCATGAAAAAATAGTCATCTCTCTTAAATCAAAATGTATTACCATTCTGATTATAGAACTTGTTTCTACAGACCTCACCAGCTTTTTCAGAGAAAATAAAAGTTTTATCTTTACACATTATTGTTAATCATTTGGATTACTTAGTCATACTGATCAGAAACAGTTTCCAAAATAATGGTGGATGCTTTCTTCTGCAGAAATACCAGTGATAAAAATAAAACAAAAACTTTTATAATCATTCATTCACACATTGTGAACCTCAATAAATCTAAAAAAAAAAATTGTATGAAAAAGGCATTGATTACATACCAAATATACAAAACCGTAATTTGTAAGTATGTATAAGATACTGAAAGATTTTGAGGTGAGAAAAAAATGAAATATTTCATCAAAACCAATCAAGAAACTTCAACATGATTAAAAAGGTCTTAACGATATAGACTGCAGCACAACAGAATTTCCAAAGCACAATTTACAATGCATACTACAGCATACTCTTAAAAATAGAACAAAAACTGACTAAGATGATAAAAATGATACAATAAGCATGGACAAAAAGAACTAGTATGACTTTTGAAATGTTGCTATGGTAACAGAATTCAACTAGGCAGTGTCAGTGAAAAACTGTGTAGTTGAAGCGAGGCAACCATTGTCTGACCTGGGACTGTCTATCTAGCTAATTGTTGGAGAAGGTGATGGACCAGCATACCCCAGCCTTGACCCTCTCAGTCGGGGCGGAATATAGACACTTTGGGTATAAATTCAACTACCAAAACCTGAAACAGAAAGAATAGTTAAAATGAGATGAATTAAGCCTGAATGGAAAAGAGGAACATAATGAAAATCAATTTTGACCTCAGAGTCTTGCTTTGAACAAACTTGGTACAATGCTACACACCAAATATCTAAGCTATAGGCCTTACAGTTTTGGAGGTTTTCAAAATTGCATTTTTAAAATTTGTTTATTTACTGTGACCTACTTTTTCAACAAATCAAAACAATTTGAACGATTTTGACAAGGAAATTCATCAGGATCAATCCTGTCAAGTTTGGTCAGAATCTATTAAGCGGTTTAGAACAAGATGTGTTCATGACAGTTATGACAGATGTGTGTACAGACACCCATGCATTGTGTTACTTAAGTGTTAGAGATTCATTGTTTAACCCTTTCCCTCATATAGACTCATTTTGACGCACTCAATAGGTACCACATAAAGCCTGATCTGCAGAAAACCAGTTAAACCTTACCAAATTTAATTATAAAATCCCCATTTCCAGACCACTGAGGAGCAGCGAACAGCATAAAACCTGATCAGCCTGCGAGTTACTTGCAGGCTGATCTGGTTTTATGCTGTTCACATAGGTCTTTTCATGGTGTCCTCTATGAGGGAAAGGGTTAAGAACAACAGAATGACTACTTCAAGAACAAAAGAATTATGTGGTTACGGAGTGAATACAATAGATTTCCTTTGTCTTAGGCCACACCACCTACCACCTAACCCAACATGCGCTCGGACAGACAAATACCAGACACAGGGCCATCCTGATAGCTCACCATGAGCATGTTTTTCAGGTGCAGATTTATATAAGCATCAAACCTTACACAATGATTTCTTATTCTTGTGCTACAATTTAAAACCAATAGACTTTGTCAAGATATTTTTGCTAAGAGAAATGATTCTCTTCAAATACATGTGTCACTGTACAAGTTATTCACACAAAACTTACGTATTCCATCATACTGCTACTATCACATCGCTGTTTTGATAATCTCCAATGTAGACCAAGCTTTAAACAGAAAAAAAAAAGAATGAACTAGTTTAACATCTTTAACTTAATACATGTGGGTGTTAAGAAGGAGTCTTAAAGTCGTGTTTGAGACATATATCATTATCAATTATTATTAAGTTAAAGTTTGTTTGCACTCTAGCATCTTCATTTCGTAAGCAATCGTCTTCAAACTTTATGACAAAGTTTATTACCATTATCTCACAGCCAAGTTTGATTATGGTTGATATCGGCCTATTAGGTCAGGAGTTATGTCCCTTTTAATATGAAAAAATGCCAGATTTCACTTCACTCTAGCATCTTCATTTCTTAAGGAATCATCTGCAAACTTAATGACAATGTATATTACTAAGATGCTAGGGTGCAAACAAACTGAAAATTGGCATTTTTTAATATTAAAAGGGGCATAACTCCGAACCTAATAGGCCAATATCAGCTATAATCGATCTTGGCCGTGAGATTATAGTAATTAACATTGCCATAAAGTTTGAAGACGATTGCTTAAGAAATGAAGATGCTAGAGTGCAAACAAACTAATTGTGGAAGACGGACAGACGGACGGATTACAGACGGACGACAGACATTCATTGATCCTAATAGCTCATCCTGAGCACACGTGTTCAGGTGAGCTAAAAAAACACTGGATGATGCAGGTGAATGTGACATGTTAAATTTGCCATTTCATCTGCAAATTCCACATTAGAATCACACTTAATGCAAATTGCAACTTTTTTCCATAATGATGCCAGCTTTTTTTTTTTTTTCTGGAGGCCAAGATATCACTTTATGGCCAATTTTGCTTTGCATTTTTTTTCATAACCCGAATACTACAGTCTAAAATGCTGACCGTCAGACCCTATCACCAAATGCGTAAGTATGTAATTATAATTATTAATGTAATGAAAGAATCTCTCCAAATATCTTATTTGTTACACATCACTATAAGTGAATGAAGTGAATCTACACTGGCAGCTGATATGGATATACAATAGACTGTTCCGTGCGAGACCATTGCAAAATCCCTAAACTCAATCCACGCAGATTAGGTCCTAAGTTAGAAAGTATAGCTTTCAATTAATTGAGAGTTTATGTAAAATTTGAAAATTAAAAAAAAAAAAAAAAAAAACACTTAGAAAAGTTAACATTATATAAAAGATAAAAATATTGGTTCAGCCTCCACAATGTACCAATACATATCGTGCCTGGCCAGAATCGCGATACAGCGGGAATACCCAATATAGCGGTAATACCGCACTTCCCTACTAGTGGCATGATACTAAACAAAGTCTCATTATCCGGACACAAAACCCAACCAGTCCTGGAAATCCCTTTGTATGATTTCAATACTGAAACAAAAGCTAACCATACCACATGTATTTTAAGTGTCTCTTGAGTGGGGTATAACTTATACTATATAATCATTAATTTTCAAGGAAGTTCAATTTTCTTTGATTTCATGGCTGATTTTATTCACAAATATTAATCCCACAAAAACTGTTCATCTAAGGCAACTTCTCATTTCTAAAACACGAGTCTACAAATAGATATACCAAAGAAATTGTTTTTATTAGATTCCACGAAATTATCAGGAAAAAAAAGTGATTTTACCATAATATTACAGGGAAAAAATATGAGGATCCACACAAATATTAATGCAACATTTAAATAATGTTGATAAAAACAATGAAATAATTTTTTATCTAAAAAGGGGCCATAATTTGCATAAAATTTAGTCAAAGTTTTCAAAATTGATTGTTTGATTCCCTTGATGACCTTAATAAAATTTCAAATTAAGCCCAAGTTATTATTGAACTATATGCTTGCAGGCAAACCATTAAGCAAATATATACAAGCAAAGATGAGGCATTATTTGTAATAACTTCAGTCAAGAGTTATCAACCTTGGTTGCCCAAATCCCCCTGAATACACCCATTAAAATTTAAAGCAATCCATTATAGTTAATAATATATAACCTTGATAGAGCTTGCATGCAAAACTTTAACCAAACTGCTATGCCGACATCAAGGAAAAGGTGACTGAACTGTTCTTCAAATAGTCAAGCTAACAAAATGAACATATATGACCTAAAATTACACTGATCTTTCATGCAGATTTAATAAATATTAAAATATAAAATGTATACCACCATAAAAGTCACCTGGTATAAAACTCTTAGGATTGAATCAGGGAACTCTTTCTGAAAGGGAAAGGCCCCACCAATGTAAAGATCTATCTGGGCCTTTATGTCTGGGCCTTATGTTTAGGCATGATCTCTCACTTTACAATAACATTTAAAATACTTTACATCAAAGTAAAATATAAAACAAGAGGGCCATGATGGCCCTGGATCGCTCACCTGATATCATTAGGCTATGTAAAATCAAGTGACCCCTGGGGCAGAGCCAATTTTGACCCCAGGGTCATGATTTGAACAAACTGGGTAGAGGTCTATTAGCCCATGTTACATACCAAATATCTAAACTCCAGACCTTGTGGTTTTTGAGAAGAAATTTTTCTAGCTTTTTTCCAAAATAAGTCTATTGTAAAATCAAGTGATCCCTGGGGGGGCCAATTTTCACCAAATATCTAAACGCCGGGCCATGTGTTTTCTAGTTTCCTAAAAAGAAGAATTTTCAAGTTATTTCTATATTAGCCTATGTAAAATCAGGTGACCCCAATGGCGGGGCCAAATTTGACCCCAGGGCAATGATTTGAACAACCTAAATATAGATCCACTAGACAATGCATGATTCATGATTTGAACAAACTTGGTAGAGGTCTATTAGCCCATGTCACATACCAAATATCTTAACTCCAGGCTTTGTGATTTCTGAGAAGAAGATTTTTCAGGTTTCTCCTATATTAGTCTATGTTAAATCAAGTGACCCCTGGGGTGGGGCCAATTTTGACCCCAGGGCCATGATTTGAACAAACGTAGAAGAGATCCACTAGACAATGCTACATGCCAAATATCTAAACTCCAGGCCTTGTGGTTTCTGAGAAGAAGATTTTTCAAGTTTTTTTCTATATTAGCCTATGTAAAATCAGGTGACCCTTTGGTGGGGCCAAATTTGACCCCAGGGCCATGATTTGAACAAACTTGGTAGTGATCTACTAGACAATGCTGAACAAATCTAAACCCAGGCCTTGTGGTTTCTGAGAAGAAGATTTTTCAAGTTTTTCCTATATTAGCCTATGTTAAATCAGTGACCCCTGGGCGGGGCCAATTTTGACCCCAAGGTCATAATTTGAACAATCTTGGTAGAGAGTCATAAGATCATGCTACATACCAAAAATCAAAAGGCTAGGCCTTGTGGTTTCGGAGAAGAAGATTTTTTCAAGTTTTTCCTATATTAGCCTATGTTAAATCAAGTGACCCCTGGGGTGGGGTCAATTTTGACCCCAGGGCCATGATTTGAACAATCTTGGTAGAGAGTCATAAGATCATGCTACATACCAAAAATCAAAAGGCTAGGCCTTGTGTTTTCGGAGAAGAAGATTTTTAAAATTTTCATTTTTAAAATCTATTTTTAGCTCCTGTGACCTAGATTTTTGACCAATCAAAATAATTTTAACAACTTTGGTAAAGGGCCCCATAGTGAACATTCCTGTGAAGTTTTATCAAAATCCAGTCAGTGGTTTAGAAGGAGATGTTGTTTAAAGAAATTGTTGACGACGGACTCACAGACGCGTGCACGCACGGATGACGGACAAAAGGCGATCACAAAAGCTCACCATGAGCACGTTGTGCTCAGGTGAGCTAAAAATAAGACATTTTTCTTACCTTATGATATAAATGACTATTTTCCCAGTCTAACACTTTCTCTATAGAATGTCTGGTCTGGAAAAACAAAATGTATAATTATGAATAAGCATGTATTAATAAATGCATATCTATGAAAAACAATTTTTGATTTATTAATATAAAGTTGCACTCTATTGAACTACATTCATAGTACTTAAGAAACAATGAATGTATTTCTTTTTCATTTATTGATCAGAAAAAAAGAAAATTTCTCAAAGTTCAAATGGTTTGATTCAATTAAGGTTTTTCTTCTCAAAAACCTCAAAGTCTGTTTCACTGAAATTTTGAACATTTTCTGTATGCTCATCTTAAAACATGTGAATTTGTAGATGATTCATACCGATGCTACACTGCCTTGAAATTAATTGACTGCTTACCCTCTCATTTATATAGACCAGGGGCCACTCAACCTCCCTCTCACAATCAGACCAGGAACCACCAATTTCTCACTATCAGACCAGAGACCACTCACTGTCACTTTCAAGTAGATCACTGAGACCAGGGGCCATTCAATCTCCCTCTCACAATCAGACCAGGGACCACTCTCTCTTTCAAGCAGACATGTCAGACCAAGGTCACTCAATCTCACTATAGACCATCCCCTCACTTTTTAATAGCCGAAACTGAGCTCAAGCAGACCACAGGCCAGAGGGAGCAGCCGAGGGTACAACAACAACATATACATCCACAGAGCAGCCACTTGACGTTCACTGGCAAGGGCCTTCTTCAACGTACTGTTGATTCGTAATACTGTATCCCGGAACTCCTCTGGGGCAACCTGGACATATCATTAAAACTTGTAGACTCACACCAGGTAAATCAAACTCGGACGCAGTAGTTACCTCCCCATACAGTTGTAGATAACCACTGCCACCACAAGTAAAAATTAACAGAATTTAGCTAATTTTTGATTTTTCCAAAAAAAATTATTTTACTGCAAGTGTCATTTCCCTAGGCATGTTTTCTTTAATAAACACCAAATTTCACCTCGTGGTAAAAAAATAAATCATTTTATAAAATATTTTTGTTGTGACAGCAGACAGAGATGCCATTTTCTTAGTTTACCATCATCACATGACATTTTGTGACGGCAGTGAATCTTTGCTTGCAAGGGAGATCACTGTGTGGAGTTTGCAGGTAAATCAGTCCTGGAACAACACTTACATGTATAGCACAAAGAAAGGCAAATACACCAGTCGCTTTTTTTCACAACATTGATATGTCATGGTTTGTATCCCAAAACTTCCTGGTCAAATGACTGACACACAAATCAGCCACTGGGACTATATACTTATTTAAGGCTATATAGCAAACAAGATTGTAAAATTAGTTACATCAAGAAAGTTATATGGTGTATTTTGATGGCTGAAGAATCAAAAGGTAAGGTAAATATTGGTGTCATTCTCTATATCATTCAAAACACTAACTACATAAAATATATAGCATAATATACATGTATATACCTGATCAGTTCCCTGAGATAAAAGATAAACTAAACAATATGGTAATATCTTTTGTTAATAAATTTTGATGAAAGCCTTCAATATACTGGTCACACATCATACTCCAATATAGCTTTAAATGCAGCGCTATCAATAAGAAATCACTTCAATACATGAGAACAATGAGTAATCTACTCAAGTCTGATAGCAATCTTCTCAAGTTGTCTACACACAAATGACTACAAGCTGTCAAATTCAAGTATGATGATGTCATTTTCATCAATGTATGGTTTTCATTGAGAACATTGTTGAGATTTTTTTTCTTTATGAACAGTGACCTTAATTTCTTTTTGCTATGGAATTTAAAGCTGCAGCCACAATATTTCAGTTATAAAAGCAATGTCAAGCAAATTACTGGTTAAGGAAGAGCGTTAGAACAGAGAGGCATCTGAGTAGAATGTCTGAACTACTGCATGCCACTTTTCACACTCAAAAACTGATTAAAATTTGACTATCCCCACCCTAAGGCCATGATGGCCCTGAATTGCTCACTTGATTAATACTACCTTCATTACCTTTTATAAAACAGTCATACTGAATACAAAATCTATGCAGAAGTACAGCAAAATACTGTACTTGTGATCCAAATTTTGATGGTCATAGCTATAAAATCAAGTGACCCCTAGGTTGGGTCCAATTTATACCCAACAGCCATGATTTGAAAACTTGGTTCAGGTCTATTTATAAGGTCATGGAACACAACAAATACCTAAACTCAAAGCCTTGAGGTTTCTTACGAGAAGATTTTTCTAGATTTTCCTGTATAAGCCTATGTAAAATCAAGTGAACTCTGGTGTGGGACCAATTTTGACCCAATGGCCATGATTTGAACAAACTTGATACATATCTGTAGGGAAATGTTGCACACGAAACATCTTAACTCCAGGCCTTGTGGTTTCTAACATGAAAACTTTTCTAGATTTTCCCATATATGCCTTTGTAAAATAAAGTGACCCTGGGGCAGGGCCAATTTTGACCCCATGGACATGATTTGAACAAACTTGGTAGAGGTCCATAAGACAATGCAACACACCATATATCTAATCTCTAGGCCTTGTGGTTTCGGAGAAGAAAATTTTTAAAAATTTAATTTTAAAAATCTATTTTTAGCTCCTATGACCCAGATGTGCAACGGACCAGAACCATTTGAACAACTTTGGTAGAACTTCATGCAATGAACATCCCAGGCAATCTTTATCAAATTTGGCCAAGTGGTTTTGGAGGAGATGTTGTTTACAGAAAATTGTTGAAGCCTGACACAAGCACGGACGCCAGACAAAAAGGTGATCACAATAGCTCAACATGAGCAAGTTGTGCTCAGGTATATTAAAAAAAATAATAAATTTCATAATAATTGCTTGAATTTAAAATAAAAATATGATTGTTTATGTGCTTGATTTAAATACTGCACCAACCCTTTTTTATCATTTATGAAGTGGTATTAGTATTACCAGGTAGTTAAAAAAAATGTTTGCAAATCAACACAAAATAAAAGTATTAACATTTTTATTAGTGAATTCAGTTTTATAACTTGAGGACATTGTACACAGTGACTGATAATGAGATGAGTGGCAGAGTGTTGCATCAGTATGATGCCTATATCCAATCACACTGCCCTGACACAGAAACAAACCCTTCTGAAACTGCTATTTGCTTTACCATTAATATATCTGGGTCCAAGGATCAAACAAACCTCCCACTTGTGGAATGTGCATTCTAACCACTTGGTCACAGTGACTTGTCAGAAGACATTGACACAAGATAAGCCTGGTTATGATGGGGATTCAATATGGTAATTTGATACAAAATGTGTACAAACCTTTCCAGTTAAGGTTGTTGGAAACTCTGCGTCAAATCTGTTGCTTAGGCCAAATCTGTAAGTATATATTGATATTTCATTATACTGTTGTCATGTCGATGGAATATAGGGAAATATCAGTGAATTATAAATGGTAAATTCACTGTTCAAACAGTGAATATTACCATTTTTATAATTTTCACTGTTTTGTAATGGGACTACTAAAAGACGTGTATTTTTTTTCAAGACATTTCAGTATTGATTTCTACATTTTTCTTCAAGAAATACCTGAAAGAAATGTAGATTACACACTTTCTTTGAGTATATTTATTGAACGATTTTTAAAACCAAGTAACAATTCTTGCGACGTCGGGAATTT
>CM037795.1:2624420-2674420 GCA_021229015.1 Solen grandis
GGGGCTCCCCACAGGGTAAAATTTATGATGAACTTAGTAATAATGTGTAAATGTGTCGCAGAAGGGCATTTAAAAAGAAAAAGGAAAATTGTTTGTTACAGTTGAATATAATTTTTATTCATTTCGTGAGGAGGAAAATCAATAATAAAAACTCATGAAAATATTGATTCTCCTCCTAACGAGATGAATTAAAAATAATATTCCACTGAAACCAACAATTATCCTCTATATATCACAATTAAAACAATATCCATATAACAGTATAATATATGTAATATAATATATGATTTAAATTATATATAAATAACAGACAGGTCAGCATTTATACAATATAATAATCTTATTTTTGTAATACGGAAACATTATATTGTTGTCATGGTAATCTTTAGAAGAAGGCTATGTTGGCATGGAAAGGAATTCATATAAGTTTATATATTACCTTGTCATCTTGCAAAATGTGCACAAATAAAGTTTAACCCTTTTAGTCAATAGGTACCACATAAAGCCTGATCTGCAGAAAACCACAGTTAAACCTTACCAAATTTAATTATAAAGTCCTCATTTCCAGACCATTGAGGAGCAGCGAACAGCATAAAACCTGATCAGCCTGCAAGTTACTCTATGAGGAAAAGGGTTAAACCAAAAATACTAATAGGTACGACTTGTATGTTTTAAGAAAATGATCTTTATTATTAGTAAAAAATCAAAATGAGATTGTGAGAAACCTGCAGTTATGTTTTAATTATGGTGTTCTCATCGATAAAACTTGATATGTGCTGATAAAGTTAAAAATTAAAACATAGCATTTTAAAGTGTATAAGGAATTTCAGTCTCTATAAACCTTTGTTGTATTGTTGTACTGTGGTTTACCGTCGCTGTATTTCAATCATATAGTGACGTCCAGCTCATTACAGGTGGAGGAAGACCCCGAATACACAGAGGTACCCGGGTAGAACCACCAACCTACCGCAAGCCAGCTGGAAGGCTTCCTCACATGAAAAATTTTAAGTCCCTACCGGGATTTGTACCCACAGCGGTGAAGGGCTGAGAGATTTGTAGTCCACCACTGTAACCACTCGGCCACGGCGGCCCCTTATAAACCTTTGTGAGTATACATAGGTATAAGGTATGGATAACAGAAAATATTACTGTGAGATACTATGAAATACAAATTATGCAATGAGAACTGCCCCATCCAAACTGAATGTTTGTTTTTTGGTAGTATTTCATTCATTAAAGGACTTTTGTCTACATAACTTTAGAGTGACATAGTGCTGCATCACTGTGATATCGTACCACAGGCAAGTGGCGTGATGATAGTTACACTCTGTCACATTATCTTAACACCAGGCCAACAGTTCCTAGAATCAACCTAATATACTGATCACTACGCGAATAAAGTATAGTATAACATTTACCATTTTGAACAAATTCTGTATTCTTTTATTCAATGATCATTGGGAATATAGTTTATGATTGACGAGATAGCAGCCACTGAAACACTTTAATATATGTGCAACCTGAATACAGTTTGTCTTTTATTTGTGTTTTATACCTGTGTATAATTTAATTTATTTGTGATTGTGTATTTGTTACAGCTCTAGTCTTTAATGAACAGTGTTTTTTTTTTTGTCAAAATATTCTGAGAATGTAGGCAGCATTCCCCCCTGCCTGGAATAAATATATATTTCTCCCACCCATTTTTTTTCATTCCCCAACCCCCCCACTCCATACTTAGGATAGTTTACATACCATATATTGTGTGCAGGCACTCAATGTTGCAGTGTTTTTATAAATGTTATATGCTTAAATTAGACTGTTCAAACATGTTATATTATTGTTCTTATTATTCTTTTATGCAATTAAACATCATTAGAGTAAAATACAATAAAACGCTGACATTATAATTTATAAATAGTAGAAAAAAATTCCCTTTTGAGCTCGTTCACACACTTTTCCCCCCTTGTATGGGTCAGGACCCCTTTCCCCACAAAGTGAAAAAAAAAATGATGAATATAATATACTGCTGATTTAAGAATTCATCAGTCACTACATTTAATTTCATAAATACAAATGTGTGATTAATTATATTTCATGTTATTTAATTTCATGAATGCTTAAGTTGCGTTTCTTTTTTATTTATATTTCTAACCATACGAGACTGATCACCGACTCAATGTCATTCATAATTTATTACATCACCTATCAATATTTTGCCCAACCAGGGAAGAAGTAGGCACATACAAACTCGAGGCACAAGTTAAATGTTTAGAATGGAAATGACATATTAAATGATGTGACAGGTGGTTTTCACCAATTATGTACTGTACCTCATTTCTTAAAGAGCTAACATTGTAAAATGAGCTTGCTCTCGAATAATTATTTAACTAAAAACGAACTTAAACAACCAGAGAAAAAATATAAAACCAAACTCAGGTGCTTCAAATATATTTATATCTGATTGCGAGAGTCGTCGTTGTTGACAAATCAGAAGTGATGCACTTCTCTTTCTTACTGAAATATTACGACTCCACAGAGCAAACTCTGACCATTTCTTACATTGTGACATTCCCAGCTCCGCGTATGATGATGGGGTCGGGAACTGGTATTACATAGTCATTCGAATTAGTATCATCGTCATTTTCCTCATATATTGTGTCAAAGTCTGCCATTGTTTTGGTGAGAAAATGCAGCAATACGTGCCCACACAAAGCAATGACGTTCACAGCCTGTGTAGCTAAAGGGAAACAACTTTTGACGGCTGCGTTTAAAACGCGGATGCCAAGAAGAAAATGCTAACGGTGTTGGCCCGGTGTTTTTTTCCCTTCTTTATTCTATAGTAAATCCAGAACATTTGAACATGCACTGTGGACTCCAGAACATTTTCCTGATAATAAGTGGTCTATATTTCTCTTCTTTAATCCTGTCCCAGCAAATGGAGGCCAAAAAAGTTACCTCATCACCGATGAACTTTTCTGCTAGCACTGAATGTTTACAAACACTGTCATTATTTTCAACACACAAATCTCACAGTGCACCTGTTACATCATTTCTGTTATTCATCCACTCAGGCATATAGTCCCAATGAAAACAGAAGAAATCATTGTTAAATTTACCAGAAATGACACAGAAACAATAATGTTCTAATAAAAACAGTTGAACTTTAACCAGTCTAGAAAGGCAAAGCATCAATTTCAAGACTTTAATATTTAAAAGAACTACTTCCTAGGGTACAACGACCCGGAAGTATTTCGATACCGGGGTCACACCTAACGGTACAATTTTGTTAAAAATCGTGATTTACTTCACGATAATATTGGCAATCTCATAGATAGTTTTAAGGTCACAAATGTTAGAAAAAAGTATAGTTCTTTTAGATGCATTCAATATAATAACAACAGTAATATAATCACCAGGCTACATTAAAGGTATTCACATGTTGTATATCTTATATATTATTTACATTTTTAATGGGAGTTGATTTACGATTAGTTTCACCAACAAAATAATATATTATTATAGTATGCCAATATTGTACAGAGAAAAAAGGAAACAACTTTTCAAACATTATAATTGCCAACGGCCCAATTAAAAGAAATTCACAAACATCTCATAGAATATCAATTTACAGGCACGTAGCATGGCTCCATATGAGCATTGAGGCGGCACCCGCGGCAAAGTGGTGGGTGTAGGAAGGGTGTCCCCTCCAAGTGAACTGAGAAAATTTTAAAATCCTTAAGAGAAATGGCGTCATTTCCCCGGACGTTCGAACGCCTGTCTGGAAGCCTTTTGATAATGATAATTTCATTATGAAATTTTAACGTTTTGTTAATTTACATTTGTATGAATTACGACGGGGCTGCATTTTTTTTCGAAATGTATATCTGAGACAAATTCAGTAGGACAGGGTCTCTGTATGTTTAATTTAGGCTCATGAGAACAATAGTCACATACATCACAGACGTATGGTTAATATGTCTATGCATACATATATACATACGACTATTACAAAGAAGTAATTAATTACATGCTAATGCTATAAAGGACTTGATATTATTTACTATCAAGGGTACCGAGTAAGGCCAGACGTTATTCACATTTAATGGAGACAGTGAGGGCAGTTTCACGCATGGGTATGGGAACAATACAAACAATACAAACTACCGGTATTTTTTTTTTTTTTTACAATAACATTAAATTTCGAAACTAGCATGACAGTTATGAAAACGAAATACTGACTACATTGATAACGTTTTTGACATACATGTACTCGGTAAAACTTGAAAGCATTTGACTGATTCAACAGACCCCGTTGCCAAGGTGACAGCAGAGGTCTCTGAAACAGCAGGGGCCTGGTCTGGTCGCCTTGGAAACCGATGACAGCTATATGCCGTTTTCGCCGCCCCAGTCTTAATGTAATTTTGTGTTCCGAAAGAGGTATTTTCCTTTACTTTTTTTTTCATGGTAAGAACAGCGCCGTTTCTTACACAATTTCTGGGGCGGCGGTCGACATCCTTGCCGCCACTGATCAGCAAAACATAAAGTATGCTTTCCTCTTAAGGTCACCAACATTATGTAATCAAAGCGCTCCTCAATGCGCTAAGAAACGGCAACCGGATTAACAGGAAAACCGCTGTGATTCTTAATTTTTGATACAATAGAGGCAAAAGCCACACATGACGCAAAAACTCCACACACTCTCCTGCAACTATAGTCGATAGTAAGACAATCGAATTCGCACTCTGTTTGTTACAAAACAATCCGGAATTAGGGTCATGAACGTGACTGTATGAACTTCAGAAGTAGGTCATTCCCTAGGACCCGATTTATATACACTATCTACTGCTACTTACGTGTAGAACTTGACAAGGTACTTGATGTTTTAGATACTTGAATGTTTGTTTCTATTTCAAAGTTAAGAAATGCTCTGGGAGAAACCTAACTCGCATTCATGCAAAATTACGCGTGGACAACTTTAGGTTAATTACAGACATTTTTTCTTTTTACAGGAGTAGATTTCCAAGTATGTAAAATGGGTTGCTGTTCTGATTTATAAGTGTCACGGATATACTGTTCACGCTTAAAATGGATGTTTACAGAGCAAATAACACGTTCAAAAACATCAGCACATTAATAGCGGTTACGGTTATGAATAAAAGGTCAGCATAACATATTCCATTCGTATTCGTACCGTAAGAGCAGAATCGCATTGCGTGGATCCGCACTAAGCACGGATAGGTACAGTTAAACTTGTTATGTAAAATATGCAAATTAGCAAGGTCAGCGATGCCTGGTAAGCGTTTGTAGCTGCTAATAAAAATTGTAATATGCTTATCAAGTATACATTGATTTTGCAATTTCTTTGTAATTAATACAATCTGATCGTTGTCATGCATACATGTAATTATAAACAGGCATTTAAGTATACATTTATAAATGATTGATATAATACCTGTTGCTTATTAGTATGTTATCATCATTGGGAAGGCCTCGCCCATTCCTACGAAATCCGAGCACCGACGGATATGGCCGAGTAGTTACGATTGTGTACCCATATTGTATACCCCTCTATTCAACAAAATTCTGTATGATACATACTAGATTATATATACAAGTATATACTCCGTTTACTTTAGAACAATGTATAAAGGTAATACATGTACTATAAGAAACCACTCTTATATTTTCGGAAAACAAACTGTACCATCTCTGTATGTAACTATTCCTTTTTATTATACATCTTTCTTTTTGGCTACAATTAAAAGTGTTACTTAATGCCAAGTAAAGAACATGTATAAACAGAACAGAACTTGTAAATCTTTATTTTCATCCAAGCACAATGATGTACCATATGGAGAAGAGTTAAAGCGACAAATACAATATAATTATTTTTCCTTGTTGTGGATATCGCGTACATTGTGTTAACACAATGAAAGAAAGGAATACATCATTAAAAATAGACAGATATATATATATATATATATATATATATATATATATATATATATATATATATATATATATGGGAAAGAGGGAAGGGGAGAGAGAAACATGGGTAGAGAGAACGATTAAACAGTGTTAAATGTGAGCATAAATCGCGCATTCCTGTAAACAGCGCGGATGCAATTGACTATAAGAGGCACATAAGTACATAATGGTATTTAGACCTTAACAAAGTTCGAAAGCGAAATGTGTCAAAGAACATATTTAAAGCGAAAGTAATAAATTGCAATAATATGATAATATAAAATCTTTAACTTATGTGTAATCAATAACAGGATAGATTTGCGACTGGGAAACGAAAGGTGGCAATGTGTTTACAAATATTTTTTAATTCTAATAAATAACCTAATCATCATGATAGTTTCTTGTTGATAAATGAATAATAATAATAATAATAATAATAATAATAAAATTCTTCATAAAACAGGAAAAGGAGGGAGAGAGAACAGCAACTAAATTTAAACAATTATGATGTATTTAGCCAATTTGTAGTCATCGCGCACAAGAGATGAAATTAACACTGGTGCACGTGAAAATACATTTCCAAGTGATCTGAGAGCTAATATAGTGCAACGTTAACAACGGTACCATACGTAAGCATAAATCGTTCATGTTAATTCATAATTCACTCTGACAGCTTTTTAAATATCTTGAATATAAATATATAGCTGAAGTAATGTGCAATTTTCATATTTGAACGTATATATTATTATTATATACTAGATTTTAAAGTTTTTCACTCTGCAAATTGTAATCCTTTATCCTGGGAAGACATTGCTAGATTCTAAGACAGTGAACGTCCTGCTTTTATCTCGATATAACGTCATCAAAGGTAAGGTTTGGATGGGTAGGAAAGTAGGAAATCTTCTCTTTCACCAATTAAAACTAAAAGTACATGTTTAAACATTGAGCATTTTTCATTTATTTCATTTTAGAATTTAAAAAAAAAATGTTCATTGTTAAGAAATCTTGAGCCTCTGAATGGTTTGTATATTACTACCACGATAATTGGATCTTGCGGGAAAGCTGCAGCGCAGTCAGAATCAATCACATACGGACTAATTGGACATTTATGCAAATATATGCCTCGACTTGATACCACCGGACTTCGAATAACCAACTGAAGCAGGGGTCTGTGCTTTGCTGTAATTCTCAGCATGTCTGTATGTACTGGCACGCGTCTTATTATTCAGGGGTTTATAATGCTTATTAATTACCGCTGAATTTTAATTTCTTATCTTAGTCAATATGTTCTGAGTATTCTCATCGAGCTGTTGATAAAAACTGAAAGATAATGTATTATTCATTTAAAATAGAATAAAGATTTATCCACTTACAAAACTTGCCCACCATCTCGTAGCATTATTTCTAAATTTAATTAGTATCTTTCACCTGTATATTACTGTTTCACCACCCTGTTTACCTTGTGAATTTGATATACAAATGTGTATTTTTTAATTCTGACTGAATACAGCGTGTGTTCTGTTTTATTCTTATTAATCAGGTGAGACATGCGCTGATTAGATAACAAAAAAAAAAAAAAAAGGAAAAAAAAAAAAGAACAGAACATATCTTTATTTATGACTAATCGTTACAAAGTACATTTTCTACATACATTGAAATACAAAAAGTACATACTAATACTAGGCCATGTGATGAGTGACATAAGAAATTTAAAGTGTCATTTCGGAAATATTATGAGGATCACGGAACAAGTAATTTAGGGGGAAAATGTGTAAGGTGGATGTAATCAGTTAACCATGTGACCCAGTGTCTCATTTCAAATCTTAATCGCCTTATAGAATACAATCCTAACTTTACTAAAATGTTTCTATTACGTGATTCTAGCAATTCAATAAATTTGTTCATACTTGGCCTGACATAGTGATATATACAATTCTTAAGGAAAGGTAAGCCGGACAAATAAAAACAAACTGACACTCGTCTTTAATATCACTTAACTCAAACCATTTACAAAATCGCTGATTTTGTGGGAGTCTGTTTGTTGCGTATCTACCAGTATGTATATGAAAAGAATGTGCCGAAATTCTCAGTCTAGTAAGACAAACTGTAATGCTACCTGGTGCAATTTTAGATATTCTGAATATTCAAAACTGTGCTTCAAATGGTTAAATAACACTCCTTGATTACTTATATCCGTATACCAGTTTTGTATGAAACAATCAATCATCCTTTGTTTAAATAGGTTGACAAAGTAATTGGGATTCACCTAAAATGGGTCATTCCAAATTTATCCAAACCCGTAATTATTTTGCATATCTTTTACGACAGAAACCCAATCCTTGGCGCCATTATTTGAATCATCTAAATCTAGAGTGTATACATGTTTAATAATAATAAGTTCGCTATTTAATGATTTAAACCAGAATTTGATCATCCGTATATGTCAATTTATATAAAGTGGGTAACGACCTAACTCTCCATATACTCATGCAGAGCACGTGTTCGTCTAATATTAAGTATTCTTTTACAAAATTTGAGATGTAATCTTTCTTATTCTTTACACTTTCCAAGACCTCTATTTCTACCGAGTAGTTTAAAAAAGAGCCTACAAAAGCATCGAACAGTTGATAAAGCAGTTTGGGTTTGTAAGTAGTACATTCATCGCTTTTAAAGCTTTACTAAAATATGTTGTTCATTTAATGTATTATTTTCGTTATAATTTATTACCAGTCCTAAATAGTTAAAATGATTTACTACTTCAATCTCTTCCCCATTGTATGTCCACTTGTCTTGCTCAGTAATTCCCCTTCTTTTCCTAAACACTACACTTTTTGTTTTACTTGTATTCACATTTAAACCTCGGGAATTACAATATTCATGTAGTAGGTCTAAGTTATTTTGCAATTCTTGTGGTGTTTTTCAAATGATGACCATATCGTCTGTGAACAAAAATAATATAAGTAATATATCATCTATTTCTAACCCGTCTCAGTATTTCTTTTTCAATATAAGTCCAAATCTTCTACAAACTGGCCCAATAAATATGGCAGCATGATTAAAACTTCCGTATTAAGAAGAAAACAAAATAGCATTCTGATGAATATAAAGTTCCAAGTTATTAATATGAAAAATCGGCAGCATTCTGCTTTTTGTCCAGTTACAAAGATGTACAACAAAATGGCGAATACATATAAATGCATATATAATTAAAGTACAAGTTCTATCATGTAAGAAATACATTAGCAAGTATAGAACATAAATATACATGTTTGTATACTAAAGTTCCTTAAAAATGGATCGCCTAGGAAAAATATCGTGTCCCGGTAGAATCTTGGACAATTTCTGGGACACTTTTCAGTGTTCCCTGCCTATCTAGAAGCCTAGCGCTAGTTCATCCAGACAGTCGTTAAGGGGCTTCGTGTGTATCGGTGATATACACTGGGCAACTTAAAGAACCAGTGGGTCTATTCGAAACGAGCTAGAGAAAGCGCATCCGGATCCCTTATATCCGCATCTGCCTCTGTGTGTAGGTGCACCTGTCTAGAGGTGCTAAGGGAGGTCAACCCTGAAAGTCCAAGAAGTGCTGGTTCTTAAAGGCCTTTTCTGTCAAAAATCGCAATACCATGGACAGTGCGCCTGTGCGCAAACGCAAACAACATTTCGTGTTTTTCAAAACTATTTTAGATTATTTAGAAATCTATTGAGGCATATTTCAGCATAGACTGGTGTATGTTTTGCTCTCCTATTATCTTATAATTAGTGACTCTGTATATAGAGTCACTGTTATAATTAAAGGAAATGAGTTTAACCTTTTACTTCATATATACTCATTTTGACGCATTGGCAAACAGGGCAGACCCAGATCAGACAGGTCCTATAAGAGCTTTCTGATCAGGGTTTCCTCTGTTTGCTTATACAATATTTAGCTTAGAATCTACACAGTTTGTAGAGCTAAGAAAATCCGATGTTTCATCTACCATTTAAAGTTCAGATAATTAATATTCATGAAGTCACAAATTTAAGCATGAATATTCATGAAATAAAGGGGTAAAACAGGGGTCAATCTGTGAAGAAAAAAAATGACGTGAAACATCGTAGCTTTATACATAAGGGGTTCTTACAATCCCCTAGTATATTACAGCATGGTAGTCAAGTGGATATTCTATTTTATATTATCACCAAATCAAATAATAGACGATAACATTATACAATAAAATGGAAATAAGAGGGAAAGAGAGAGACTAGACCTAGCATCATTTGGTATTGGAGCTCATCACTATAGAAACCGAGCTATTATGGATGTTACTGGGATATTCTTACATCTTGTGAACCATTTTATTTTAATTTTTAAATTGATTTGGCGAGGTATTCTGAACACAAGCCAGTGAGCTTCATAACATTCCTGAACAACTTGACAAGCGCTGTTAGATGTAATTTATTGTCGCACTAAGCATATATAGATGATGCAGGCCTTGAAGTCACATTTCTATAACCGCTCTTGTTGTCAGAACCACGCTGTCAGTTATTCTATCTCTGGTGAAGAAAATATAGTTTCTGTGGCGGATTGATGGTACTTAAATAATTAAACGATCTGATCGGGTTCTGGGACAGATACGGGACATATTACAGATTCATCGTAGATATTTGTAAAGATATTTTACAGAGATAAAGAAGACATTGCACAAAGGGAAAATAATTGGAAATCCAGCTACTTCAAGGCACGATTTCGGAACTGTTAAGTGTAACCATGAAGAGCGTATACCAGATTCTAACCCTTGTCTTTATCATAACTGCGTGCATAAACACTGATGCCACAGATATCGGTGATGGAATCGCAAACCAGCAAACTGACAACAAGTTCGTGTCTTCTCTTCTTCAACTCATTTCGCTACATTTGAAATTCTGTGAGCATATACCGTTATGTACAATGGACCAAGGTCTGACCAAACGTTACAGCGGTAGTTTGTGTTGTGAACCATGTTCTTGTGATGCTACCTGTCTAGAGGAGGCAAATTGTTGCCTCGACTATCCGTTTGCAGACATTGTCAACGGTTCCAAATTCACACATGTGTCAGAGCTTTTAGACTCTTTAAATTCATCTTCATTGAATTCTAGTAAACTGGCAGCATATCAGAAATCAACCGACACAAGTCCAACTAAAGAAGAATATTCTGCTAATAACACTGGGTGTTTTCCTCTAAATATCCCTGTTTTTTATGATGACACAAGTGCAAAAATGATCGGCTATTGCTCTCAAGACTGGACTGTTGATGACGTCAGGATCAAGTGCGAGGTTACAAATTACGCCATCGACGCCAATTTTTCCGTTTTTGATCATGTTCCAGTTTCTGATAAGAGCGGTAATACCTTTAAGAACAAGTATTGTTTGATCTGTAATAGAGGTGAGATGACGCAAGGCTTAGTGTGGGAAATTTTCTTTGCGGAAAAACTTTTTCTGCAACTGCACTATACAAGCTTTCAAGATATATACTTTTCTATGTACAATCCTATTGAGTCCTTTAAATCAAATAGTTTCTTTCGTTTCAAACCCAGTGCTGAAGTCTTAAGATACAGTTCCATCGATTACTGTGTATCCTTTTCAGTTAATACATGTGAAGAAAATGAATCAGAATTTGAACACGCATGTCATGATGGTCCAAATGTTCCTATTAAATCTGTTGAGAAGCTACGGTATTTCAGTCAAGTTAAATTTCAGAACATCGCATGTTTTGCATGCAATAGTCGATACATTAGAAAGGGTGCATACCATTGCCATAAAAATGAATTGATGACGAAGCATCAGTTTGTATGGAAAATTAATAAGGATATACACGGGGGCGTAGACATTGTCGGGCATGTGAATCAGCCACTCGGAACCATATGCGGGACTGGAAGAATATTCAGCGAGACCAAGGTATTGCTAAACTCTCTGAACAAGTTGCAAAGTCTAGGTGACGTAATTATCATTTTGATTATTATTTTTGTTAAACATTTATCATCTTTTTGTACTTAAACCTATATATACAGCAGGGTGTGCAGAAGAGGGCGGTCTCACAGTGCTTACCAGTGGTTGCTCTTTGGTGTTTTTAGCCATTTAAAATAAATAACTGAACCGTTATAACTAGAACACAACAAGAAGAAAATTACAGTTCTGTTATTTTTGTTTTTACTCTTCTAAACTTAGGGCAATTTTGATCATTTTATCTTTTCAGATAATATAGTGATATATCTTGTTTTGTATGATGCCGTATATAAACTCAAATAATCAGAATCAATATTAAATCAGACTTTGGATTTCTGTTCGCGCCATCCTCTTTCTATAGCAGTTGGTTAAAGTAATCCATCCATCATTAAATTTTAATCTTGGTCCTGCAGTGTAGATTAAAGCATCCATTGCTTTGGAGTTATAGGCTCTTTTGATCAAAATCTATAAAGGCTTGCATTTACTATAAAAATTCCCACGATCACTTGATGGATCATGATCACAGGGGAGGCGGGGGGGCGCCGTGGCCGAGCGATTACAGTCGTGGACTACAAATCTCTCAGCCCCTCACTGCTGTGGGTTCGAATCCCGATAGGGACTTCGGATTTTTAATGTGAGGAAGCTTTCCAGCTGGCTTGCGGTAGGTCGGTGGTTCTACCCGGGAACCTCTGTGTATTCAGGGTCTTCCTCCACCTGTAATTAGCTGGACGTCGCTATATGATTGAAATACTATCGCAGCGACGGTAAACCCCAATACAACAACAACAACAACATGATCACAATTTAATGATGGATGGATTACCTTAAAAGTCTTAGTAGCCGGGCAAATGTAGTTATGCATAATACCCATTTTCCTTGTGCTTGTCCTCATACTAGTATTTGCTAGTGTTTGTCATAATTGGTATTTAAGTAAATACATGATTGTGTTGATGATTTTCACTAACGATTTCATTTTTTTTAAATATAATTTGTGAAATGTTACAATGAATACACAGGATTTTATTGAAAAATTTAATTATGAAAATCAAAATAATGATAGAAAAAAATAGGAAAGATTGTGATAAATTAGAAAAAAAAAAATAAGATAAAGATAGCAGGATGAAAGTATTTTATGTATATACCAATGTACTCTAGAAATAGAACTAGATTCTTACAATGAGGTAGACATGTTAAATCACTCTCTCTTATTTCACAAATCCAAGGATATTGTGCCTTTCTTTACTAACTGGAATTTATATTCAGATATTATATTCAGAATTCATTGTGTAAATAACTTACTAGCAACAAAACTTATCCATTATATATATACATGTACATGTATATGTAAATCTTAGGTAAAAAAAGTTCCGTTTTTGGTCTCCAGCAAATAAAAAGAGGGTCGGTAGGTCGGGATTATATTTTTTTTACATGAAACAAAAGGTAAAAAAAAAAAGAAATATTTTTTTAAAGACGGAAAGGTAAAAAAAAAAACAACCTTTAGGGTCGGTCGTCCAAAAAGAGGGTCGGTCGGGCGACCAGAAACGGCGCATTTGACCGGCGCAATAGCTCAGTGGTAGAGTGGCCGTTCGAATCCCAGCCGGGGCACTCCCTCCGGTGACCGCGTCAAACCAAAGACGTTTAAAATTGGTACCAGATGCACCCTTACCTTGCACTCAGCAAAATGGGGTTGCTATGGGAACTTGGAGTACTTAGTACTGGTTCTACCCAGGAACTTGTCTAACGTGTATCGGTGCTATACACCTGGCACGTAAAAGAACCAAGGGGTCTATTCGAAAAATGAGCTAGAGTATCACACCCGGACTCCCTTCCGCTGCTGTCTCTTCAGCAAAAAAAAAAAAAAAAAACCTGATCCACACGTGGGAAGTGGTCATTATAATCAGAAAATGATTACATTACAATAAAAGAAAGAAGAAAGAACGGAATATTTTTGGCCTAATCGTTAAACAGCATTCATGAATACCTTCCACCATGTTACTTGCTATATTTTTTAAACAATAAAGTATATCGAGCTTATCTTGGCAATTTTCTTTCCTGTCACATTTTGCTTTCCTTCCTGAAATTACGTGTAAGGACTGTTGCAGAGGGAAAATGTGACATAAATATAAGAATATAGATGGTTGAAACATTTGATACATCAACAGTGAATATGATTTTATAAGGGATGGAATATATGGCGTACTTACCTGTTATCTCTACAGGTATTGCACAATCAAAGCTATGAGAGTTCTGCCAGACGCGAAAGTTAAAACGTGAGAATAATAAAGCCAATCTCTTCAATATTTCTTTTTGTGGTTTGCATGTAAAAAAAATGAGGGAAGTTAAATCTTATAAAATTCAGGTAAGATATATTATGGTTCATGGTCTCTGTCAATGTATTAAGTACCAACTCAACCTTCCGATACTTTGTGAGTTACGTTCAGAGGTATTATCTAAATAGGAATAGGGAGTTAATTAATAAAGGTACAAGGAAGACTTATGGCTCTTGATTACTGCACTAATCATGTGTGAAGGTTAAATAGTTTGAAATGTGCTATAAACAAGAAAAGATAATTAAAAAATGGGTAAGGAATAGATGTGGTTCTTAGTACTGTTTCTCTCATTGACCTCAATCAATGTATTAAGTTTCATCTCAATACCTTTAATACTTCTAATACGTTTGGATTTGCTGCAGACAAGTATAATTCAAATAGAAAAGAGAGAAAATGGGACAAAATAAAGTTGTTCTTTGTCACTGCACATCCTACCCATGAGTGATATCATTTCCTTCAATAGTTTTTTTTTTAAATATTCTCTAAAAAGCGTAATTTCAGCATATTAGTAATGCAATGAAGCAAGGTAGCTGTTATTATTGGTAAGTAAAGTTTGACCATTGTATAAAGTATAAACTCAATCCTTAAAGTACTTTCTGAGTTGTGGCGGACAGATGCGACTAGAGACACTACAATTATTTGAGACTCTAACAAGAAAAATAAATAAAACAAAATGTCTTAATTTACGGCTTACAATAAGCATATTATTCCCCCCCCTCTTTCTTTTATCTATTGTTTTGACCTTACAGTGCTAGTATGGTAATTTATAGGTAATTAACTGTACAGCAAAAGCAACATTACACAGGTTGACAAATTGTTTGTTTGTTAGTTGGGTTTAACGTCCCACCGACAGTATTTCAGTCATTTGGAGTCGTTGTCTACTTGAGACAGATATAGTACTGCCACACTGCAGCATCATGTCGTAGACATGTGACATGATACCACACCCAGTCACATTATCCTGACACCGGGCCAACCAGTCCCGCAACTACCCTTATATGCTGAGCGCCAAACAACGGAGCTATAACAGTATCATTTTTTACGAGTTTGGTATGTCGCAGGCGGGGATCGAACATTCGACCTCCCGCTCTCGAGGCGGACGCTCTAACCACTCGGCCACCGGGTCGGTGATTGACAATATACTGCATTAACTACACCAAACGTCTTCAAATACGGTTGCATATTAATAAAAAACAAACAAAAAAACAAAAACATGGTTATCTCTAATAAACTGAAACACCTGATAATTGCTAAGACCCAAATCAGGAACAACACAAAAGCGGGGTGATATTGTTTATATAACTTAATAAATTTTATGTTACCTCAATAGTTTAATGGATGAAACCTTTGTGCGATGAATACTGAATTATTAAACTTGTTTTTTTACAGTTTTATGCCAGAAGTTGTAATTATACCCGATGATTTCAAAATCAACAGAATCATGTAATATATCCAACTTTTTTCAAAACTGCAATGTTGACTTATACAACCAGTGGTACTATTTTTCAACACGAATGTATCGATAGGAGACGGTAATGTGATTGTAAGTTGAAATTCTGGTGTCTGACTTTAGAAGCTTTCGCTTCTAAAAAAATGTTTTGGCACGGAACATATACAGGAATTTGTTTTATAATTCTGTTTCAAACTGTGAAACAATGTTGTGTCATCATTTGAGTATAGTTAAAGCAGCTCGATCACAGATGGCCATTAAATAGGAATTTGATGTTTTTAATGGGTGCCTCCTCCATCACATGTAATAGCGTTACGAACGGTATTGAACCTACATTTAGAATTATAAAACTATGATTTTGAAATTTTATTTTCGAGTGCAGTCACTTGACTGATCACATTCACCCTTCGCGCATGCGCTCACTTTACAGGCTGAACTTATGAATTCGCTACCCGGACCTGGTGAAGACGCCATATTGCGGAAAGTCTTACATGATAATGCAAGGACATATTTAAGGGATACTGTATTTTATATTTAACCGATTTCCGCAAAGTTGGCATTTACGAAAAAAAAAAAAGCGTTTCCCGGGCAATGTCCTACAACTGTCGAGTTGATTTGTCAGGAATCAAAAACTTCACCAACATTAACGAGGAAGGGAAGAAAAGTTTTAATTTTATTTCTACCGATTGCCGCTTTAAGGCAAACAATTTAGCTTTTTCTGTGTGTTACACGATGGAAACACGATTTTAGCACGAGCAGCAGAAACTGAAAACAGGACATATTTTTCTTAAATTGTATCAAAAATATAATTCAGCAAACATCCGCTTTGAAAACATTTTAGCAGTTTATATTCATGGGACAAGAATTTACAATTAAAAGAATGCATACAGTTAATAGCTATCTTGATGTGGATCTATTTTATGACGAGAGGCGAAAGCGAAACTATGATGCTATGTGCATATAAATATATAAACACTTAGCATAGTTTCGCTCTTACCCCTCAAATTGTGATGTTAAAGTAAAAATATCAAGTGACCTTCGTAGTAAGTTAATGATAGTAAATGCCAAAAAAAAAAAAAAAAAAAAAAAAAAAAAATGACAGGTGTTTATGAACATCGAAAAAGTGTTGAAAACAAGTAGAACTGGCAAAACCTATAAAGGACCTGAAAATGTTCATTATGTTCATCAAAACAAATCTGTCCATCTATATGCCCTTCTCATGGAGTTACTTCATTTTTATATCTTTGGGATTTCTTGTGGGACCTTTTAGTCATGATATAAGATACGAGCGCACACATCTCCTACCCACTTTTTCTATTAAAAAATCTGTTTGACCCTGTTTCCTACGATAGTGGCGGAGCAGAGATAGTTTGACGGTCAGGGTATGCTGAAGAAATACCAGGGAACTATTTCACGAGAATAAAACCCAACAGAGTTGACTTGTACTAATTTGATTCTGGCCGTTTATTAAGTAGCAGGCTTGTTTTACTGTCAGCTATTCATTGATTACTAAACATGTATATTTCAACATCAACAATATAATTATTAGCAATATAATAAAACATTCTGAATGGACTTTTTGCAAATAATGCAATAATTATTGCCAATGATATCTATTCATTTTTAAGAAACAAGTTCTGTTGTAAATTGGATATCATTGCAACATGTCAGCAGCAGGTGTTTAAAACCACCTTCCAACGGTATTAACAATCGTGCTGAAAAATGAAATCCGAGCAATAAAAGCTTTATCTCATTTAATGATCATTGTTAGTTATTTTCAGACTGCTTGGTGTCTCATTTATTTTGTGATGTTATCTGTCATCTTCAAGAATCACTAAACAACTTCAAACACAGTGTGTTATATTTTCTCTCTCTCTTATTTTTGTTCAAATGCCATGCCTTCAATTTCATTTCATAAATTTATACAATTTTAGACATTAAAATGTTAATTAAAAAAAAAATGAGCACTCATCTAGCTTTTAATATTTTTTTTTCTGTATATGAACAACACATAGAACTAGATATTTGATATTATTTAAAAGGAAGAGATTCTATGAAATAGGGTTGAAAATAACCATGTGTGTGTGTGTGTGTAAAAGTTTGTAGGGTCACGTTTCCCAGATCCTATTTTGCACTGACATATGAAAAGAGGACCCCATTCTTCTTAGCTTCAACCTGTGACATGCGATTGTCGAAAAAGGGGGTAAGCAAAGGAATTGCATTTTTCACAGTTTGTGTCTTTATTTTTTATATTTGCAAGATATACGTATTTATGAATTACCACCACCACAAACACCACCACCATAAACAATTATCATACATCTGATTTTAGAATGTATATGAATAGTAAACATATATCACACATATACCATAGTGACATAACCTTTGGAACGAGTCGGGTTCGAACCCGCAACGCTACGATCAAAGCGCCTAGCTACAGCTCTGCCAGCACGTTTAATGAACTACCCAACCATGAATTAATATAAATTATGTTAATCCTGCTTTATTATTCAAGTTCTGACGAAATGAAATGATAGCTTGCTATGTGCGGTTAATTTATTTCGGAGTGCATTACCAGACATAGGAAAAATGGCACTCAGATGAAAAAAATGCTCATTTGCATAATGAAAGTGACCTGTGGAGAATGCGATTTTATGTCATGCCTAGTCTTAGTCCCAAGACAGTAGACATCAATCTTCCTCTCGCAGCCGATAGTCTGACACAAACCATGTGTCTGTTTTCATTCAATTGTGGATTTAGTTTAAAAACTAAATACTTCAGAATATTTTTATCAAATCGCAATTGTTGTGCTAGAGATTATCTTTGCTCCGGCAGTATTTAAGACAGGGGTCCGGCTGATTGACTCAGTAGACATATTGTCATGCTTTGAATTTTATATGATTAACATTGATAATCACACCTCACATGTCTCCTCACAAATATAGTCTAAAATGTCAGACGGCATAGCAACTTTTATTAAAAAATTAAATGGTTTCAAGTTTAAAACCGAACAAGAATGAAATACGTCCACCTGATAGTAAAAATTGCGTTAACAATTCTATTCTTGATATATTTTATAATCAAATTGTAAACATATGAATGTGGTTTTACTTGTAGATTAGTTTTGCTTTATTTAGCTGTAACTGCTATTCGAATATTCAGATAATATATTGGTACAAAACCACAATATTTCACGTACTTGATAGTATATAAAGATACCGGTGGGTATATAGCTTTATTATATAATTATATTTTAGCCTAAAGGGGTCTACCGCTCATGTTCAAATACACGGCTTTATATCAAAGGTACCTGGTACGTAGCGTTGGCCGAACAACTGCCCATTGTCTTAACCCTTTCCCTCATATAGACTCATTTTGACGCATTCAATAGGTATCGCATAAAGCCTGATCTGCAGAAAACCACAGTTAAACCTTACCAAATTTAATTACAAAATCCTCATTTCCAGACCACTGAGGAGCAGCGAACAGCATAAAACCTGATCAGCATGCGAGTTACTCGCAGGCTGATCAGGTTTTATGCTGTTCGCATAGGTCTTTTCATGGTTTCCTCTATGAAGGAAAGGGTTAAAATTGTTTTAACACTCCTAAGATAATATCAAGTTCTATTTATTTTTTATTTTTTAGATACAATTAAATATTATTTAAGGAGTGTTAAAGCACATTTGAAAAAATGGATATTTTTTCGTACCGAGTACCTTTGTTTCATATCAGACACACCTTACTAAGACTGATAAGGTTACAGTAGTTTTACAGTAGTTTTATTCAAAGGATTCGTTCTATAAGTTGAATACTTGAAGATGTGAATCCGTAACTGTGAGCAACCAATAATGCTGCTCGTTTGATAAAAGCATTTGAATTCTATCAAAATGTTGTTGTTGATTTCAGACTGGATGCCGAGATGTCTACTGCCCAAAATACTTCGTTGTTCAGAATGGCAGATGTTTGCCATTGTTTGATGGATTGCACGGGGATGGTGACTTTATAATGTTGTTGGACATATTATTTGCTGGTCCAAGTGGCAAGTCAATGGCTAAAGAATTTGAGAAAGAATTATTTGTAAATCTGAAAAGAAGAGTGTTTAAATATCTTGGTGTCCACAAACACAATGTAGGTCTTATACGTATGTCTAATGACAAAGGAAAACGGCGATATGTGGCTTTTATAGGTATTAAAAAGCACAACATGTCGATTATAAACTTAATTGATACATATCAAATCATGGTTTCGAAAAGATTGACAAATATTAATTTGTATAGACCGTATCACGTGTCTATAACCTTTAAAATATGCCATGATGTTTTTCAGAATGAAGGAGCGGGTAACCAGCTCCTTGAAATGAAAACTCTACTGCCAGTAAACTTCATCTTGCCAAACGATTTTGTCCCTGACTTGCAGAATGCAGTTTTCCTGTCCAAATCAAATATTTGTTATCGAGTGAATGTTGACCCGGGGAAGTACCTCACACCTGGACGTGGTATTTGGCAACTTAAAACAAATGGGTACATATTTTTTCCGTATGAAATGGAATCTCCAGTTTTTGATAAAGGACTACTGGCATGCATTGACATCTTTTTCCCAGACATAGAAAAAGAAAGGGCTTTTATCGACCCTATAAGCACAAATGTGTTATACCCAATCGAACAAAATGAAAATATGATTATTGGTGTCGAGGAAGACACAGTTCTAGAATTCATTAAAACGAATTTTGTTATATGGTGTATCATTTTATTTGCGATTATATTCGCAACGTTTTGTTTTTTAAGAAATAAATGCCAACCTCTGAGAACTCCGGAATAAAAGTTTAAAAGAGAAAATTTATTTAATTCAAGTGTCTTAAGTATTATACGATCATATCCAAATGTCATTTAAGAAAGTGCTGCTGCCGCTGATAAAAAAAGTCAAATGTATCCATTTAGAAAATCTGAAACTTGTTTATACCCATCCACCTAAAAAAATGTATATTTGTTGGAGTCTGAGACACAGTAGTGAGAAATGATGTTTCTTGCCATGATGCTAATACATGTAGTGTGTACTTTTTTTCTTCTTCTGAATAGTCGTGCAGTTATACAGTCGTATCCAGTTGGCCATTTTGTTTGAGATATATTTTTTATAGACTGCTACTCATACGATTTTTTTATAGACTGCTACTCATACGATTTTTTTATAGACTGCTACTCATACGATTTTTATAGACTGCTTCTCATACGATTTTTTTATAGACTGCTACTCATACGATTTTTTATAGACTGCTACTCAGACATATTCAAAATTAATGACCGACGGAACCACCCTTTTCACCAGCACGGCAATTTTATGCCTGGCTCTGATGTCAATTTATTTGTAGATCTTCGTTAATTATGTATATAATGTACGTTCCAAGATTGGAGCATTAAAATTTAATTCAAACTTTTCATTAAGATAAATTGACTCAATGGTGTAATTCCATGTTCTATGCTTTATGCATGCTTTAGATCTAGACCTATCAACTTTCTGACAAGTATACTTATAATCTTTATTTGTTCGGTCTATTTTTATAAACTGATCATCTTCCCACAGATATGATTAAGAAAATTATCCACGCTGTTTTACTCTCTCTCTCTGAGGAAGGAGTAATTTGATTACAGCATACAACTTACTTACTAGGTCTAAAAACACGAGGCTCTGGTGAAATTATACATGCTAGGAATCTCGAATATAACCAGCACTTCCTTGAGTAAAATACTTTCAGCTGCACGTGTAAATGTCACCAGATTTCAAGATTTTTCACTGGTTGTGCAGTGGAGATAGAGCAGATATAAAAAAGTATTTTGTGCTTATACTCACTGATATATCAGACGTTGTTTGTTCCAAGATATATATTGATAAAATTATGCTGTTTTTAATCAAGACTTCCTTTCAGGCATTATACGATGCGAATCATAATTTTAAGAAATCATCGCCTTTGGAACTTAAGCTAATTTCGAATACGTATTTGCAACATAAAACACATCTTACCGTTTCAAATTAATAATAATCTACGCTGTTTTTTATTGCTGTGGTGTACATTTTTATTATCTCTGAAATGCCTAGCCTTCATTTTTTGCGTAATAGTGAAGATGTATATAATACTTACGGGCAACTACATTATATATTAAGGATATATTTATTATCCTAAGCATTTTTTTCTTCCAGGCATGTGATCAATAAGCACGCGTTATGTTCTAGCAAGCGATTATTACATTTTTAATAATCAAGCGGTAACATTACACACTTGTAGTGTATATTTTTCACAGAAATTTCACGTAATTATAATACATACTTTTGTTTACTTACTGCATTTCAGTTATATTTTCAGAAAGTCTACATATGGAAACTCCTTATATATTTTATGTAATTTATCACTCAATAAAATTGGTGTTGTAGTATAAATTTTGTTTTTGTTTTTATAAAACTGTTGTGATCAGCGATATGGAAAATTATGAAAACAAACTACGCCGTGGTTCAATGGCCATGGCCATGTACCCGACTGCGGATCTGAAGGTTGTGGAATCGAATCCCGTTGAGCGCAGAAATTCATGACATTCCCCGCGCAAATCACTGGACTAACCCGGGAACCGTCGAGAGGAATTAGTATCAGATGTAAGAACTGGCGTAAAATAAATGTTTCGATCAAACAGCTGTTCCGACCAAAGTTGATTGACATATTGTGTGAGAGGGAGAGAGAGAGAGGATATGGGTGTATTAAACTTTGGTCGGAACGGATGATTAAAAAATATGCTACCAACTCATAATACATATTTATTTATCCTTCCGATGACACACACAAGCATATGCATATTTTGTACAAATTCAGATATCTTACAAATTTAAGGTATTCACTCTATCATTACTACAACGAGTTGATGTCTGGAAACCACATGCAATATTGGCATTAATTGAAAGCGTATCATGGCTTAGAAACTGGATATCTATCGTCTCTACGTCTAAAAAAAAGTTTTATTCATTCACCAAATAAATACCTCATTAGACCACTATACAACTTTGCACAGTTGAAGAGAAAAACTAAATTAGAATAATATGTTGTTGTTTTCTTTTACAGTACATAGTCTGTTTTCATTCATAAAATGTTTTAAACAATATCAACATCTCGAGATGTTAACATGAGTTGTCTGTTATTACCATACATCCTGATGATCGCTCCTGATCGCCCTATAACAACTTCAAAATTATCTTTTATCAAGAAGAATGCCACACGATCACACAAAACCTTGTCATCAGTTCATCAAATTTATAAATGATTATGACCATTTCACTCCGAAATGAGACATAAACTATGTAAATCAACGAACACTTCCCGAACATCTTCATGTTGATGTAAAGTTCCACAAATTGCACAATTGGAAATAAACATACATCTGAGATATTCCCCAGTCGCTGATTGGTCAATTTAAATCAATAAATTATACTGGGCATTGCCGAACCTCAGGTGACCCAGGTCCAGCTATCAATATAAGGATCTGACACATTTTTCTATTTGTCTCTTTCTGTCTCTTAAAATTAAAATGTACATTTTAATTTTAAAGCAAGAATTTGAATCCTTCTAACACGATCAGAAATATTCTATATAAATATAGAAGGCTTGTGGCGTGCGTTTTCATTCCCGATATATATGCACGGTAAAAAATATATATAACATCATATGAATTCTGAGTTAATGCGTAATAAAAGGAACCGACACATTCAAATCACGTGGAAAACTTCGCAAGTCGGATTTTTTTCACTCATAATAATGCAATGCCTCCGTAATCAGATTACTGGGCATCTGGACTTAACACCGTGCATCATTCAGCGATATAAAACTCAGAACGAAACTCTATTTCCTAATTAAACAATGGATAGATTCAGATATCGACCTGTGCATACTGATACTGATCGGTTAAGATGCCAATTATAAATTGCTCCCAAAATTAAGACACTAAAAACAACACTCCATATTTAACACAGCAATGTGATGTGTATGGATTACGTGATAAGGTTGTGAAAACAAGCATTTTACATTAGTACACATCAAAGTTCACTCAAAAATATATGGTACTGCAAGCATCAACTATAACAGGGTTTCATAAGATATACATGCATCAACAAAAGAAATTCAAAATAGTTAAAATGGGAAAAGGGTCATTGACGATAGACATTTTTTAAGGAAATCGGACAGAATCTAACAGTGCACAATTGGTGGCATTTATTATAAGGTGGAAATCCTGATGTGACACATCGAACGGCAGCCATAGGGTTTTGGTGACTTGTATGCCATAATCTCGTCGATTTCGTTTTCACCCAGAGGTCTGTAACACACCAGTAAGGAATGAAGCAGTCTGGCTGTCTGTTAAATCAGCAAGCACCAGTCCGATTTTTGAAATAGAAATATGCAACTCGGTCAGTTAAAGCTGCGTCCGCATTTCAATTTCAGATTTTCAAAGCGTATGTCTCTTGATTTAACATCAATATATGTACGAGTACACACACATTACTGATCTCTATTGAAATAAGCGTTTTGGTTATTTGAGAATGAAATGAAACATATCTACAATACCTGTTAATTTTGAATATATGCAGATATTGCTGCAGTGTAAATCTTCATTCTTCACACTAGCTTAAATATTTGAACCATATTCTGCCGGACGGAAGATGTTTCGGTGACCGCCAGTCGCTCTCCATATGGTTCCATGCTCACGGCAAGCGGCTGGGACAGCTCGTGCAGTAAAATCTTGATCTGCGCGCCACCTGGTGAGATCTGGTGCACATTAGACGACCGATACCCGGCTACATAGATATTTCCCTGGTGGTCAGACGCAACCCCACCCGCCGACTTCAACACGTCGTTTGAATATGAGTACAAGACGTCGTATTCCATTTTATCGTACTGCTCGTCAACACCGATTGAGGACCTTGTGCCTTCACGTTCTATTGGGGATGGTTTGCCCATGCCATCGAGTTCTTCAGTTTTCAAAGACGCATTGTCACTGGATGTGTTCTTTGCTAATTTCTCCGGTGTTCCTTTATGACCCATAAGAAATGATTCATCAAGTTTGTCTTCAAACTCTTCATCTAGGGCAGATAAAGGATTAATTGGAGACAGCGCCTTGTCTCTGAAGCTATCATTTTGTTTTCCTTGATCGAGATACGGTGGGTGTGTCTTTGCCAGTTCGCTTCTTGCCCGTCTCACATCTTGAAGATCACCATTTTCCTGGCCATGTCCTAAAACTGTGCTGGACCTTTGCTTTGGTTTGATAGGTGCCATTTTCCGTGGACCTTGTTCATCTTGGATTGCCTTCTTTTGTGGCGCATGCCGTTTTATCGAGAGTGCCACGACTGTGTCTTTGGTTCTGTCTGTTACGTAAACTTCCTTGCCTTTCGCGTTAGTTGTGACGTAGTTGGTTTTGATAAAGAGGCGTCTGCCGCTAGCATCGTCTTCAATATTGTCAACTTCGACCCCATCCAGCGTCAGGAACTTCAGACAACCTTTGTCCTGTCTTATGCACCCAACGATCATATTGTTACTGCTGTATGTTATCCCCCAACATTCGTCGAGCATCCTGATAGTTTCTATGTTCTTCAGCTTCTCACCAAGGTAGAACACTTCAATTTTCTTCTCTTTGGGCAGTGTCACCGCTATTTTGTTGTTGCCAATCTCTGTGAAGTCACGGGGCCATGAAGTGAACGCCTGTTCGTATACCAGCTCACCGTTCTCCTTGAACAGTTTTATCTTCTGGTTGTTTTGGTCTGACAACAACATGCGGCCATCTGACAGGAACAGTACAGAGGAAAGACAGCAGTTTCTCGTATCCGATGGGGTTTTTGCGTCAAATTCTATTACCTTCTCAGCAATGCGATCACGGAGAAGTTTCAAACCAGGGGGCGCAGGGATGAATGCCCTGCGTCGATGAGTGTGAACTCGGCCAAACGATTCCACGGATATAAGAGACTGCAAGAAGGCTTCAAAGGCGTTGTCAATTTCGAAGCTGTAATCCATGAGTTGGAACTTCTCGTTTTGCTCCTTTGCTAGGCCATCTTCATACTTAATGGACCTTTCGATGACTTGCTGGACCGTGATGAAGACTTGGGCGTTGGAGCAATGCCTGTTAGTCACCAACAGAACTGTCTTGGAATTCTCGATGGCGCTTTCCATTCCAACACACCAGTCAACCTCAGATTTCAGCCTTTCCATTTCCTTTTCGTGCCTTTGGTCAAATTGCTGAATCAATGTGTTCTCCAGCTTCTCCAGGAGCAGATTTATGTTTTCTTTGTAGTTAGAGATTTGTTCCATAATTTCGTTCTTCTTGTTATTCAATCCATCGATGTTGTTTTCTCTGTCCTTTTTCATGGTTTTCAGGTGATCCAAGTAAGAGTTGAGCTTATCTACGAGTTCTTCAGTCACGGCGCCCTCTTCCAATTGTTTTGCCAGCTTATCAATGGAGGCGACTTTCTCGCAGCGTCGATGCTCCGTGGCAACGCACATCACGCAGCATAGCGTGTTATGGTCTGCGCAGAACAGCTCAATATCTTTCCCAACGTGATCTGCACATGGTTGGGGTACGGACAAAATACGCTTCGGATGGCGTTTAATGATTGACATCTCCTCGATTTTGTGACGTCGACTGATCTTCATCAAGCGATGGTACTTGAGGCATTTGTCGCACATAGGCTCTGCGCAGTCGCGGCACCAATAGGATGCGATAGTTGTTTCTCCACCTTCCTCGCACGTGCCGCACATTTTGTCATCCACCTGTAAATATGCACAATGGTTTAATTAAAAGAATCGATCAGTCATTATACTCGACGTGAATTTCAGTCTAAACAGTCTGATCGACTTTGTAACAAAAGAATTTGATCTTCTGTGGTGAAATACAGTTTTGTTTAGCCTTAAATGTACGCAAATGTTTGGTATTTAGAATATCTCGGTACATGTATTACCACACCATCGTAATTACAGGAGTTTATCCGAGGGAGTTCGGATACATGAAAGACAAGCATTTAAAAGGCAAGGAGGAAAATAAACAAAAAATATTTGAACAAACCTGCAGTGAAATGGACTCCAGCAGTGCTTCCATCATGGTGTTTGCCGGTAGAGTCTCTGACCATTTGTCCAGCGGAAGCTCGGGTTTGACGACATTTGTCAGTGCGTGGCATTTCGGGCAGGGAAACTCCTTGTGTGTGACCTATTTGTTTAGAAAATATGATCAAATACCACTACAAAATCTTTTATAAGCTGGTGATCTAGGCTAAAAGCTACAATATACCAAATGTATGTTTTCATGTTCACTTGTCGATATTTGTTCATTTCCTTACTTAGAATGATAATAAGGGAATGAGAAGAAAAAGTTATCATACAAATATAATAAAGCATTTTACTTATGAAAACTGAAGTTCATGCCAGTTTTATTTTATTGACATATACCGTAGTATTTTTACAAGTCCATTTATTTAAATATTTTCAATAAGCAATTACAAACTGGGAACCTTGTATATCTGATGCCACAATCCGTACTCAATTTATGGGTGCAATTGCTTGGCGTGTAGAAAAAACGTATACTTGGACTGTTCATCACGTCGAATGCTGATTTATAAATGGTCATAACTTAAGATTATTAATGTGGGAAAATTTAAGTAGCATATTAAATTGTAAATGCCATTGTCGTATCGTTTATTCTATTTTATCGTTCAAGTTTATTAATGCGTTTTATTTGACTAAATATTGCATCGGGCATTATGAAGTTTATCCTAAAATATATGAGAATTAAGTGAACACAGTCCTAAGAAAGCGTAAACAAAATTAAGTCGTGTTTTTACAATTTAGTCGCTGTTAAGACGTGTTTCAAGAAAAGAGCGAAAACTTGGAGATTTTTATAAAAGAAAAACGTATGACTTTGATGTGATATGTTTAAAGTATGATTTGAAACAACAATATGAATCAATTGTTATGTTTCTTTAAAATGAATGTTTGGTACAGCTTTGTCTCCATGGTGAAAAAAAAAACAACCAACCAACCGCTAACTTGACTCACCTCTTTCCTGCGTGCCGCGTGCTGTATGTGGACAGTGATGCAGTGCTCACAGAACGTGTGTAGACACTTGAGAAGCTTGGGCCGCGTGTATCTGTCTTGGCACATCGGACACTTAATGAACGACTCATCCACTGCAAAGGCCGATAATCCCAGGATGTTCAGCTCCTTCGCTTTTGACATTTCTAACATTTTCCCTTCCATAGCTTATGTTCATATTATTAATTCATTATTTAAGAAATCGAAAGATGTCGAAATTCTTCATTCATGAAAACTAAGAATACGGCTGGTTTTAATTTCTCGAGTCCAAATTTCCACTTAATTCATAGCATTGATATTGATTTTGAATAACTTTATGCACGTAAAATTGCTATCTTAAGTGATTTAAAGATTTTCCATACTTAAAGAGTTTAAAAGCACATAAGAGACACTGTGACTTTAAATGGAACATAGGTCTACCTTTTGTTTTATGTAGGTCAACTATGACTGGTTGTTAATGACGCCATGGACTTGGGCGCGCGCAGAACAATGGCGGTAAGTTATAGGCAGACGACTAGTGTTACTCTCATCTATTGTGCGCCTATTATTTTCCAATAAGATCTAGGTATCAGGTTTTGGGACATTCTTACTCGTTCACGGGTAGCGATCAAGATAGCTTTACCCTATCAAATCTATAAATTGTTAGACTTTGAAAGAGAAAATAGTTCTGTTTAAACAATGCGTGTCATATTTTAAACATTAACATATTTAAATAACAAGAATAGAGTATTTCTTAAGTTTGATGTATGAGCCAATCTATTGACCGAAATAACAGATTAAAATAATATGGCTTTTAATTTCCGGAAATCAACTTTATCCTAGATCTATACCTAAATAATATTTGAATGTCTGGTTTAATGAATTTTAGCTCCTGAAGGCAGTTGGGACTTTTTCTACATACATGTAACACAGATACAATGCTGTTCACTTTCATGCTTAAACACCTTGATACCACACACAGAAACATTATCCTGACAATGGTCCAAGCAGTCCTGGAACTACGAAAGCGTACAGAAAATCATTAACCCTTTCCCTCATAGAGGACACCATGAAAAGACCTATGCGAACAGCATAAAACCAGATCAGCCTGCGAGTAACTCGCAGGCTGATCAGGTTTTATGCTGTTCGCTGCTCCTCAGTGGCCTGGAAATGAGGATTTTGTAATTAAATTTGGTAAGGTTTAACTGTGGTTTTCTGCAGATCAGGCTTTACGTGGTACCTACTGAGTGCGTCAAAATGAGTCTATATGAGGGAAAGGGTTAAGGCAATCACGATTATCTGCCCACAGACTTCTATACAGATAGGGCGATATGGCAGAAACAGGGTGGAAAGGCGTGGGAGTTCATGTGAGGTGTGTGATAGTGGTGAGATTGAGGATGAATTAAATTTTATTTTGAAATGTAAAATATATTCTACATTAAGAAGATATATTGATTTATATTATTATGAAAGAGCTAGTATGTTTAAGTTATTGCATTTATTCAAATCTACAAATAAATTCTTATTACATAGGCTTGAGTTTTATACTGTGCCATGAAAATAATAATTTGATAATTAGCCAAATTGATATGTTTATGCACTTACTCTCGTGTCCTTTTTTGTTTGTTTTATGCTATTGTGATATGATTATGTTAACCCTTTCCCTCATAGAGGAAACCATGAAAAGACCTATGCGAACAGCATAAAACCAAATCAGCCTGCGAGTAACTCGCAGGCTGATCAGGTTTTATGCTGTTCGCTGCTCCTCAGTGGCCTGGAAATGAGGATTTTGTAATTAAATTTGGTAAGGTTTAACTGTGGGTTTCTGCAGATCAGGCTTTATGTGATACCTATTGAGTGCGTCAAAATGAGTCTATATGAGGGAAAGGGTTAATTAAATATATTTCTTTGGCCTTGATTGTATGTGTATGCTATTGTATGTATGGATGATAAACATTTTATATGTTTGAGTCCAAAAAGTAAAAAAAATATATTCCTTATATCCCGAGATGCAAACAATACCAGTTACTCGATAATACAAACAATACTTCATAACTTTGGCATATCGTGGTTCGTGTCACACGACACAGGGTGCAGCTGCATTGCTCACCTTGAGCACGTAGTGCTCTGGTGAGCAAATAAAAACTCGTTATGTGATTTTCGGTCCATTTTGCAAAATTGAAGTCCATTTCTCATTTCATACCTCACGGTCTTTGGACATATGTGTATACATGTACAGTATATAGTTACAGTAACAAACAAATGGCTATGAATTACCAAAACACATAAAAGTTTCAGGTATCATTTTATTCAAAATTTACAATCAAAATTATGAGTTTTAAACACATTTCATACTAACTTTTTGTGCATTATGATTTTTTTAACATTATATACAGTTTTTTAGTATAAAACTCAATTATTAGGGTATTCATATCAATAAACTAGGCCTTAAACTGGAGGTGATTTGACCCTCCTGTCTCAAAGGAGTACAAAGGGCCATAACCCTAGAAATAAATGTAAGGAGACCATCTGCCAATAAACATGTATAGACAGTTTTAATGTTGATCCTCAAACACTTCTCGTGATATTGAACATTTTATATAAAAAGTAATGTGATACAGTACCACACAGAATTCCTACACAGCCCCACTCTTCATTTTGTGAAGCAGTGGTAAAGGAAAACATATAATCAAAAATATATTCTAACACAAATTGCATGGAGAGAAGGAAACAAATTGTGTGTAAATTTGCAACAAAACATAGGTCGCACCAGGCGCTCACGTTTATTTATTTATTGCCATTAGATTTTACTCCAACGTAACAATTTATCAATGATTGGTATCATCGTAGTAAAACGTTTTTGTCATTGAAAAATTTGGATTACATACTTAAATATTTTCATTTTAGATGTTCTTCCTAATTACATGGATAAAATATGTAATTAAATCAAAGAGAATAAGAAATTAATATAAATAAAGAATTTATATCTTACAGATCATGTGCGTGTTTCTTTACTTCCATCTGTCAATCTGTATATATGAGGGAGTTAAATTGATCGGCAAGCATGAGGGAAGTAATCTACATCTCAACCAAGCAATCCGCATAAAAATGAAGAAAAAACGTGTTATAATCGATATAATCTTACTTTGCCGTGTTTTGTTGTATATTTAAACACAGATTTATCATTCAGGAGCGAATAAGTATACGCCCTCTTGATATAATAATCCTCCCCATGAACTCTAAACTTGTGTTTAAATACACAACAAAACACAGGTATAAATAGATTATTTCTCATATAATCAGGTCTGTATACAGTGTATAACTGATTACTAATGCTAAAAAAAAACCTCATCAGTCGGACTTCTCTATCACCAACAAACCAGAACTAAATATGTATGAGTGTCTGTTTAAATATGTTTCAATTTACAATAAAATGATAATTCTACTTATCCAGCGAATAAATCTACACATACATGTAATGATTCACTCAACCATGCTTGAATTTCACCAACAATACTTAGTAATATTTAAAATCTTAAATAGATAGGAGCGTGTTTCACAAAATCTGGTACAGGAAAAGACTTTGGTTGACAAGAACAGTTAATGCAAGACTTCCAATACCTGCAGTTAAATATCTAGTTATATTTCTATGGCAACCACAACAAAAACACTATAATTTTAAATCTGCCACTGAGTTCTTGGGACAAAAATAATGATGACAAAATGCCAAAAATGATAAATGAAAAAATACTTTTATAATTACTCAGTAAAAAAGACAAAAAGGGAAGTAAAGCTGATCATGTTCTATCAATTGAGAGGAAAGAAAATGCCAGGCACAAATAATGTCATTCAGGGAATAAATGAAACTGGGATATCTAGATGAGTGACTGAGTATTCATGCATCAATGGACACTCGTCTTGACCGTTTGCAGTTCAGTTCATCACTCGGTTGTTTTAGAAATGAGGGGCAAGCACAGTACTTGGTCCCTTTTTCCTCATCATCAACTCATGAGGCAACTAGATCTATCACAAATGGTGACTAAAACCCCGAAACACTATTATATATCTTATGATATAAAACATGAGCGTTCTTCGGAACACGTGTGTTACACGCTGAAACATGACAGAAAAAAAAGTGTGATGAACAGATGGACGACAGAAAAGTGATCCTTAAGAGTCACCTCAGCAGGTAACACTAAATAGTCTAAATTAAATTTCCATAGTAGAAAGGGGCAATAACTCTTGAATAACTTTAGAAAGAGAATTCTGCCTATAAAAATGTGTACATTGTTTCAATGCTGTTTTTCAAAGACTTATCAAGATATTTAACATTTTGTGAAATGGAATGCAATTCTACATGACAGGACAATGTGTGATGGACAAATTAAAATGCATGTTCATTTTAACACTAATCATAAACAACATATCACGTAAGAATAAGTATTCATTATTTGTCAGCTTGAACAAAACACCAGTTGTAATTTACATGCGTTTGGCTAACATGCTCAGGATATAAGCCATTAGTATGATAAATTTAGTTTGGCCACATGCTTTGAACAACAAAGTTTTTACCAATAGCATATCTACATCCCCCCTCACACATGATGTCACTATATTGAGACAATCTAACAAAGGACAACATGGTTAATAAAAAATAGCAGCAGAAAGACTACATGTGGAAATGTTTTTATAGGACAAAGTCATATGTCTTTACTGTCTTCCACTTAGAGTTAGGCTTAGCACTTCATATTTTTGAAGGTGCATATTACATGGTCTTCTTACCAATATTACAATGTGTCACAACCACTGCTATCTATCTACATTTACTGCTGACACTATTTTAAAAGTATTATAGCTACATATGCATAATCTCTTACTACAGACAACAAGATATTCCTCTATAGGGGTGTCTAAATATACCAGTCAACAAATAAAAAGCTGGTAATTTCACCTTAATTTTTTTATCATTTTATTCAAGGTAACTGTCAGGTTTTCAAAGTTTGAGTTCTAGATATATTTAATGTTTTATACTGTCCTATGTTCTTAGACACATTTCTAGTTCTTGTTCCTGCAATTTACATTCAAATAAACATATAAAAATCTCACTTGTCCTAGCAATAAACTGTGGTAGGTTTGGCTGTACATATCATGAGATTACACTCTGTACCTTAATGGTGGTTTACCAAATTACTGTCACATCCCTACCATGCATTAAAACGGGACTTCCGATTCTGTTGGAGATTCCAGTTGAAATTATAAACCTTACTTCAGCAGAAGTTGTATTGCCTTGTATGCTTTTCTTGGTCTTGTTGATAAAAATTGCATCTCAACCATCCTATGTTAGTCACAGCTCCACAGAATAGATAAAACTGCTCGTAGTGTTGCCATGGCAACAAGAAAACACAGGTCTAGAGATGAAAAACATATTAACAATGTGTAAATCTCCTGCTGTTATCTCCTGGTGGCCGAGGAATCAGACAGTCCAGTTTCTATGACATTTAAGTCCTGTACATCCTCCTTTGTGATGTCAATAAGGTGCTGTAACCCGTCCTGATGTTGCCGCAATAGCTGAGAAAAAAAAAATATTACCTAGACATTTGGCATTAGTCCAATTATCAATATCATTTAAAAAAAAAAATTTGTCCATCAATAGGGCCTGTCTTTAGGTGATTTGCTTTGCATATAATGGATAGGTCTGAGTGGTGTCCATTTAATCTGATTACAAAAGATCTTACCATATGCATTAGCATCTAGACTCTATCGCAGAAAACTGTATGGTGTTAAGTTCAGATGCACAGTAATCTAATCACGAAAGGCCGTAAGCCTGAGTGACCAACTATAAAGCATCTGAATGCATCCTTATTTATTAATTGTGTTAGAATGTTGTTTATGCCATGCTTCTGGTAAAATAACTGACAAATACACACTGGGAAAATAAATATTCAACAGTAAAGAGATAACAATATAACCTGAAAGCATATATATCATACTTTCACCTGACACAGGAAAATACAGAAAACAACAAGAGGGCCATGATGGCCCTGGATCGCTCACCTGGTATCATTAGGCTATGTAAAATCAAGTTATCCCTGGGGCAGAGCCAATTTTGACCCAAGGGTCATGATTTGAACAAACTTGGTAGAGGTCTATTAGCCCATGTTACATACCAAATATATAAACACCAGACCTTGTGGTTTTTGAGAAGAAGATTTTTCTAGTTTTTTTCCAATATAAGCCTATGTTAAATCAAGTGACCCATGGTGCGGGGCCAATTTTGACCCCAGGGTCATGATTTGAACAAACTTGGTAGAGATCCACTAGACAATGCTACACACCAAATAACTTAACTCTATGCCATGTGGTTTCTGAGAAGAAGATTTTTAAAGTTTTTTCCTATATTAGCCTATGTTAAATCAAGTGACCCCTGGGGCGGGGCCAATTTTGACCCCAGGGTCATGATTTGAACTATCTTGGTAGAGAGTCATAAGATCATGCTACATACCAAATAAAACCCCGGTTTAAAAGATTTTTCAAGTTTTTCCTATATTAGCCTATGTTAAATCAAGTGACCCCTGGGGCGGGGCCAATTTTGACCCCAGGGTCATAAGATCATGCTACATACCAAAAATCAAAAGGCTAGGCCTTGTGGTTTCGGAGAAAAAGATTTTTCAAGTTTTTCCTATATTAGCCTATGTTAAATCAAGTGACCCCTGGGGCGGGGCCAGTTTTGACCCCAGGGTCATAATTTGAACAATCTTGGTAGAGAGTCATAAGATCATGCTACATACCAAATATCAACTCCAGGCCTTGTGGTTTCTGAGAAGAAGATTTTTCAAGTTTTTCCTATATAAGCCTATGTTAAATCAAGTGACCCATGGTGTGGGGCCAATTTTGACCCCAGGGTCATGATTTGAACAAACTTGGTAGAGATCCACTAGATAATGCTACACACCAAATAACTTATCTCTATGCCATGTGGTTTCTGAGAAGAAGATTTTTAAAGTTTTTTCCTATATTAGCCTATGTTAAATCAAGTGACCCCTGGGGCGGGGCCAATTTTGACCCTAGGGTCATGATTTGAACTATCTTGGTAGAGTGTCAAAAGATCATGCTACATACCAAATATTTAAACTCCATGCCTTGTTGTTCTGAGAAGAAGATTTTTAAGTTTTTCCTATATTAGCCTATGTTAAATCAAGTGACCCCTGGGGCGGGGCCAATTTTGACCCTAGGGTCATGATTTGAACTATCTTGGTAGAGTGTCAAAAGATCATGCTACATACCAAATATTAAACTCCATGCCTTGTTGTTTCTGAGAAGAAGATTTTTCAAGTTTTTCCTATATTAGCCTATGTTAAATCAAGTGACCCCTGGGACGGGGCCAATTTTGACCCCAGGGTCATAGGCCTTGTGGTTTCGGAGAAGAAGATTTTTTTCAAGTTTTTCCTATATTAGCCTATGTTAAATCAAGTTACCCCTGGGGCGGGGCCAGTTTTGAACCCAGGGTCATAATTTGAACAATCTTGGTAGAGAGTCATAAGATCATGCTACATACCAAATATCAACTCCAGGCCTTGTGGTTTCTGAGAAGAAGATTTTTCAAGTTTTTCCTATATAAGCCTATGTTAAATCAAGTGACCCCTGGGGCGGGGCCAATTTTGACCCTAGGGTCATGATTTGAACTATCTTGGTAGAGTGTCAAAAGATCATGCTACATACCAAATATTTAAACTCCATGCTTAAAAACCCCGGGGCGGGGCCAATTTGACCCCAGGGTCATAGGCCTTGTGGTTTCGGAGAAGAAGATTTTTTTCAAGTTTTTCCTATATTAGCCTATGTTAAATCAAGTGACCCCTGGGGCGGGGCCAGTTTTGACCCCAGGGTCATAATTTGAACAATCTTGGTAGAGAGTCATAAGATCATGCACGTTGTGCTCAGGTGAGCTAATAAAAAAGCATGAAATAAACAGAATATTTGCTGATTTTTCAGGTAAGACCTTATTTTCCTTTCACTTGTTTTCTAAAAGGAAAATGAAATATCTCTATGAGCATAAGTCAAAGAAAATATGACTCAATAAGAAAAATTATCAAATATCCTCATATAGTTTTCTGTGGTGAAAGTGAAAATTAAACTGTAATTCCTTGTCAGGTAATTCAAATTTAGAAGACCACGAAGCTATCCATGAAGTTTATTAGCAAATTAAGGATATAAGTATATTTTGTGACCAAGGATATTTCACCTTTTTGCCACAACTATATACAGAGCAGGTTCCTTATCTATAAACAATCCTTTTATATTTAAGAGGTCTATAGTCACGTGGTAGCATACAGAGGTTATGAGTTTGAACCATGTTTTGGTCAAGATCTTTCATGATCTCCTTTCCAAGGCACAAAGTAGTGGTTCAACTGAGGAACCAGACTGAGGTACTGATAATGGTAAAAACTTGCTACCCAGTGGAAAAAAAAAAAGAATTTTATCATCTTTCAGAGAAAATTGAAGTATGTTGCACCCCGTGCCTACCTGCTTGATCTCTTGTAACATTGCTGGGTCCATCTGGTAGTTGATGTCTGCTCGAGATGACATCAGATGATTCTGCATCCGGATTTGTGACATAAGTTCATTGAGGCGGCCCTAAAAGGATAGAGATGAAATATGACTGAACACTTATATATCATTCTGCTATATGTGGAAGTGTAATGTCAGCAGAGTAATATTACAGCTACCAACCAGAACTACCACTGGTGGTAATTCAAACTTTCTTGGAAAAGTAAACTGATCGACCAGGTAAATATCTTAATACTAGACATGATAACTGATCAATCTTTTATTCACTCATTGTATATCAAATATTATTGAAAAAATGAGTCAAGACAGTGTATATAGAATATTTTCTGTGTCAGAAAGTATCATAGCTAAGAGAAACAAGCAGTGTTCCTTGGAACACATGTGTCACCTGCTGAAAGAAGTGTGACGGAAAAGTGTCACAGACAGACAGACAAGAAGGGATCTGTATATGTCACCTCTGCTTACAGCAGGTGACACAATAATATCCTGTCACTTTAATGACCTGTGCATCCTCAAATAAAATGCAATGTGATCTACACTTTAATAGAAATGGCATTCTCTAAGAACAATATTAATTTTTTGGTTACTTCACAATTCAACTGGATTTAATGTCCACCCAACAGTTATTAGATGGGGACTATACCTACATCAGACAGATACAGCACTGCCTCAAGGCAAAAACACAATGCTGCCTCAAGGCAAAAACACAATGCTGACAAGTGGTACAATACCCCACCCAACCAGTCTTAGTACAATCTTTAAATGCTCATGCCAAGCAAGGGAGATACATGTATATTAGAATCATCAGCAAGTTATAGCCAGAGCTGGACACAAGGACATCCGTGTAATGTGGCAAAAATGTGAAACCGTAGGATAATATTATAAGCAATCTTTCTTAAAGTTAACAAGGGTCAGGACTGCCACAAAATACACCCATCATGGTATGGGGACTCTCAGAAATAGCTCAGAGAAACAAGCTACTGTCCATAAATAAGCAAAATAATTCCAAAATCCCATTAGTTAATGAATGTTAATCATAAAAAAAAAATGTTGATACATTTCTATTAATTAACTGCAAGATCTGACAACACCTCATAGGGTCTAAGGACTAGGGACAAGCAAATTTTCAAGTATGTTGTGTACATCAAGGGCCATAACTTCAAAGTCATTCACATGATAATGCTGGATATCGAACTCAGCCAAGATATTATGGCAATGCACATGTGTGGAAAGTTTGAAGAGGATTGGGCAAACAACATTAAAGTTAGAGCCAATACAATCACAATATCAAGTATTTTGTGTACATCAAGGGCCATAACTTCTAAGTCATTCACGCAATAATGCTGAATATCGAACTCATCCGCGATTTTATGGCCATGCACATGTGTGGAAAGTTTGAAAAGGATTGGTCTAACGGTATTGAAGTTAGAGCCCGGACAATCACAATTTCAAGTATTTTGTGTACGTCAAGGGCCATAACTTAGTCTTTCACACGATAATGCTGGATATCGAACTCATCCGTGATATTATGGCCATGCACATGTGTGAAAATTTTGAAAAGGATTGGGCTAACGGTATTGAAGTTAGAGCCTGGACAATCACAATTTCAAGTATTTTGTGTACGTCAAGGGCCATAACTTCTAAGTCATTCAAGCGATAATGCTGGATATCGAACTCATCCGGATATTATGGCATGCACATGTGTGAAAATTTGAAAAGGATTGGCTAACGGTATTGAAGTTAGAGCCCGGACAATCACAATTTCAAGTATTTTGTGTACGTCAAGGGCCATAACTTTTAAGTCTTTCACGCGATAATGCTGGATATCGAACTCATCCGTAATATTATGGCCATGCACATGTGTGAAAAGTTTAAAAAGGATTGGGCTAACGGTATTGAAGTTAGAGCCTGGACAATCACAATTTCAAGTATTTTGTGTACGTCAAGGGCCATAACTTCTAAGTCATTCAAGCGATAATGCTGGATATCGAACTCATCCGCGATATTATGGACATGCACATGTGTGAAAAGTTTGAAAAGGATTGGACTAACGGTATTGAAGTTAAAGGCTGGACAATCACAATTTCAAGTATTTTGTGTACGTCAAGGGCCATAACTTCTAAGTCATTCAGGCGATAATGCTGGATATCGAACTCATCCGCGATATTATGGCCATGTACATGTGTGAAAAGTTTGAAAAGGATTGGACTAACGGTATTGAAGTTAGAGCCCGGACAATCACAATTTCAAGTATTTTGTGTACGTCAAGGGCCATAACTTCTAAGTCATTCACTCGATAATGCTGGATATCGAACTCATCCGAGATATTATGGCCATGCACATGTGTGGAAAGTTTGAAAAGGATTGGGCAAACGGTATTGAAGTTAGAGCCCGGACAATCACAATTTCAAGTATTTTGTGTACGTCAAGGGCCATAACTTCTAAGTCATTCATGCGATAATGCTGGATATCGAACTCATTCGAGATATTATGGCCATGCACATGTGTGGAAAGTTTGAAAAGGATTGGGCAAACGGTATTGAAGTTAGAGCCCGGACAACAAATGTTCCACGCCCACCCACCCGCCCGCCGTGAGTGTTCACATAATACGCCCCATCTTAAGATGGGCGTATAAAAAGTGCCTAATTTTAATGTACAGCTCAAAACAGGTGTTTAATTTAACAGTTCTAATTTACAAGTTATGAAACTGCACAAGTAATACTAATATGGGACAAATATGGTGACAACTAGACAGAAGGGTGGAGTATAACACTATAGTCCCCAGTACCAGAACAATAGAGATGTGACAACAGAGGTACACATGGGGACCAATCAATTAGCCCGCTGTGGGTTCAATTCACGGTCTTGTCAGTCAGATTTTTCATATTCTTGATGCCTTCTCCAGTTGGCTTGTGGTTGACCAGTGTTTCTATCCAGAACCCTCAGTGCACGCAGGTCCTTCATCTACATATCATTATAATTAGACTGATATACTGTCAAACAAACAATAACCTCAAATCAACAACCTGTGGAGACACTGACCTTGAACTGGGTGGGGTGGTTCAGCTCTGCCTGCAAGGCCTCTAGCTGGACCCTCAACTGTTCCTCCTCTGCCTGGATGGCAAACCCTTCCTTCCTGTATACCTCCTGCTTCACTATCACCTGTACAGATATACAAGGTCACGCTCTACAGAGGGTCATCAAATTACAATTTGTTACCTTGTGATTTTAATATTTTTTTGCCATTAAAATCTGCAGACAGCTAGTGACAATGTTAGTTTTATTTATAAATTTAATGGGTTATTTCTGTGGGTGTAATATTCAGCAGTTTTGCCATAAAAAGGGTTAGTTTTTCTACTGATTATTTATCTGCAATGAATTAACTAAGGAAGAATTTATTTCTGTGGTTTGCTTACCTTGCTTAAGCAAATATATTCAAATCTCTGATTCAATCTGACAATTCCCTTTCACTCAAGGGAGATCACTCTTTGCTTCACATCACATATATGCACCATACCGTATATACACACAGTTCAACATTGCTATGAGGTATAATATAGTAACAGAAATGAGTAACTTTATTACTTACAATAAATACTTTTATAAACCTGATTTACAGCTAAAAGTAAACAAATCTTGCAAATGATGCTGTGTAACAAAACCAATACCATATTATTTAAATATCGCAAAATGGTCAGGGTAAGCAAGGCTTTGGTCCAGAAAATAAAAATTTCTGACCACTTGCTTGAAGGAACAAAAGGTACATTAAAGTACTTTTGAGAAGCCAACAGCAATAAAACCTGTTTATCCAGCAAGTTATCATGTATTGTTATATGGTCGAAATGCTACTTCCTTAACTGCAAGTACAAAGTTGACAGATAAGAACCGTTTGGAGCAAACTCATTCCAAGACCACTTTACCTGCAGAAGCCTGTGACTCAGACTCCAGGTGCTTCCTCTTGTATTCATCCATCTTGGCCAACATGTTACTCTGCTTGTTCTTGAACTCTGTTAGGTCCTGGGCTATCAACTGTTAAAAATGTCCAAAAATATATCTTTTATTCTAAGTTTTTTCTTAAACAGAATCTACCCACCAACATTATTTCAGTCATTAGGGGGTTTTGTTAATGCATGATGGATATAGTCTGCGTCAATTAAAGGATGAGATATTGCAGAATTAACAAGTATTTTCAAAGAACTCTCAGAAATACTGTACATGGAACTTAAACACTAAACCAGCTCATACAGAGATACTTACTCTATCATTAAGGAACTACACTGTAGACTATTGCATGATTAAAAGGTTTGATATCATGGACCCCAGATATGTGTTGGTTTGTTTGTTTTAACATCTCAATGACAGTATTTCAGTCATATGGAGAAAAATGTTATCTTGAGACAAATATAGTGCTGCCACACTGCAGTATCTTGCTGTAGACATATGCTGTTATGCATAGACATTGCTGTTATGACTTGGGTATGTAAAGTCCGAGGCCATGATCTCCCTCTTGCAGTACCAAGTGCAGAACCCTGAAACAATGTTTTAATGGATCTACATTGTTCAGTATGATCCTGATGAAAAAACACAAGATTAAAAACAACAACAAATTCAGAGCAGAGCTTCTGAAGTGATAATCTCACATCCAGTTTTTGTTGATGAAGTTTTGTTTGTTGGTCCTGAAACTTAAGACGTTTGTGAAGTTCCTGAAATCCAATCATCGGAACAGGAATGAATTTTTCCGGATCTGGATTGTCCAACACAGCCTGTCGCCATAGCAATGAGTTGATACCTGAAACAGACATTAATATCTCTTAAGCATGAATAAGACTGAACATGATGGGGCTTAAATATCAGGATCAAAAATGACTGTGATGCAGCTTTATATAAATTTGTTCTCCACAAAATACATGGTGCATTAACAAATTTTGTAAACCATCCATATCAGGAGAAATCTATTTAAATGAATAATAGGTATTCCATAGTTTTCCAAAACATATACCAGTATCAATGAATTTCATGTATATACATGTAATATTATTTTTTATAAAAAAATATAAAATCAATTCTCAATTTAAACTGTCATATTTTTAGTTATATATTAGAAATGGTAATTCCAATATCAACCTCTACCTTGATTTAAAATATACAAAAAAGAGGACCATAATGGCTCAGAGATCCCTGAAAACAAGGTGTTAGTGGGACGTAAAGATACAGTAAATATCTTATAATATTAAGGAAAATGGACTCTGTCACCTGGCTGTCATGTGTTTTGATGGATCGAAATAAATTAGAGAATCTTGGTAGAGAGTGAGCCAAGGAATATCTGTGCCAAAATAACTGAAATCCAGCCAAATTTTTTTTGAACAAAATACTTTTCAAATATGTACCATACACAGGTATAAAAAAGGGGGGGGGGGCAGATAACTCAAAAAGTAGGATGGTGACCTCCAATTTTTTTTCCCATTAAAATGTTTCTTTTATGATTTTCTATAATCATGCGAAGTTTAAAAAATCAAATATGTACCATACACAGATAAAAATGAATGGCCCTATCGCTCACTAGAAAATAGGTACCAAGGAACATCTGTCAATTTATTTTAAAAATTGGCCACTAGTATTTTAAGAAGATGATTTTTAAAGTTTTCATTTTTTTTCTTCTTTTTGTTGCCATGGCAACCAGAGTTCTACATGCATCAAGTTTATTTTAGCAACTTTTGTGAAGGTTGACTCAAGGATCATCCCTGCCAAGTTTAATCAAATTCTGTCCAGTGGTTTCAGAGGAGATGTTGTTTAAAGGTTTCTCTATATACATATAAGGCAAATAAGCCCCGCCCCTGGCGGCCATGTTTTTTTACAGATCAGAATAATTTTAGCAACTTTGGTAGAGGTTGACCCAAGGAACATCTGTACCAATTTATTTTAAAATCTGGCCAGTAGTTTTGAAGAAGATGATTTTTAAAGTTTCATTTTTTTTTTCTTTTTGTTGCCATGGCAACCAGAGTTCTACATGAATCAAGTTTATTTTAGCAACTTTTGTAGAGCCTCACCCAAGGAACATTCCTGCCAAGTTTCATTAAATTCTGTCCAGCGGTTTCAGAGGAGATGTCGTTTAAAGAAAATTGTTGACGACGCACGACGCACGTCGCACGACGCACGACGACGGACGAAGGGCGATCCTAAAAGCTCACTTGAGCACAAAGTGCTCAGGTGAGCTAAAAATCTATTAGACAGTTAAAATTTTCCTCCTTTGTCTATATAGAAAATGTAGCAAACTGTCACATATGCCATTAAGTTTTAACAAAATGGGCTCTGTAATAAAGGTAATGTCATTTAAAGTTTAAATGTTCATGATGGGCAATGCACATTTATCAGTCATAATAGCTCAACTTTGAGCAAGGTAAGCTGAAAATGAATTAAAATACAAAGTTTGATGTCATCAATGTCAACGCAATATTTCTGATAATTGTGGTGTTAATATTGTTTTGATCTTAACTCTCTTTAAATTCAACTAATTTGTCCTGATACACTGAATAATTTAAAGAAACACTGACCATACGTTTAAATGGGTCATTATAGATGCATATAATGATGGATTTGATAAATGAAGGTTGGAAGAGACAGGCTGATGAAGTTATCTTACTAAAATGTTTCCTTGAATTCAATTTCTAAACAGGAGCCTTTTCTGTACACCTAGTGCGATGTAAGGCAAGTGGCATTTCACCGTATCAAGTCACATTATCAGGACACCATGCAACCAATCAACCAATCATTTCACCATATCAAGTCACATTATCAGGACACCATGCAACCAATCAACCAATCATTTCACCATATCAAGTCACATTATCAGGACACCATGCAACCAATCCTGAAACTACCATAATATGCTGAGAGCCCAGCTAAAAAGACAGACTTTGGTAAATTACAGCCAAGATGGCAACCCACAACCCTCCCACTTAATTCTGTGCTTCATATAGACACATTCTGACGCATAGGTAAACACAGCAGACCCAGATCAGACAACTCCTATAGAAGCTGTCTGATCAGGGTCTCTTCTGTTTGCTTATACAGTCTTCTGTGGCAAAAAAATCTATCATTTCATAAGCCATTTAAAGATCAGTCAATTAATATTCATAAAGTCATAACTTTGTACATGAATATTCATGAGGTAAAGGGTTAATGGGTTGATACTCTAATCACTCAGTCATCTTGGCCAAAACCAATCTTGGTTATATCAAGAAACTAAAACCAATTTTTAGTACATCAATTGAAAACAAGACATGAGCCATGTATATCTCACCTGCAGGTGGGTTGTCCAGATATTGTTTCAGCTGCTCTTTTGTCAGAATCTTGGCAGTCACAGTCTGCACCATAAGCTGTGACGTCAACTGGTTCTTGATGTTTGGCAAGGAGAGTTCATTATACAAGTCTGTGGCTGGGCACCGTCGTGCTGGGCCCATCTGGGGTCGTTCCATTACATAGATCACTAGCTCTGTCCTGGAAGGAATACCATCAGTTAGTATAGTGTTGTCAAATCTTTGATAAAACTTTTCAAAAACCAAATCCTAACCTCTCCAAAAATGCCACTGGTATCTGTAAAAAAATATATGGAAGTTATTTTAGCAGGATTTGGATTCATGAATACATGCATCATTTAGTTTTTGAAAATCAATATAAAAAATTCAATGAAATTCTCAAAAATGGAATTTTATTTCAAAATGGAAGTCTCAATGGAATTTGTGACACAATTCTCATTTGTCAATTTCCAAATAAATACACTGTAATTTCTTTCCCAGATGCTGCATGCAAAGCAACACCTTAAGACACAGCCATTACACAGCATGTCAATATACAGGGCACTCACATGTTGTCAGGCAGCGGGTTGACAGCCTCCACACACACTGTGTGCTGGGGCTTGCTGCCCAGGATTTTGTGAAGTGCATCAATGGCCTGCTGCTGAAACGACTTCACTTTCTCTGCTGGCTCCTTGATTATAAGCTTTACAAACCCATCTTCATTCCTTCCAGTTGGCATGCAGTTGTACCCCACAGCCTGGAAATCATGGTGATATTAACAGATGAAACCTTGGAAAATATTTCAAAAATCATCATCCTTTTATTTGTTATAAACTGACAAGTTGCTGTTGTATTGGGGTTTACCGTCGCTGCGATAGTATTTCAATCATATAGCAACATCCAGCTAATTACAGGTGGAGGAAGACCCCAAGTACACAAAGGTACCCGGGTAGAACCACCGACCTACCGCAAGAAACTGACAAGTGCAATCAAAATAACTTTTTTCTTAATTTTATTTATTCAATGATTATTGTTAATTGGAACCTTCTTGTTGGCACTGATGATGTCATTCACATTTACAAGTTCCTTAATTCAGAGCAAACCAGTATCTGAATAAAACCAATATGTCTGAATAGGTTATCTAATACGTCTGGCCTATCTTGGACTTAATTCCATTTAGTGTAAAGGAAATGTGTTAATAACCACACTATCAGGATGTTTAAAAAATAATGTACATGAGGGCCAAGATGGCCCTGAAGACTCTCACCTGAGAAATATTGCCTTCATTCCCTGTACAAGTTACATGTATATTATAGCATAGTTGTACTTAATACATAATCCATTGAGCAGGGCTTTCCACAGGATTTTGGTAAGGCGCCCCGGTAACTCAATATTTCCGGGGATGTATATCAACCCAACGTTAAGAATGATAATCATTTTCGTAACTATAACCATTATTTATATTGAGACAAGTTTTTTTTTTAGACTTCTTCTGTTTCTTTTTTTTTTTCTTTTTTGTTCTTTCTTTTTTTTTTTTTTTTTTTTTTTTCAGGTTGTTAATGAAAGTGTTATGTATGCTCACTTCTCGCCGACGTCATAATGTCCGTCGACGAACATTACACATTTTAACGGCTACGGTTTAACTTTCGCACTAACCTAATGCTTTTGTTTGTAATGTCATTGACCAGTTTTCTTTCTGTTTGAAATGCACATTACCGTATCCTTTTATCTTACTCGGAGACGGTATCTTTGAGTATCATTTTACCGGAAATGACATTGAACTGTGTTGAAAATATGCCAGGCTCCCGCGTGTTTAAGTTGCGTCACTCTGGCTGAACACAGTTCACGTTTTATAAAAATTACTGTTATTTAACTCGATTAAAAGTACATAGACAAATGTCCTCTAAGAAAATTAAATGCTTTTCGTGTAAAGTTGTTGTTGTTTTGTTTTGTATATGCTTGTTCTTTCCTTCTTTGTTCCTTTCATGGCCAATGGGATGAGAAGGGAATGAATCAAATTAGGAATAGAATATAACAACAACTCATTACTATTGTTTCGCATATTTAATAGAATTGTTTGGAGTATATAGGGTAATTCCAAGACTGGTTGGCCCAGTGTCAGGATAATGTGACTAGGTGTAGGACAGGGCTTTCCACAAGTTCCTATATCTCCGTCAGGCATGTCTCTGGCGCTGAATACTTGGAACTTCTGGAGAAGCGGTAGGTCAGGGAATCTGTCCTCAACGTTTCTGATCACAGCTTCCAGGAATGGTTTGTAGACAGTTGCGCGGTAGTCCTCAATCTGTCCGTCGCTTGGTATCTTTACCTTGAAGCCGTCGTTGCTGATTTGTTCAATTCGGCTGACGGCGGATCTGTAGTGCTCACCGGGCTCACTTCTTAGGCCTCGCAGGACAGCCAGTGTTCCGCGGACTAGTGGCTTTACAGTCGTAAACACCGCGTCTCGGGTTTGCATGGCCTTCGACAGTTCGGACAGGTGTGGCAATATGTCGCACATCATGTGAATAGACAACACAAACCTGAAGTCTTGAAGACGGACAGGCCGACAGCTTTCACGTCATTTCGTTCTGATGCCTCCCTCTCCAAACTAGCGTAGACAGATGGAAGACACTTCCTCAGTGTTGTTGTTGCCTTGTCATGGGACAGCCAGCGCACGTCTTTTGCTTTTGTGACACCGTTCCCATGCTGGGTCGAAACCAGAAAGCCTCTCCTTCCTGTCTGGAAGTCTTTGAATCTTGGCAGGAGGCTCCGAAACACGATCACCTTTATTGTCACGTGCACTAACACTCTCAGTCTCATTTGAACACGGAACTTCCACAGTCCTTGGACTAAAAAACCTTGTGATAGTTCCAGAGTCAGGGAAATGTCTCTTTTTACCCCGTGGGGCAGCCATTGCAACACTTTTCAAGTTTAATCATGCACAATCACAATATCGAATCAGATAATCCAGCACTAATAATTTATCCAAAAGAGCGGAGAAGAAATTGACGTAATTTTCGGAAGATAACGCACAATGACGATTGATTACCTTTTCATTTGAATTTATATACATTTTCGAGTACCGAATGTCATGTGAACATCATAATACCCGGTACACAACGGGAAGCGTCAGTTTGCCATCGTTACATATTGGCGCCAATTAATCTTGATTAGTGCCTAAGTCCCCCATTTTCGCACCTTTCAAAGTCTGTCTAGGGGGACGCTGGGTGGCATTGACTTATTCATGATTTTAGTGACTTTTTTATTACCATTACTGGTTCATTGAAAAAAACAACAACATATATATTTTATTTAATTTTCACTTTAAATGCTGTCATTAATAAATCGAAAGTTATAACTTGACTGGTAGATAATGTTCCTCTCCATTTACTTATATAACAGAAGGGGGAGAATATATATATTAGATAATTGGTTAAAAGTCAACTTGTTATATGAATTTTATTTCGTGATTCGAATTTTATTTGAATTCAAAGTTTTCGTACAAAAGTGTTTTGCTCACAATTTCACGCATAATCTTCAACGAGTTGACTCACTTGCGTTCTAAGTTCTCAATCTGATTTATTTTTTACTTGACTCTTGTGTTTTGAAAAAAAATCTTTACAACTTAAGTTTTAAAGTCAAATTATGATAATTATTATGCATTTCGTTTCTGAAGAGTTTGGCGAGCATATAATTTACTTACATAAGCATAGTTGAAAATTCATTACCATATTAACGAAGTAATAGGTGCACCTTTTATATGCATAATTCAATCCATATTAAATACCTCTATGATATTATCATTTATTGAGTTAACACACAAAATAAGCATCTTTAACCTGAGCTGTAATACGATGTTTATGATGAGTAGTTTCATTAATAAATGTTGTGTCTGTGACTGCAGAAGAAAAAAAGAGAATAGATATAAATGATAGGTTTCAACTTGCATTGAATTCATGAAATAACGTGGGGGAAGGTGTTTTTTTTTCCTTAATGCTATAACCATGGGTTACGTTTATGTCTTTGTAATTCGATCAAAGTACAGGCGTTCCTCCTTTACTCAGATTTTCATGATTCATCACGTTTTTAGGTACGATTGCCAAACATTCATTTCAAATAATATTTCTAACAGTTAGAAATATGTTTGATGTATTGTGACTTGCATATTTCATCGTTAAATGCAAAACCGATATCTGGACTGTACTCCGCATAAACCAACTAAACCAACTTGACTTCGACATATGGCGCGTAAACATCGAGGGTTAAGAGCAAAACAATGCTAAGTGCTGGTATGTTCTTATGTACCTAGCATAGTTTCACTTTCAACCCTCAACTTGTTTCCTTAGGCCACTGTCTTCACACTTTGGAGGGTACTGATAAGCATCATATACACGACACTGTCAGACAGCATCGTGTAGGTGTGTGTACTGGTGTCATGCTGGGAAGTTGCGAGACAAGACGCGAAAGCGTGGTTCTCTGTTACCGAGGCAAGGTATGATTTGGTAAGCAGACAAATTCAGACGCCCCGGTGATTCTGATTGAGATTTTAGGCGCCCCGGTGACTCTGATTTCAAAATTCAGTCGCCCCGGCCCCGGGGCGCTTGTTGCGTCTGTGGAAAGGCCTGATTGAGAATTACAGCAAGATCATTTTAATTAGTACCTGTGGTCAAAAATTGAAGTCAAACTTGGCTGAGAGATAATGACCATAAAAATTGTCATGAAACTTCAAAATGACTGCTGAAAGTAAAATCTGGCATTTTTTATATTTGACTTGACTAGACTATTTGAGTTTACCGTCGCTTCGACAGTATTTCAGTCATACAGCGACATCCAGCTAACAACAGGTGGAGGAAGACCCCAAATGCACAGAGGCATCCAGGTAGAACCACCGACCTACCGCAAGCCAGCTGGAACATTTCCTCAAATGAAAATCTGAATTACCCTGATGGGATTCGAACCCACGCGGTGAGGGGCTGAGTGAGTGTTTAAGTCAGTGATTTTATTCTCTCAGCTACAGAGGCCCCCTATTTTAGATTTAAAGGGCTAATAAATCCTTCCTAATTGGCCAACATTAGCCATAACCAAACCTTGCCAAAAGATTATGGCTATAAACAATGTTGTAGGTTTTGAAGATAATTGCTTAAGAAAAGAAGATGCTAGAGTGCAAGCAAAACTAATAGTGGATGATTGACAGACAACAGACATTCAGCAATCCTAAAAACTCATCCTGAGCACATGTGCTATGGTGAGCTAATAACTATAAACACTGAAATAAATTTTTGTTTCCTTGCAGATTTAGATTTTTTACCATTTTTTTTTCTACATTTTTATAAATGCCTCTGTTTAAATTCACTGTTAATCCAAAACTATAGGCAATAAATTAGAGGTATATCATTTTTGATTAACTGATCTGGAAACCATTTTTTCTCTTTAGCAAGTACAAACTGAATTTTATCAGCATTAAAGATATGGGCACCAACCTTAAATCTACAGAAAGGATTGTCAGGCTTGAAAGGGACAGACTGGATCCCAGCTTGGTTCCTGAGATAGTAACCCTTGCCAGTTCCCCACATAGCCTGGACCTGGTTCCATTTCATGATTACAGCATCTCGCTCATCTCCAAATATCTGTGGTAGGTGAACAGCTTGCACAATTTTGTTTAACTCATCTTGGCTTGACTGTTGTTGTTGCTGTTGTTGCTGACCTGGAAACAAACAAAATAAATAAATGTATTAGCAGCCACCTCTGAATATCAGTCAAATTGTGAACCAATGAATGCTTTCTCAAAACACACACTAAATTGCCCATTTTGACCCTCAATTTGGGTAAATGACCCCCAAAATATTTTAACCCTTTCCCTCATATAGACTCATTTTGACGCACTCAATAGGTACCACATAAAGCCTGATCTGCAGAAAACCACAGTTAAACCTTACCAAATTTAATTACAATAAATTAATTATTTAATTATAATTTCCAGACCACTGCGGAGCGGTTTTATGTTGTTCGCATAGGTCTTTTCATGGTTTCCTCTATGAGGGAAAGGGTTAAAAAATTGTCTCTTTATCTTTATAACAAGGGATCAATTGTTACAAATTTGAAAATATCTAGGGAAAACCCTGATATAGAGAAAGACAATATAACCCTAAAAAAAAAACAAGAGGGCTATGATGGCCCTGGTATCACTCACCGGAGAACCAGGTATTAGTGGGATGAAAAGAAACAGCAAATATCTTATGATATTGTGGAAAATGGGCTCTGCCCTATGCCAGCCATAAATCGAGTAAGTACTTTTGGACAAGGAGAATTTTCAAATTTGTACTATATACATATAAGGAAAATGGGCTCTGACCAC
>CM037795.1:2674520-2686473 GCA_021229015.1 Solen grandis
TTCACAATAATGAACTACATAACCACTTAACCTTTCACCTTTAAGGCTACAAGTTAAGCTGTTACATTTCATAATATTAAAAATTTCTTGCAGCTTTAAAAATCCACTTGCACTTAGGCACAGATAATTATGCATGTCATTTTTGTTGAAAAACATGACATCCTGGACACTCTAAAAAAATCACGGCTCACTTGAACTCAAACTAAAAGCCTCTGGTAACTCTCAGTGCCAGAAATTTATGCAATGAGCTTTTGAGCTATCTTCCATCATTTGTTTCAAAGCTTTTTTTGTGAAAAATGTCATATTAATTAAAAATTCCCAAAAAACTGGCCGTAATGCATTTTTTTATATATTCAACCGATGTATTATAAAGGTAGGTATCCTAACCAAACTGGGCATACATTATAATTATAAGTATAATATTCTGTTTCTTATTAAGCGTAACCAACCTTCATGTGTATAACATGTATAAAAGCATTTTGATAATACATAATTATTATCCAGATCCATTATGCATACCTATGATTAGTTCTAGTTGTTCCATTTTGAAAAATATTTAATATCTCTGGTATAACTGAGGTGCACCTAAACAAACTGCATGTACATCCTGCATTTTGGTAATTCTTCATTTTTTCTTAAAAATCCTTCTTGAAAATCCAAACCCTTATTTAAGATATTCTACAACAGTTCGCGAAGTTGATCTTTCTTATTCTTTTCTTGACGTTGATTATTCTGCTGTACAGAGCCAAATGACAAATCTTGTTTCATTAAAGCTTCATGTCAATTTGATAAACATTAACAGTTGTAACTTGGAGCATCACAGCAATCTCAAATAACTGTATTTGATAGGACATGGGCATGGACTTGATACTAAGTCTGTGATAGAACTTGTTAATCTGTGCTGAGAAACTTGGTACTGGTATCCATTTTACAAAGGACTGACTAACTTGACTTGACTATTTGAGTTTACCGTCGTTCGACAGTATTTCAGTCATATAGCAACGTCCAGCTTATTACAGGTGGAGGAAAGACCCGAATGCACGGAGGCATCCGGGTAGAACCACCGACCTACCGCAAATTTTACAAAGGAAGAAATAATCTTTTTTTTTTTTCAAAAAGATTAAAACCAGTGAAGACTTGTTTTGTAAGATATGCTTGATACTTGAATGCAGATCACTTTAGATATATGCTATTCAAGATGACTGACCTCCGCTATATTGATGTTGGTATAACTCGTTCTAAGAACGAATAGGCAGCTGCAACGCACAGCGACTATGGCTCGACTTTGATTTCTACACAATATGACGGACATGATTCCGAGCTCTCTATCGAGTTTATTCGATGGAAGTACCATATTTAAAAAGATAACAGATATGGCCCGAAGTCTTGTAATAATGTCTCTCCATATTTATATGGGGAGACATATGTTAAATCAGAGTTGTCTGTCTGTCTGTCCGTCCGTCTGTATGTCTATCGCACATTTTGTCCGGAAGACAACTCTCTTCAACTTTTACTATTGAAGTAAAATTTCTTTTATAGAAAGAAATTAATGAGGGAAAGTGCCATGCACAAGATCCATAACTCTGGCCCAGTGTTATTCCCCCTTTTCACAATTCCTTGCCCGCTAGATAACCCCTGTTCTACGTATGTTATTGAAACAGAATTTCACTTATGGAATGAATTGTCACACACAAGGTCCATAACTGTGGACGGAGCATGATGAATATTATCAGCCCTTTTACCATTTACTCTATGAATATTGATGACGTAATTTAAGACTCAATGTTTATTTAAACAATGGGAATTTTGCCATGAAGTTGAATCAGTTATGTATTCAATTATTGCAAACAGTGTACTAGCCGCACTGGGCTGCTAGCAAAATTGATCTAATGTTTCGGTAACCGAAATCATGGGAAATCTACTACTTTTTCAAAGCAAATAAAGCAGACCTGATGAGAAGACTCTTGTACATATGTCACTGTGTATCCAGTGTATGTTTGTGTTTGAGGGGAGGAGACGTTAGTTTTCTATGAAATCAAAATTCTAGTTTCACAAGAAACAAGTTGGCACAGTTGCTGTTCATTTTGTATTTCTCAGTAGTTGTAGAAAAACACGGGTTAAAGTGTTGTTTTTTTACCAATACTTTGTGATCCAGGTTTTGAATAGCCACAAGAATTAGCTAACATTTGTGGTGTGTTTTTGTACATGGTGGTACTAATTTACATTTTTCATTCCAATCAAATGCGCGATATTGGGAAATCATTAATTTTATGAATGGATTTATACTCGCCTGACTATCAGGTTACTTCTTCCGCATATGTAAATTTGATCCGCATAATAAACTGAATAAAGCGTCCCGTGATCACATCAAAGCGCTTTATAAAGCCAGTTCTTCTTTTGGCGTTGAAAAATGTAGCCTCGAGCGTTGCACAAAGATGCCAAGCAGGAATTTGACCAGTTAAAGATCATTTTAATCATTAAATGGTAAGGTTGATAAAATGGTTTCTTTGTTTTAGAAACTCTTTAGAATTTGCCGAATTCATTCGTTGTTTCGGATAAGGATAATTCGGATATGCATGACGATGAAATTTACAGAGTAACATCGCCTCGGGCGAGTAAAGTAACTCACCGGTACACAGAGATAATCATGAAGATGATATTTTATCTCTGGACAAAGGACAAGACAAGCACACATCCAAGCACTATTCACTTAGTGGCATAGTAACAGTGAACGGGTAACTAAGTATTGAATATCACTGCTGTGATGCTGAAGGTACTTCTTGGTGAGGATGCTGACACAAAGTCAGACTTAGTTAGATAGGTAACTGTCTAAAGCTAGGTTGCGAGAAGGCACTCAAAATGATTACACATCAAAGTTTAGAAAATTTGTAGCTGGTGTTCTGAGAGGAAAATTGTTAAATATGCAGCATCTTTGAATGATTGTGCTGATTTTCTTACCTCGCTTTTTCATTAAGGATTACAGTACAGGTTAAGGTCTATGTTGCGAGTGGTATTAAATCCAATAGGTAATGTTTTTTTATAGGTTAACATCCCTACTTATTAGGCCACTTAAGGGCATATTCAGTTTGAGACCACCAGTTACCAGATTACTACCCGAATGGGATTTACCCAAAGTTTTTCAAGCGATTCAAAAGTACCCGATTGAGCTCTTGCAAAAAACTTCATTGAAATACATAAGTTATAAACAGTATAGAAATGGCTTATGCCGAAACGTTATTAAAAGAATAAATATAAAAAAATGTCTTATATATATGGAGGATTGAATGTATGTTCCATTATTGACATCTCATTTTCAATATGATTTATACATTTCAAGGGGTGAGAGCGAAACTAGGCTAAGTGTTTATTAAGTATTGCACTTAGCCCTTTTTTCGCTCTCACCTCGATTTGCATTTAACTATATGGCGAAATGAAAATAAAGAAAATTTGGGAAGATATTATCAATGACAATTATATCGTTTTTGCATGCCTTCATTTCCCATATTGGGACCCGTAGTTTCATATCAACGTCCGCAAAATAAAACTTTTGTTATTGTCCGCGACACCGTTTGCACCACGGGCAAATTTCATATTTGAGGCGAGCGCTTAGGTTTCTAAACAATCTACCAGTTGCTGTTTGTTTGAGTATAAAGTCCCACTGACATTATTACAGTCATTTGGAGTTTTTTTCTTCTTTACACAGTATTAGTACTGCCACACTGCAGTATCACTCCGTGATGTGGGCATGATACCTACCCAGTCACATTTTCCTGACATGAGTCAATCGTTCTGGAAAAACCCTTCTAGTTTAGCGCCAAGCGAGGGGCTTAAAGTACTTTAAATTTTTTCGATGCCCGGGGGTCAAACCAAAGACGTCCCGCGTCGAGGCGGACGTTTAACCATCGGCCGATACTAAAATGATAGTTAAAAACCATAGTCCCTTATGCAAGTTCCCACTTTTTTTTAACTACTCAAAATTTTTCTAAGCATCATCCCTATTTTCCCTAGGTACAGAAAACACATGTTAATTTAATGCTAGTACCTGAAAGAAAGCGTATTTGACCATTATTTTTTATCATAGTTTTTGTCAAAATGATAGAAAAGAGACTAAAAAAGGGGAACAACGATCAAATCCGTCTTTTTTCGCAAATTCATAATTTTTTTTTTTTTTTTTTTTTTTTTTTTAGGAAATGGCATTTTTATAAATGGAATTTTTAAAATCATTTTATCAATACAGAAAAAATGACCATAAAACGGGCCCAAACATCAACAAATTCCCTTTAAAAATTTTTTCTTTTAGAAAACGGAATATATGAATAATAAAAATTTCAAAATTTAGCTGGTTTTAAAAATTTTAAAGGGTTTTTTCCCCAAAAAAAATTTCGCCTTTCAAATTTTTGGATAATTCCGTTTTGAGGACCGGAGGCTTTTTGTAAGGGGTAGAAAGTTTGGTACATAAAAAACTTCGTACAGAAGCAAGATTTGTTTTAATGAAAAAATTTAGGTAGCCGTTTTTAAAAGTCGCTTGTCAAATCGTGAAAATCTCGGGAAAATAGCCAAATCACGCAGTGTTTCCCCCTTTGCCGTCACTTAAAAAAAGAAATCATTTCCCGTCCAAAAGGCTTACAAAAGGCGTTCCGTTGCTGACACTTTTAAAATGTCCAACCCAAATATCTTTTTAAAAGACTTTTTTTTTACCACAAGCAAAATTTTGTTTTATTAAAGAAAATTATATTTAGGAAAATGCTACTCGCAGTAAAATACGGGGAAATTACATTTTAACATTTTCATCAGAAAATTTTTTTAGTTCTAAATTTATGTGTATTTTTAGGGTATATATTTTATTATATTTTATTAGACTATAGGATGTTTTGTCTTTCGTTCAAAATGTAAAAAAAATTATTTTTGCACATCATTTAGTGTCTGCAGATGCTTTTTTATCGGCATATCGAAAAAAATAATGTCCCACAGAGGGACACTAGATCGACAAGCAAATTCGAGGGAAATGATGCCAAATTTGTCGTGTTTGCCAAATCTAAAAAGTGAAAAACGTGAAAAAGTAAATCCATTCTTCGGCGTGTGTTCGTGAAATGTGTAGAAAAATTAAGGGCGAAAATTACTAGACTCACACATTACTTTGCATTTCAGGGGCGTGCCTGGGACTAAATTCGGGATAGCGAATTTGCAAGGGGGGGGGGGGGGGGGGGGTCGGGGGATGCCCCCCCGGAAAAAAAAAATTGGGTTAGGTTTTTGATTTTGTTTTTCCGGAGAAGTATACGCAACTGGTATTTGCTAACCCTAGGCCGCCCTGCATTGTGTTGTTAGGGAGGGGGTCAACCCCCGACCCGGTTACAGTGCGTTACACTGATCCCCGCTACCCCCGGTTAAGTAAAATTTAGTTGATATTTCTCTGCTATGATAACCCCTGCTATGAATATACGTAGTTTGAAACCTCCTGTTTTCAACAAATAAAGTAAAGCTGTTTACTTTTTATTTTTTTTTTAACATCCCGCGAAAATATGTAGCAACACATATTTACAGTATGATTTGTTCTATTTTTATGTAAAAAATTCTCATCCAAAAAAAGGTTTTTACTTTTTTTGATCAGTCACGCCATAAAATTTTCCTTATGTATAAAAAGGGTTTAGAAAATAAAATTGTTGAGACCGTGGTTGCTAATCGTGTACTTTAAAAAATTAAAATCATTGTAACTGGGGTTTAACAATGTCTGCATTTTTATCTGGTAAAAAATTATCTATTCGTATTTAGTTGAGTCAAATATAAGATAGTCGAAATAAAAGGCGTTCTAATCTGATTATAACTTTTGGTGTATGCTGTTTATACGATTTAAACTATAAGTAGACGGTATCTGAAATATTTCATTTGGACGAAGTTCGTAAATGTATTTGAGAACCATCCTTTCCCTTTTTGACATCACAGCATGATCAACACCCGTGCCAATAGGTTCCTATGAGTTACACAGTTATTATTTGTTCTCTTTGCTAGTGCCAATTTAAAAACAAATAGTGGAGACGTACATGACCGCGGAACAAAGGGTTTTGGGTCCGAATCTCGTTTGGAAGAAGAAATGATTAGGCAAAGGGAAACCCCTAATTGGATAGGCAAATGTCGGCAAAGATAGCTCATTTTCCCCGATATTCTTCGTCATACACGCCATGATTCGGAATGTGATTCTTTTTTATTAAAAGTTTCATTCATGTTTATATTATCATTGCTAATCAAATGTCAATATTTTGATTGGTGTTCATCTTATAAAGATGCAACATGTCGTCCCCCCCCTTTTTTTAAAAAAAATTGAGAAGAAGAAAAACAATCCTCGAATTACTTCTTTTGACGTCATTTTTGGAATCCTCCTAGACCTGTCAAAATACTTGTTGTGATAATTGCAGTCTGTGTCCAGGCGTTTGCGTTTTACCTCTAAGAATAATTCTAATGAGCAATAAGGTAAAGGGCCGTTTGTCAATAGATTTTGGACAGACTTATTTAAGGTAACTCATCCATCATTGGGAGGAGGGAAAAAGGGAGAGAGAGAGACAGAGATATTCCGCCGACAGATACCGAGCTACTGTCAGTCTCACACATGTCAGTTATGTCAGGCAAGTCCCTTTTTAAGGCCTTTAGACCATTATTTTGGCTAAAAATTGTCCGTCTAATTTATTTTTTATGAAGCAAATATGGGGAAACTACCTGGATAAAAAGGGTCTGCCTATAATCAGCCCTATAATATGTGGTACGGGTGAAAACTTATCAAGATATGGCTACTGAACGGTACTCATTAAATATTGACATCACTAGGCACTGTTGAAATAAGATACAATCTGATTTGCATAAAATTCAATTTATTTTGTGATAAATTTACAAACCTTTTTGCATTCAAAATGTATTTTGAGATTTAAAATTTTACATTCGTCAAGCATGAGTGAGATCTATCAGTCACGGTGAAATACCTTTTTAAGTACGCTATCTTAAAACATATAGATTTATATATATTTCCTGAACGAAAAAAACGATGATAATCAACATCGCAGTGTCATTTTAAATGTTTTAAAGCAAGACCCGGCTGCTAAAAATTTGGAAAATAAGTAAAACAATATAATCACGCAGATCCAAGACAATCCATATTTGTTTTAAATAACAACGAGTAACAACAAGATGGACACAACTTCCGCCTCTTTGTTGTTGTTGTTGTTTTGGAGGTAACAGACGGCTATACTATTTCAGTTATATTTCGCCATTTAACTAATTGGTGGTTCCCCCCTATGTGTTAAGTCCTATATTGTGAAGGGTGGCGGGGTGGATTTAAGTTTCTGTGTGTTCACCGCCTCGGTAATCCAATACAGCTGTGACAGAAGCTCCGCAGTCCGGTCGTCAAGTGTCGTCTGCACACGTGCCTGCTCGTCCAGTGTCGTCTGCACGAGCGGAATGCCAAGTTGTTTCGATATGCAGGTGAATCCGATCCCGCCGGCGAACTGTCGGAGCTGCATCCCGACCCTCCAGCCCGCCCATGGTCCTGTGGTATGACAGAGAGAAAAACGGAGAGAACATTTTTCAACAGAGATTACAACTCGTCATAAGATATTTAACGCACTGTAGTCATCTTTCAGTTTTATTTGAACGTCGATTGTATGATGCTACGTTTTTTACTTAGCCCCAGGTAGGTCCCAAACAGCCGCATACGCTTCCACTAGGTCACGATGACTGTTTAATCTCAGATGGAAAACTTGACTATTAAACATTTACATTAATCAGTTTTTTTATGCATTTTATTGACAGACTTGGATAATAGAAAAAAAAACAAATCGTTGTTAAGCTTACCAATCTGAGTTGTGAGAGGAATGGAAATCTTTGTTAAAATATTTGCCTTTTGGTATTCTATGGCTGGATTTGCAGTTCGTCTTAAAAACCCCCAAACCCCCCGAGTAGACCCTACGGCGGTTGCGGTTGCAATATCATGCTATTGCCCTATCAGTAGAGTTACATGTTCCAGTCCTGCTCTTTGATAGTGTAAAATCGATTCCGGCTAAGGCAGATGGCAAAATATTAGAGAAACTTTCATTTAACTGCGTCTTATGAAGGGTTCATGTTTTTGTTTGTTGATTGTTTGCTGATTTGGTTTACCGTCTCATCGACAATATATCAATCATTTAGAGACTATATCTACTTGAGACAGATATAGTGAGTCACATTGCAGTAACATGCCGTATACGTGGTATGATACCCCACCCATTCACATTATCCTGATACGAGCCAAAACCGTTCCTAGAACTACTCTTTTTTTTTGAGCGCAAAGTATCACACGTCCAACGCATAAGGTGTACATACCAAAGAGTAGGTGACGAGCCCGCACGGTTTCCAGATGAAGGTAGTGGGCGGTATATTGGCAGCACATGTTTGGGCAGGCCCGGGGGTATGGACCAGTTTGTACTCCGCCATATCATGATAAGGCATCCATGGCTAACGCTTGTTTGTTTTAGGTCACGGATGTTTTGTGGGACGGCCCCGGGGTTTTACAGGAAGTTAATAGACTGTTGAGATTGGGGCAGATCCAGCTTCGTTGGGTCTGGAATGAATGAATGAATGAATGAATGAATGAATGAAATAATGAATGAATGAATGAATGAATGAATGAATTGTGCAATGTCCGTTGAAACATTTTGTCATTTGGTGGCTATGTCGAATTGAACAGATATAGTGTTTTACACTGCAGTAGTAGTCATTTTGGCATGGTGCCAACTATAAACATTATTAACAACGGGTCAACCTGTCTTGATAATCTTAATGCTTGGCGCCAAACAAGGGAGCATGGTATCATTTTCAAAATTAGTATGTCGTGATCGAACCAACGACCTCTTGTCTCGATGCGGACCTCAAACATTCGAAACGAACGGTCAAAGATTTTATTTAAAATTTTGCCGATTTCGTCATAGTACTACGGGTGCATTAATGTTCATGACGCACAAAAACAATTACCTTAAGACACACTAAACAAAAGTGATGAACACTGGATTTCTGTAATATGGAAGTATGTGGGTTATGCATGCTTATGCAAAATAAAAACGAATACATGTAGCTCATAAATTTGTATGTTTATCTTATTCAACGTGGATTTATGAATTTCTTCAGCGACAATGTGTTATTTATAAAATTATATTTCAAATTTCGGGAAAAGAGATTCGACCAAACTAACTACGGGTATGTTTGTACTAATTAAATTGTAATTTTGCAATGTCATTGAAAAGAAAAGTTTAATTTGAAGCAAGCTCGTTCAATATGATCGGTAGAAATAAACCCCTAACCCCCTCAATAACGTTGGTGAGTCTTTGTTTCCTTACTTATAGACTCGACAATGTAGATCACAAATTTCACGAAAAAAACGCTATTTCGTAAACGTAACTTCGGCAAAATTGGTTAAAAACAGAATAAGGTCTCCTCGAAGCATGTGCTGTCACGTGACACGTTCCGCAACATGGAGTCTTCATCAGTACAGGGTAGCGATTTCCTAAGTTCAGTCTATCTAGGTAGTCATGCGCGAAGAGAGAAAATGATCAGCCAAGTGACGACAATGAATAAAGAAAAGTTAATGTAGGTTTTGTAATTTTAAATATAGTTTTAAATACCTTTCTATGAGGGTATTGCCTGTGATGGGAAAACTACACGTTTTTTTCACGATCACGGATGGTTGCACTGGATGGCTATAGCATCTGTAAATGGTTATTAATAGATTAATACACACATAAAGTAAAAGATAAAAAAAACACAAATTCTTAGTCAATACCATCTTTGAACAATCGCTTTAATTGTATAAATTTCATAAAACGAAATTTACGATTATTAAAAAAAAAAAAGAAATTATCTTCCACAGGTACTTGAGGACTGGACCGTTTGGTCCCCCACCCCCCCTATATGAAAAAATGCTATTTTATATGATCTATGTCTCTGTATTCTATATTTAACCGATTTTCCCGAAATGGGTGTCCTCACCAACATAAAGGACAGAGAGAAAAAAAACTGTTTTTATTTCTATCAATCATCTGGGACCGAAATTCTTCAATAAGTCAAAAATGATGTAAGCTAGATGCCCCACAAAAACAACAACAAAAAAAAAAAAAGGAAGAAAAAAAAAGTGTATGGTCAGCCCTCTATTACGCACTAATAATTTAAATCGGCATTGTATTCATCCATTTCAGTTGTCGCTACGTTTTTACTTCGTGAACATCGATTTTAAATGCAGTGAATGGAGTATTAACACTGTTTTCATTTCATCCTTCAGTTATGCCAAAGAAGGTAATGTATTCGTTCTTTGATTATACATGTCAGTACATACGGTTGATGTACTAACAATGAAGTTATAAACTCAATATACTTATATCTCAGGTTACGTCAAGCACGAGATGGCTGAGGGATAAAATATTAATAAGTATTACATTGATTTAATACACAGTAGTGCTTAGTCTTGCGTGTCGCGAAATTTCAAATTTACAAATAATCTCAATCAAAGGTATCCGGCAGACATAAGTATAATTTCACTAAATTTTGTTGTTTTTTATATTCATTTGTAAATTGAAAGGTAGGTATCTATGCACCCAACACTTGATGCTAGCTTTTAGCATCATTTAATTTTCTCATACTTGTTCTTAGTTTTGGGAGGGAGAAAAAAGCAACAGAAGTACACAGATTTCAACCTTGGTTACCTAATCAGCTTAATACAATTTAAATATGTATCTGGTCAGAAGAAATTTGACAGACAAAATTTCGCCATTATCTTTGACCATGTATATGTACTATTAGAGCATTATCAGTGCACTGTATGGATAAGTGTAGTTATGAATATCAAGTAAATTTGGAGTAAACACCAGTACTGCCTTAAAGCCATCCTTATTCGAAGATTTCATAACTTCCAATATTAATGTCAAATGTATGCAGAAACATAGATCAATTAGCAATAATTTAACGTAGAGCCACACAAGGCCGGTTCAAGTTTATTACACTGAAAAACAAACGCTCGCTTTAAGATTATTTGCATAAAAAAAGAAGCCTTTACGCACCCAAAAATGACAACATCATGATCCTTCTCGATTGCCCTTTTGACAAACTGCGTCACTCTGTCACACTGCGTCCTTCCCTGGTAGAAATCATAAGAAGTTCCGATCTTAAATCGTGGCATGTTGAGTCCGATAGTCTTCCACAATACAGACGTAATCGCTCACACATAAATGTATGTAACTGGCTGAATGTTTAGCAGTATGTTGAATACGTTCTGCATCACAGTGCAATCTGGCGCTAGAGCGTCCCCCTGACAGATGCCCTAAAATCATCTGAATTTGACTTCGACAAATGAGTGCACGTATACTTGCTTTGGTCAAGGTATGTTCTTTATGAACCTTATATGTCTTGTCTTATATCACATAGGAGTGGCTTGTCAGAATGTGTGTGTGTGTGTGGGTGTCGGAAAGGCGTTAATAAGACTTTTACCACGAAATATAACGTAAATGCTTAATTTTGTGAAAGTGAGTCTTATATTTGTATTAAACCGCCCAGACATGAATTATGAGAACATAAAGGACTTTATACCTAAATACCGTATTCCTCGTGCAGATCGAGCAATATATAGTGTTGCCAATTTACGTGTTTCACGGACCAACACAGACGCTTCAAATGCCAATCATAGGCGAGTTGCTCACACCATGTGTTCCAGTAAGTTTCATCTTCTGGTTCTTGGCTGGGGTACCAACCCTTACACTACGTTATCTGTAATTTTGAGGAAGACCGGGAACCAGACTAAAAAACAGAAGGAACTATTTGCGTGAGCAACTCGCCTCTGCTTTTTCAAAACACGATGACTTTGACGCAAGCACGTCAAAGGAATTCGCGTACATCATCATGTGTGGTGATATAGATCGCCGGAACTATTTTTTTTTACTTATTTAAAAAA
>CM037795.1:2686573-2736573 GCA_021229015.1 Solen grandis
GTCTCACAGGAATGTGAGGTTCAAGAAGGATTTTAATCGAGTTTTTTTATGCGTTCTGTGCAACGTCATAACCACTCTTATTCCCTTTCTTATACCAACAAAAATAAATTCTGTCGATTTAGTAGTGCGAGTCTCTCGAGAAGAAAATTTAATTTCTACCTATAGGATAGATTCTACATGTTTAAGGCATTTCGACAGACAATAGAAGGCCGAAGCCAGTGTATTCTACTGTCTATAGAAATGCCTCAGTAGATTTTATCCGATTTAGAAGTCACCCTTATTTTGAGGAAACACTATATTTTGTCAAATAGATCGATCTGTTTTGTACATGGCAAAGAAGAAAATAGAAAGGTGTTCTATTGAAATAAATCGCTGATTAAATTGAATATTCAGAGCTTCTGATTCGGCCACAGATGTAGAGTTTTGCTTAAATGAAATCATTGATCATCGGTGCTCTACTTTGCTCAGGGGTTGTCAAATAGTTCCGAGACGCCGGTGTATGATAGATATATGTGCCAAGTTTTTGATAAATTCTAACCGTTCGGTGGGTCTAAAAAGATTTAGATGTTACCCTGAATTTGTCACTTCAATTTTCTGTTGATCCCGCACAAGATAGATCGATCAATTTAAAATAAATAAAAAAAAATCAAGTATTTCACAAATTTAGTGTGACTTCCAAATCGGATAGAATCTATTAAGACATATCTTGAGACAATATAAGCCTGCGCTTTCATAGACTATATCCTATACTTAGCATTGCTACGATCGACGTGTCTTAACCCTTTCCCTCATATAGACTCATTTTGACGCACTCGATAGATACCACATAAAGCCTGATCTGCAGAAAGCCAAACTCAAACCTTACCAAATTTAATTGTAAAATCCTCATTACCAGACACTGAGGAGCAGCGAACAGCATAAAATCTGATCAGCCTGCGAGTTACTCGCAGGCTGATCTGTCGCAGGCTGATCTGGTTTTATGCTGTTCGCATAGGTCTTTTCATGGTTTCCTCTATGAGGGAAAGGGTTAATAACTCTATGTATTTTTTTTATTAATTTATTTTTAATTAAGGAAAGGAAAAGAGACAAAATCTTGTCTAATATATAACCTGTTGGAAAGAAATGTATAAAGAGTTTCCCATCTTAAAAAAGATATTTGATATCACGAAATAAGCATAAGGAATTCTAAGACTTTGTTGAAGTAACAGTCAAAACCCAAGGACACACGTAACTGGAACACTGCATGATTGTCTGATATAAACAATTTGGGTCAGATATCATTCACATATTAGATTGATAAAGTACATATATTCTTGCTTGCCCCTCAGCATTAGAGTAGGACATTTTTGACCGTTTAGTTCGTTGCCAGAAAAAAATGCGACTGTTTGTGGTATTATGCCACCTATCAAAGTTTTAGATCTCTGTCTCAAGTAGACATAACCTTCAAATAACCGAATTACTTTTGTCAATGGAACGTAAAGCAAAATAAGCAATACCAACTATTGTAAGTTCTTGTTCGTCATAGGAATTAGGCAATGGGTGTTCACTAATTGACCTTGGATGCCCATTTCTTTAAATCATTGCTTTTCTGTTCGTTACTTTTTATCATAGCTGCAATACATTGTATATTGATACATTTTTTCAATCACTGGTCAGAGAGATGTCTAACGAGAGCACTGCCTTGATGTGTGACATATTCTTCCAGTATCATTTCAGTACATTATTTGGGATATTGTACAGTATCAAGTCAATATGTTAATTACAGTCCAGTAACTGAAGTTGGCCCCAAATCTTTACAATAGACAACCACCAAATGTACCAGTTGCTCATGTATCTATAGTTAAATCTATATCGTCTATTACTCCAACAAAAGAAAGCATGGAAGTTTCCAATAGCTCGTGCTTATTTTGTGTCGTATAATGTTAGTAATGGAATATGTTTTAAGTGTGAGAAACACCTCAAACCATCCCTACGGTCCTCGCTATGTATTTTCTATTAAATATTGGACAATTTTCGACATTTCTCCCTTATACAAACATTGTGCTTTTAGAATCAAACCCAAGATATGCATATTTTCAAACCCACCACGAATATATTTTTTCTGAAAATATAGCTGAAATAATCATCAGATATAGTTTTATTTATGAAAATGAATTAATCACTAAAGGAGGTATTGTCTGCTTGCTCCAAATTTAGGAATCACTAGTCCGAGTCTAAAATATACATACAAGAAATCAATGAATTGCGACTCTACACTCGTTGTAACTCTGTACGTAATGAATATTCATGTATGTATGGCTCAGGGAATATTAATTGAATGATATATGAAATATGAAACAATATTATTTTTCTTTCCCATGTGTGTTGTGTAGACAGGGGAGACCGTGAACAGACAGCTTCCCTGAGGAGTTCTATTGTATCTTATTTCATATAGTCTCATTTGACGCACTGGCAAAACAGCAGAGCAGACCAAGATCAGACAGTTCCATAGGGGAGCTGTCTGATTTTGGTCTACTTTTTTGCCAGTGCGTCAAATGAGTTTATATGAGGTAATGAGTTAATAAAGAGATATAATATGAATCAGTTTTAAAACTGGTTTCAAATAATATTGAAGTTAACAAATTTCTGGTTTAACAATGGAACGACAGTAATTTGACAACACAAAAGGCAGAATATTTTTCTCCTAAAAAATCAAAATAAACCCCCAAAACTACAAAACAACAATTTCCTTGTGAAGCCTTTCAGATTTTTAACGAATTATGTCAACAAAATGCCTTAATACCCCCTATTAAAAAGATTAAATACGACCAAAACCAATTTAATCGAAAATTAGGCCCGAAAAAATGAAAAACAAAAAATACTCTAATAATCGGATAAGCCTATCATGAAAACGACGCATGTTTTGGGCATGTTTTCACCATTGTGCAAACTAAAACACCAGGCACACATACACGATGTTATATAATTAAAACTTCTTCAGAAAGCCTATTTCTTTGAGTTGTTATCTTCTAATGCCAGTCGTTACAAGTGAAGGAAGCAAATGGCATTAATTACTTCCCGAAATATGTGAATGGCACGTGGGAGGTGAACTCTAACTAAGGCCTTACCTACAGCACAAAAACTTCTGTTTCTTCTCTGTGTGTTTTTTAGAAATAAAATATGCAATGTTTGAGTATTCTTGTATGTTTAATTAGAACATTTCATTTTCGAATGCATCTCATTACAGCGACTAATTTAAATCTCAAATTGTTCGCCTGAACCCTTTAGTTTATCATTAGCGATTTTTTATGACCGTCATTAATGTATGCAGGTGAATAAGATGTGTAAGACAGGGAAGGAGAACTCCATGTGGTTCATCACAATGATAACGCAACTCGCAAATTATTGTTTTGAACACACACATTTCTCCTATCACTCTAACTTGGAATGTTGCAGCTTTTCCGTGAACCCCTAGACGTGCATAATTTAGGTATAGATTAAATTGCTGAATTAGTGTGCAATTATTCTATCATTATGCTGATAAACGTCGTCATTGCTAAGTCTCCTGTTCTGCTGCCTCATAGAAAGCCATCTCCCCATCTAATACAACTGCATCAATATGGCATCTGATTGATAGTCCGTATCTGTTCTTCACGGTTTAAATCTGTTTCTGACTTGTCAGAGGGTATAAGATTGCATTATCATGGTTATTTGAAAATGTCCATTTTCCAGTGATATAATATTGCAGTCTCTTGCACAATGTTTCAATGGACGGTCGGTTCACGTTACGAGTTGTTAGAGTATCCGCCCCAAAATGTGAAAATCATGGCTTCGATTCAAACACGTTGAATGTTGTTTAAATGCCACTGCATAAGGATCAGTTTATACAGGGTTTTTCAAGACTGTTTGGCTCAGTGTCAAGAAAATATGACTTGGTGTGACATCATTCCTTTTGTGTAATGCACCATTATATGTCTCATACAGAAATAAAAAGTATCCATTTGGCCGAAATAATATCGGTGGGAGATTATGCATAACCAACCAACTTGGCGTACTATTTTAAATACATGGACGTTTTTAGTAAAGCACGACCGCACATTATTGATCCAAAATTGTGTATATTCCTCGGACAGAAAAGAAAAATGTGTGCTACAGATTTGTGATGAAATGCTGTCTGTACATATTCATTGATGACAACAATTACTACAAAACATAAATAAGATAGTATATTTTACTTTAATCGTTTACAAAACATACCTGATTTGCATATTCCGCACATCTTCGTCAATTTTCTTATGATGTCCATAGATCTTCCACATGTCTCTGTTAACGAAATGCGAGTACGTATATTGATAACGTAGCAAATAAACAAATTATGATTCGGAAATTCAAATTATTTCCGATTACGGACCGTCTTCAGGAATACTCGTCAATGCAAAATGTGAACAATAAGTGTATTCATCCATTCAAATTACTAATTCCGTAATTTGTTCAACATTTTGAATGCGTTTAAATGTTATTTACAGGAGCTATTTGCACATTGAGTTCCATTTGCGTTAGTCTACAACATGTCTAGGTTTGTTTGTCTTTTTTTCATGAAAAGTGTATTATTGTGAAACACAATGGGCCTTTAAATTTGACACGAATTTTTTTTCCGCGTTATGGTAGAGAATGCATCGTACAAAAATTGATTAGCTTTAATAAGATAATGTATACATCTCTTCCAATCTCAAAGGGATATTTCATTTTCCATTAAACTGTTACCCATCAATGGTTATCGTATATTTTTATTTATAGCCATATGCTTCGTCACTACTTATATAAAAAAGAGAACTAGTGCATGGAACAAATATATTCATTTGCATGAACAATGTATTCATTAGAACATTTGAAATTAGTATAATTAGATAGAATTCTAATTTTGCATACATTTCTAAAGTAGATATATATTTCTTCATGAAGCTTACTTTTCTAATATCTATAACAATATAGTTTTTTATCTACTTATAATAAATTTCCTGTAACTGTTACATGTTTCGGTTTTGGAGGAAGCAAAAGTATATCATTCTATTCATATTTTCCTTTAAATTCATTTTGTTTGTGTCATGTAAAAAACGTACCAAAGGTGGTCATATTTTCTGAAGATTTTCTGCTACAATGTCTAGTTCTAGTGTAAATCCCTTTGTATAATAACAAGGTGTGTATTGACGCAAGTTCTTAAGATGTAATGACCATAAACATACCAAGGGATATGCACCAAGCCACACACCAGATACCGGTAAACCAATTTCATGGCTACAATACAAACGTACTTACTGAGGTTATGTAACTGGATCAGAACGGAATTAAATTTCTTGCAACAGTTAATTATATAGTGAATGTATCACTGGTATAACCGGAATTGTGGATTTATATCAGTTTTATATCACCACTTTGCACCAACGTACCCTTTTTAAAAGAGTAATATCGACCATAAAACAGTTATTATTGAATTAATGATGAACTATGGTTGTTTTGGTGAGATCAAAGTAATTAAGGGCAATACTGTCTATGAGAAAATCATAATTATAGAAATTTATCGAATGTACAACATAACAATTATGTTTAATGCTCGTATAATAATCGCAGTCAGTATTAAAGAGACATACTCCTGTTTTTTAGCATTTTTAAATTAATCATTTGAAGCATATTTCTTAGAACTTTGCCAAATAGATAATTAAATAATATTAAAAAAAAACAAAAAACAAACAAACAAACAAACAAACAAACACATTTAGTGATTGTTACACGGTAATAATACATAGTAGTAGTCTGGTTGTAGTAAAATCTACATATACTGCTTGAAAAAGAAATGAAGGGTAGTAGAATTGTCAACCTAACTGCAGTTACTATCATCACAATGTAAATGTCTCACTTAATGCAGCTCGTTCACAGATGATCGGTAGAAAAAAACTCTTCCTCGTTAATTCTGGTGAAATCTTTGATTCCTGACAAATAAACTCGGTAAGTGTAGGTCACATTACGCGGGAAAACGCTATTTTCGTAAGGGCAACTTGAACGAAATCGGTTAAATATAGGATATGGTATCCCAGAAGCAGGTGCTTGCGATACCACATGACACGTTCCGCAAAATGGCGTCTTCACTCTTCACCAGTTCAGGGTAGCGGTTTCCTAAGTTCAGCCTTTAAAGTTAACGCAGGCGTGTAGAGTGAATGCAATCAGCCAAGTAACTGCATATGAAAATAGAAACTCCAAATATAGGATTTATAATTCTAAATATAGTTTCGATACCGTCTGTGACGCTATTGTCTATTATGGGGAAACCACCTATTTTCCCATTATTTTTTTTTAAACAACCACGGATGTTTGCATTGGATGACCATGCGTATGTAGATGGGTATATTTAAATGTAATACACACAGATTTTCAAAAAGCATGGTTTTAGTCAATGGCCATCAGTGAACGTGCTTTAATTGTTAATTACCTTTGACCCTCAAAGCCTCATAAGGAAGGGACTCATTATTCCTCCAGTATCTATTGTATTTTTGCATACCTTCATCAGCGTAATTTTAAATCCCTTAAAAGCGAGAAAAATGTTGAGTCTGCGTTTCTTTTTCCGATTCTGTATACATTGTATATGCATAAATTATGCTCTTTGTATCAGCTGAGAAAATTCAAGAAACCTTCAGAAAATACTATCTCTATCTCATCCATCTTAAGATGGCATTCTGTTTTCCATTTAATTTCATCCATATTAATGATATATTTGTTTTCGTTTGATAGATTAATACTTTGACAGTAGTCATATTAGATTGAGATTCCTATAGAATTAATTTACTTCGACTTGTATATTGAAAGCAAATAGTTCTAATTTATAAATCGTATATCTTAATTATGACAGACTGCAACTGAAGTAAGAGCATGTACTATAATTATATGTTTTCTCCAATTAATGAAAAGTTTATAGAATAGGATCATTAAATAGTTAACGAGGGTACTTATATGCTAAATGAATATTTAATTTAGAAAGCTAATTGGGCGCATGTTTCGTTTAACTCGTACAATGTGTTTTTGATGTCTTGAAGAACAGAGCAAACCTAGATCAGACTATCCTTGTAAGATCTCCTCTGTTTGCTTATACTGTCCTTGTAAGGTCTCCTCTGTTTTCTTATACTGTCCTTGTAAGATCTCCTCTGTTTGCTTATACTGTCCTTGTAAGATCTCCTCTGTTTTCTTATACTGTCCTTGTAAGATCTCCTCTGTTTGCTTATACTGTCCTTGTAAGTTCTCCTCTGTTTGCTTATACTGTCCTTGTAAGGTCTCCTCTGTTTGCTTATACTGTCCTTGTAAGATCTCCTCTGTTTGCTTATACTGTCCTTGTAAGGTCTCCTCTTTTTGCTTATACTGTCCTTGTAAGATCTCCTCTGTTTGCTTATACTGTCCTTGTAAGGTCTCCTCTGTTTTCTTATACTGTCCTTGTAAGATCTCCTCTGTTTGCTTATACTGTCCTTGTAAGATCTCCTCTGTTTGCTTATACTGTCCTTGTAAGATCTCCTCTGTTTGCTTATACTGTCCTTGTAAGATCTCCTCTGTTTGCTTATACTGTCCTTGTAAGATCTCCTCTGTTTGCTTATACTGTCCTTGTAAGGTCTCCTCTTTTTGCTTATACTGTCCTTGTAAGATCTCCTCTGTTTGCTTATACTGTCCTTGTAAGGTCTCCTCTGTTTTCTTATACTGTCCTTGTAAGATATCCTCTGTTTTCTTATACTGTCCTTGTAAGGTCTCCTCTGTTTGCTTAAACTGCCCTTGTAAGGTCTCCTCTGTTTGCTTATACTGTCCTTGTAAGATCTCCTCTGTTTGCTTATACTGTCCTTGTAAGATCTCCTCTGTTTGCTATTACTGTCCTTGTAAGATCTCCTCTGTTTGCTTATACTGTCCTTGTAAGATCTCCTCTGTTTGCTTATACTGTCCTTGTAAGATCTCCTCTGTTTTCTTATACTGTCCTTGTAAGATCTCCTCTGTTTGCTTATACTGTCCTTGTAAGATCTCCTCTGTTTGCTTATACTGTCCTTGTAAGATCTCCTCTGTTTTCTTATACTGACCTTGTAAGATCTCCTCTGTTTGCTTATACTGTCCTTGTAAGATCTCCTCTGTTTGCTTACACTGTCCTTGTAAGGTCTCCTCTGTTTGCTTATACTGTCCTTGTAAGATCTCCTCTGTTTGCTTATACTGTCCTTGTAAGATCTCCTCTGTTTGCTTATACTGTCCTTGTAAGATCTCCTCTGTTTGCTTATACTGTCCTTGTAAGATCTCCTCTGTTTTCTTATACTGTCCTTGTAAGATCTCCTCTGTTTGCTTATACTGTCCTTGTAAGATCTCCTCTGTTTGCTACCTTGTAAGATCTCCTCTGTTTGCTTATACTGTCCTTGTAAGATCTCCTCTGTTTGCTTATACTGTCCTTGTAAGGTCTCCTCTGTTTTCTTATACTGTCCTTGTAAGATCTCCTCTGTTTGCTTATACTGTCCTTGTAAGATCTTCTCTGTTTGCTTATACTGTCCTTATAAGGTCTCCTCTGTTTGCTTATACTGTCCTTGTAAGATCTTCTCTGTTTGCTTATACTGTCCTTGTAAGGTCTCCTCTGTTTGCTTATACTGTCCTTGTAAGATCTCCTCTGTTTTCTTATACTGTCCTTGTAAGGTCTCCTCTGTTTGCTTATACTGTCCTTGTAATGTCTCCTCTGTTTGCTTATACTGTCCTTGTAAGGTCTCCTCTGTTTGCTTATACTGTCCTTGTAAGATCTCCTCTGTTTTCTTATACTGTCCTTGTAAGGTCTCCTCTGTTTGCTTATACTGTCCTTGTAAGTCTCTCTGTTTGCTTATACTGTCCTTGTAAGATCTCCTCTGTTTGCTTATACTGTCCTTGTAAGGTCTCCTCTGTTTGCTTATACTGTCCTTGTAAGATCTCCTCTGTTTGCTTATACTGTCCTTGTAAGGTCTCCTCTGTTTGCTTATACTGTCCTTGTAAGATCTCCTCTGTTTTCTTATACTGTCCTTGTAAGATCTCCTCTGTTTGCTTATACTGTCCTTGTAAGGTCTCCTCTGTTTTCTTATACTGTCCTTGTAAGATCTCCTCTGTTTTCTTATACTGTCCTTGTAAGGTCTCCTCTGTTTGCTTATACTGTCCTTGTAAGATCTCCTCTGTTTGCTTATACTGTCCTTGTAAGATCTCCTCTGTTTGCTTATACTGTCCTTGTAAGGTCTCCTCTGTTTTCTTATACTGTCCTTGCAAGGTCTCCTCTGTTTGCTTATACTGTCCTTGTAAGGTCTCCTGTTTGCTTATACTGTCCTTGTAAGGTCTCCTCTGTTTGCTTATACTGTCCTTGTAAGGTCTCCTCTGTTTTCTTATACTGTCCTTGTAAGATCTCCTCTGTTTTCTTATACTGTCCTTGTAAGGTCTCCTCTGTTTGCTTATACTGTCCTTGTAAGATCTCCTCTGTTTGCTTATACTGTCCTTGTAAGGTCTCCTCTGTTTTCTTATACTGTCCTTGCAAGGTCTCCTCTGTTTGCTTATACTGTCCTTGTAAGGTCTCCTCTGTTTTCTTATACTGCCCTTGTAAGATCTTCTCTGTTTTCTTATACTGTCCTTGTAAGATCTCCTCTGTTTGCTTATACTGTCCTTGTAAGGTCTCCTCTGTTTCCTTATACTGTCCTTGTAAGGTCTCCTCTGTTTGCTTATACTGTCCTTGTAAGGTCTCCTCTGTTTGCTTATACTGTCCTTGTAAGGTCTCCTCTGTTTCCTTATACTGTCCTTGTAAGATCTCCTCTGTTTTCTTATACAGTCCTTGTAAGGTCTCCTCTGTTTGCTTATACTGTCCTTGTAAGGTCTCCTCTGTTTGCTTATACTGTCCTTGTAAGATCTCCTCTGTTTGCTTATACTGTCCTTGTAAGGTCTCCTCTGTTTGCTTATACTGTCCTTGTAAGATCTCCTCTGTTTTCTTATACTGTCCTTGTAAGGTCTCCTCTGTTTGCTTATACTGTCCTTGTAAGGTCTCCTCTGTTTGCTTATACTGTCCTTGTAAGGTCTCCTCTGTTTCCTTATACTGTCCTTGTAAGATCTCCTCTGTTTTCTTATACAGTCCTTGTAAGGTCTCCTCTGTTTGCTTATACTGTCCTTGTAAGATCTCCTCTGTTTTCTTATACTGTCCTTGTAAGGTCTCCTCTGTTTGCTTATACTGTCCTTGTAAGGTCTCCTCTGTTTGCTTATACAATATTGTAGCTAAGATTTTCAATGTCTTCACGGCAAATAAAAATATATTTGTGTAATATAGTAATATTACTTAAAGGTCAATTAAAGTAATCCATCATTAAATTGTGATCATGGTCTATCAAGTGGGAAATTTGTAGAAAATGCAAGCTTTTATAGACTTTGAGCAAAAGAGCAAGTCAATATAACTCCAGGTCAATGGATGTTGCATCTGCACTAAAGTTTTTTAAGCATTTATAGGACCATGATTATAATTTGATGATGGATGGATTACATTAATATTCACGAGTTTTGATCAGACACAACTTGATGGTCATGGATCACAGTATACAGCACTGGATTCATCTTAAGGACGTTTCAGCGAGTTACCACTGATATTAGTTTTGGTATATTTTTAGAATGGAAATCCTCATCTATTTTTAGTAGAATGATAAAGGAAACCCTCAATTTCAAGATTCATATTATAAGTATATTTGCCAAATGCTGAGGGTCCAAAAAGTCACATTTTAATATTTTTATGCAAATTGGGTTAAAATTTTAATAATAATAATACTAATAAAGGTTTTAGTGAAAAAACAAACGCGGTAAGGTATGTATTTTAACGATTGAATCTGGAAAAAGAAAATGTCCGTTGAAATATTTATGTACAAAATTTTAGAAAAATCTGTCAGAAAAAAACAAACATGCTGAAAACGCTTTTACAGGACCGTGTCAGAATAAGTGACAAAATCAGTGACATGATATCAAACCAGTGGCATGGTATCGAATCAGTGGCATATGACCAAACATTTGGCATGATACAAGGCAAGTGGCATGATACAAAAGAAGAGGTACGAAACCAATCAAGTGGCATAGGACAAAACATGTGGCATTATACCAAACCAATCACATGATACCAAACTAAAGGCATAATATCAAACAACAGGTATGATACAAAACAAGTGACAATAGACTAAACAAATTGCATAATACAAAACAAGTTGTATTGTACCAAACCAGTGGCATGGTACAACACGAAATTGGCCCTCCAAACCACAACTTACACGTGACATTGTTTTTGTTATCATTTTTACACGTCTAGTTGCACTGAAGTGTGATTTAAAGTTTAATCACACAAATTTCCATCAGACTCCGTGTTGATTTGAACAGGCCGTCACATTTAGAGTCTGAAGAGAAAACTTAAGTATTTCTCAAAACCTGGGGGTCGTATCTAGCTAAACAAATCAATGATGTGTTTTGAAATGTTGTGGAAGAAACAACATCCTACTGAAAAATTTCATAATTCTACATTGTCTGCTAGACAGAAATATTATCCACGAACCTTCCTTCTCTCAGCGTCAGAATTTATGAGATTAAAATTGCAGCGTAATTTCAGATAATGCCTCTAGTTGCACATGTCAAAAACTTTTCGAAAGTGTGAGTACATATTCATCTATTCTGTCTGATACAGAACGCCATAATTTGATTACTTTTCCTGATTTTTTTTTAAGAATAAGGTAAAATTATACTTCTGCTGATTTGACAGTGTTCTTTCTCATGACATCGTTACTGTTTGGTGTATCATTTATTGTCTCTGTTAGAGAGGAGTGTTATTGTGCATTTAAAACATTTAAAATGTTTGCTTGTTTTTTGTGATATTTCAAACATTGGTGTTTTGAAAGGGCAATCATTTTCTGTTAATATATTTGTTGAAAATAGATTCGTCAATCGAAAGACAAGTTAATATACTTTGAGAGTCAATATGGTTGTCAATAATTTGAACACTGCTAATTATATTCCATGTGTAATATGTTGGATTTAAGAGTAACCAGAGGGTAAATGCATAAAGTGTTCTAAAAATGAACAAAATGAATAAATAAAAACATATTAACTAAAACCTAATCTATTTCCATTATAATACAATACTTGCATGTTTAATTTGAATAATAGTGTATATATCGTATTCAAACCAATACATTTTGCTTCCACTTAGAAGAATAACCATGCACACTGTATAGTTTTTGAATGATTAATTGCAATATGCTTTTAAATTAACAACATATAGTCAATTACTGGAATTCCAGCAAACTATTTCGTTGATTTCCTCTCCTTATCTCGCAAATTCATCATTTATCTTTAAAATAAATTAACATCATCGTGTTATCGTTATCTACGGAAGCACAGATGGTTTTTCTTTTTTATTATATCGTAGCCACAAATTAACTGACCAATCAAATCGTTAGATTTTTTTTTGGTTTTTTTTTTTTTTAAGGCCTTAAGATTTGTTTTTTTTTTTTTTTGATTTTTCTCATGTCCACGAGATGATAAAAAAGAAAAACCCCATGCCCCCTCTGTGCTTCCGTAGTAATCTGAAAACTGAAAACGTTCACAAAGTATTACTGATTTTTTAATGTCTACAGTGGTTGAGCATCTGCCTCAGGAGTTCGATCCCGGACCGCGACATACCATACATAAGTCGTTAAAAAGGTCAGTAGTAGCTCCCTGATTGACGCTCAGCATAAATACATGTATATGGTAGTTTCAGGACTGGAAACACCTTGAATCAAAATAATGTGACTGGTTGCGGTACAGGTATCATGCCACGTGTCTACAGCATGATGCTGCAGTGTGGCAGAACTATATCTGTCTCAAGTAGACCTATTTTCCAAACGATTGAAATACTGTCGGTGGGAGTATATATTTTAAGAAACATACCTTTAATCATTTTTTTCTAAAACTATCGCGATTTTTAAAAATAGTCCACCCATTTCCCTCATATACCAATATTTAAGTGTAGATAATATGTAAGTATTAAGTGAAATTTTGACCATACCCAGTACTTAAAAATAAACCTTTCCATCCTGAATAATAAATACCTCTTATACCGCTAAAACAGCAGTGCTAAAACGTCAAGTTAACAATTGACTAGTGCGCTTAGTCACAGGAAAGGTTATTTCTCCCAAGCCCGTATACTTTGTTAGTATCACAGCTGCTGGAAAAAATCTTACTAACTAGACACACAATTCTTTAAATATTACAAAAAAAGCGGAAGTTCGCATACTCTTTTTTTGTAGTAATTATACTCAATATATACATGTAACAAAAATGATAAATCAACTAATCCCATACATAAGACCTTTGTCACTATGGTGAGGAATATAATCTATCATGTGATAAGATTGGAAATAAAGAGATCCAAACTCACGGGTGTCTAGGTTTACGTTCAGTTATAGTGTTCGCAACTGTTTGTGAGTTGGTTCCCTGTTTGCACTCTAAGGGTTTCGATACAACATGGATGCAAACGTATACAACTGTTTATCGGTAACTGAACGTCTGAAATTCGCCTCTGCTCGGTTTTACATGAACTGGACATCCTCATGCTGGTTGGAGTCTCCCGATATTCGATTCAAGCCAATATTAGATTACATTCCACTGATAACAAACCTATCTTGTTAGTTCTTTATCACGTGCAATGTCATCGTCTTCCAGCTAGGAACCAGGTAGCGAAGGTAGTTATTGCGCTGTGATAATTAATGCACCTGTCTATAGGAGATAGGTAGGAAAGCGTGCGCAGTTGAAATGTTAATTACTGATAAAATCGAAGGGGCAAAAATGTCCGTTGTTCCTTGGCATTGTCAAGATAGAAAGTTTACTTAGATACCTGCTTCAAAAATGTTAATTGTTCAAAATAGATGGTAATTAGGAGTGAAGTAGCACTTCCAAAAGATCTGAAACACGTATTTACCCTTACTTACTCATGGCAGTAAAATGTAATTAACTCCAAAACCTCTGTCTATTAAACTTTTATGTGAAATTGTTTTTTAATTGTTGCAAAGGTTAAAAGGCTTTTAGCTAAACAAATGTCGGAAGCACTAAAGGACTGCAAATTTCAAATATGTGATTTTCGGTTCAAATAAACCTTCATTTGTAATTTAAAGTAAGTGATAAAATTAATACCATAAACTCTTTATTTCTCTATTATTTCCTGCTGAACCCTTGAAATTCTCATTACGGCTGCCAATAATGTGTTCTCCAAAACCGTTTTCTACAGTATTATAAAAGGGACATGGAAGATTTATTTTTCTATCGCGTTTACACGCAATAACTACTGCTAATTATCGCTTGCGCACGCGATAAAAAACTATTTTCATGTCCCTATTATGCCACCGTAGTTTTCTATCTATGAAGCGATATGTGTTTTAAGCCTCAATGATTCCTCTGCTTTCTTAGAAGAGCATCGTTTCATGTTTTCTCAAAGTGTCTTGCTGATGTATAAAGTATTAAAGTTAATACTTGGAAGCTGATATGATTCCCATTTGGCACTCAAAAAATTGCGCATGCTTAACAGAAACAACATTAAGCTTATAAATATTGCAGATATTAAATATTTATTTCAGATGGTTTTTAAAGGATATATGAGATTAAAAAATGCATAGATTCGTAACATTAGATATCAAATGGGAATATATGGTACAAAATGAACTATTCTTGCATCGTAAAGCTATATTTTAAATGGTTTCATGATCTGAAAGATAACAATTCACAGGAAGGACATAATCAGAAATCACGTATTTCTGACAAGTGATTATAAAGTTTATGACATGGAATATTAAATTAAATTAATAAACTAACTCGTAAATTGATATTGATTTGGAAAGCATTGTAGTCTCGTACATTGTAAAATGGTGTCAGCAATAAATTGTTATTTATTTTGACAAATGTGAAATTGGATTTCTTAGGAAATGTAAATGAAATTACTAAATCAAGTGATACGTTTCAATGTGGGGGGGGGGGCAGTGAACTCAGGACGCATGGTAAGACGAAAAGCAGAAAATCACAATTATCTGGTTGACCTATTCCACTATTCAAAGGTTGATGTCTCGCAGTTATGTATTGTTGTTGTTTTGATATAGTTAACTGTCGCTTGAGTAGTATTTCAGCCATATAGCTTGATATAGTTAACTGTCGTTTTGGTAGTAATTCAGCCATATAGATTTAATATTGTTAACCGTCGCTTGGGCAGTATTTCAGCCATATAGATTTTATATAGTTAACTGTCGCTTGGGTATTATTTCAGCCATATAGATATAATTCAATTAACTGTCGCTTGGGTAGTATTTCAGCCATAAAGATTTAATATAGTTAACCGTCGCTTGGGTAGTATTTCAGCCATATAGATTTAATATAGTTAACTGTCGCTTGGGTAGTATTTCAGCCATATAGATTTAATATAGTTAACTGTCGCTTGGGTAGTATTTCAGCCATATAGATATTATATAGTAAACTGTCGCTTGGGTAGTATTTCAGACATATAGATATTATATAGTAAACTGTCGCTTGGGTAGTATTTCAGCCATATAGATATTATATAGTATACTGTCGCTTGGGTAGTATTTCAGCAAGATAGATTTAATAAAGTTAACTGTCGCTTGGGCAGTATTTCAGCCATATAGATATCATATAGTTAACTGTTGCTTGGGCAGTATTTCAGCCATAAAGATATTATATAGTAAACTGTCGCTTGGGCAGTATTTCAGCCATATAGATCTAACAAAGTTAACTGTTGCTTGGGTAGTATTTCAGCCATATAGATATAAAATATAGTAAACTGTCGCTTGGGTAGTATTTCAGCCATATAGATTTAATATAGTTAACTGTCGCTTGGGTAGTATTTCAGCCATATAGATTTGATATAGTTAACTGTTGCTTGGGTAGTATTTCAGCCATAAAGATATAATATAATTAACTGTTGCTTGGGAAGTATTTCAGCTATATAGATATAATTTAGTTAACTGTCGCTTGGGAAGTATTTCAGCCATATAGCTTCGATATTGTTATCTGGGTAGTTTTCAGTCATATAGATTTAACATTGTTAACTGTCGCTTCTGTAGTATTTCAGTCATATAGCTTTGATATAGTTAACTGTCGCTTGGGTAGTATTTCAGTCATATAGATTTAACATTGTTAACTGTTGCTTGGGTAGTATTTCAGTCATATAGCTTTGATATAGTTAACTGTCGCTTGGGTAGTATTTCAGCCGTATAGATATAATATAGTTAACTGTCGCTTGGGAAGAATTTCAGCCATTAAGCTCTGATATAGTTAACTGTCGCTTGGGAAGTATTTCAGCCATATAGCCTTCATATAGGTAACCGTCGCTTTGGCAGTATTTCAGCCATATAGCTTGATATAGTTAACTGTCGCTTGGGTAGTATTTCAGCCATATAAATTTAATAATATAGTTAACTGTCGCTTGGGTAGTATTTCAGTCATATAGCTCTGATATAGTTAACTTTCGCTTGGGTAGTATTTCAGCTATATTGCTTTGGCAGTATTTCAGTCATATAGCTACATCCAGTTTATTACGGGTAGGAGGAAGACCTCGAGTGCACAGCGTAACTGAAATTTAACCATCCACCTCTTGCAAGTGAACTGTTAGACATTTATTTAAAAAAAAATCCAACGGCTTTCTCGGGATTCGAAATAACAGCGATGAGGGGCCAAGTGATAGCAAATAAGTTACTATGACCACTCGGCCCAGAGACCCTGTCTCGGTTTGAAAGCACAGTCTTTTTTTTTTGTTTTACTTATTTATAACAGTAGCGTCTCAAATCAGACTGAAAAACTTGACATAACATTAAGTGAAGTCCAAAAGAGAAGGGGACAGTTTAACGATGGCTTCTCATTGGGATGGTAAAACTGTCACAAGTAATTTAAACAAATAGAATATGCAAGCAAATCTTGTGCCCCGCCGATACAAACCCGTATTAATGATCTTCCTAGAGCCTTATTTGTTTACTCTACAGCCGATAGACATTCCTTGACAATTTGAGCAAGTTCATCATCTCTATATACATGGTTGTAAAAGAATTATGCGTATTTGATTCATATGTATAAAATATCTGAGCTTCCCTTTATAAAAAAGAGTCTCGAGCATATAACAAGTATTTAAAAACAATGACCTTAGCGATAGAAAATGTGTGTGTGTGTGTGTGTGTGTGTGTGTGTGTGTAAAAGAGAGAGAGAGAGAAATTGTGTGTTTTTGTAGTACAGTTTCCTCTTTATTTGCGAAAACACGAAGCAACATGTGCAATCTCGAATTCCCAACATATATGAAATCTGCATTTGTCAGTATGCAATTTTGTTATCAGCTTTGTTTTATGTCTTTACGAAGCTTAACTGAGTTGAACTAATTCTGTTACGGATTCCCGTGCTTCAGACATTTCTATTATGAGCACTAATACAAACCCGTTCGGCAATGACCTCCTACGGACAAACAATCGACTAAAATGGATCTTTATTTGGAGCCATCTTAAATTTCAGTCTTTCCAATAAAGATAATTTTCAAAAGCGTTTTACGCCCTGAACGCTTCAAAACATGTTATTTATTTCGGAACTTTCGGATTATAATATTCAAGAGAACAAGAAAAGACAATTCCAAGAAAATTGGTAATTTGACTCAGTTATACAAAGATAGGCAATAGGGTTAAGTTTCAGTTATACGAACAGAAAATGATATAGATTTTATCTTAGTGTTGTTTCTTTTTCGCTTACATTTCCCTTTAAAGGTTTATATTTGATATGTATTATATTGAAATATTTAAGCTATACTAATGTCACTTTGATTTTCCAAGGCGATAGGACAGGTTGCAATCCTTTTCCTTTTACTTCAATTTCGTTTTGATAATCATGAAATATTATTATTTGTTATTATTATTTTCAAATAAATTGTCCCCCCCCCCCATCGAAGAACTCATAAGGTAGAATTGTTATATTCATAAATGTTTCCAAAACAGAAAATGATATAATGATGATGTATCTCCATTTTGATATAACATGTTCCCTTATTTTAAAATTATTACCAATTTAAAAACCCTACGTGTCCGGGTAGCATAGTGGATACCGCACTGACATTTCACGAATGTAAACCGGGTTCGGTTCCAGATCGGTCCGATGTTGTAGGTGAAAAGGCATGGGTGGCACGTGGGCTTTCTTCGGGTATTCCGGTTTCTTTCCCCATTAAGCATCACGCGAACACCAAGGGCCGCCGAGAAGATATTCATAAGCGCTATGGATTTCTCCCTAATTGCTGAAAAGTAAATAGTCAGAGTTTAAAACGTACCCATCATTTAAAACGTACCGACCTCCTTCCTTTCGTACATGCACTCGTCCATCTGAATAAAATCTGCTAACTCACTAAGTGTGATTCAAATCTTATTACTAAGGTGGCACAGTCTGAAACTGTCGTTCTGTTCTCTCGTCCTTTATTGTTTTTAATTTCTTGTTAGTACGAGAACAGTTCTAGATGGAACAGAACATTTCTTGAGGGGAACGGAAAATCATCTTGAGAAAACGAGAAGTTTTGTTTTTTGGAACAAGAAATTGAATTTCTTCATAGAATTAAGCATTCTCTTCAGGGGTTGAAAGGAAATGAGTAATGTAGGTATAAAAGAAGACCAGCATCACCAGCATCAGGGAAACTCAAAAGCAAATTGTTGCTTAATATTTCCTCACAATACACAATTAACTTTTGTAGACTGACCGTGCAAAGGCGATAACTATTTGCTTTGATGTATTTTTTTTAATTACCTTTACTTGCACGTCCTTCTGGTGTTAATTCCTTTTAACCCTTTCCCTCATAGAGGACACCCTGAAAAGACACATGCGAACAGCATAAAACCAGATCAGCCTGCTGTTCGCTGCTCCTCAGTGGTCTGGAAATGAGGATTTTGTAATAAAATTTGGTAAGGTTTAACTGTGGTTTTCTGCAGATCAGGCTTTATGTGGTACCTATTGAGTGCGTCAAAATGAGTCTATATGAGGGAAAGGGTTAAATATATTTTGGATTTCTCGACCTTTTTGTATTTCATTTTTAATAAGACTTACGTCAATTACGATGCAGCTTTGGTGAATGTCATAGTATAAAGTGGGATATCTAACTGATATCTATAAAACGGATATAAAATGGCATTAAGTGAATAAGTTCAAATAAAAGGGGTCAGACAACTACACATGTAGTTTTAAGTACGTCACAGTAACTGTCCCCTACTTTTCTAATTTTTCCATAAAAAAAAAAAAAAAAAAAAAAAAAAAAAAAAAAAAAAAAACGAAATCCTACTTCATGTTGTGTGTTGCAATTTCAACGGGGGAAGTTTCCTATTCTACTACGGGGATAGTAAATGGGGATACCCATATAGGGTCTCAAATATCATATGTATTATTAAACGATACATTTTTACGCAATTAGACATAAGGATCACATAAATAGTTCTGAACTGTAATACGGGTTTTTTGAGAGCGAAATTTTCTTTTTAATGTTATACGCATTTTCATACAACCATTCTAACTAGTCTAAATGAAATATATATTTGACATTTTCATGTCAATTAAGTACTACGAATAATTTTAATAGCCATTCAGTTGATTTTGATCTATTGTCGCTTCTAAAACAGTTAGGTTATTACATGGATTAAACATGTGCCAAATACAATAGAACCTGAAATATCACTTAAATATTTTATTTCATCAATTGGAGTTGTACAATTCCTGTCAGTTGGTTACAGATTTTTGCTATCAACAATTTAAAAAAGTTAACTTCATATATGTTAGAATTATATGAAGTGAAGTAATTAAATCTGAATTCATTGTAAAACTTGATAAAAAATAATCTGATAATGTCAAGAGCAATTTTACTGAAACACAATAGTATTTGCCATAATTAAGTTTGTACTGTCTTTGGACAATTTAATTCTCTGTTTAAATCCGGTTCGAGACAGTTTATAGAATGTCTGCCCTTGAAAACATAGCCTTCTCCGACATTCTACGATTGTTCTTTTATGCTCAAGTGGTATTCCGAAAGGAAATGTTGCAATCGTAATTATTGGAAATAAACGCAGACTTATATGTCCAAAGTTTGACAGAAAATTTCTGAAATACGAAGATGATATATACTTGTTAAGTTCATCATATACAATTTATTCTTTGCAGTGTTTTCGTCTCTTGGAGGTAATGACTAAAATCACGTCCTGTTTTTTTTTTTTTTTTGTGTGTGTGTTTTTTTAAAAATCATAAGGTGTTTCACCTAAAACGTTCATAACGTCAGAATCCCAATAGAATCCCCAATCGAATCCAGCCGTTCCCATATCAAATCATGAAATTTAAAAGTGCAAAACCTAATGTATGATGATTGTTCATGATTTTTGTGACAAACCAACGTGCACATGATTGAGTGTTTTTGTCATTTTCAAGTCAATGCAGACTATTTATTGGTCTGTTGGATGCTATGGTTTGGTCATTTGAGGGCGAAAAATAATTGGTTCTGTAGCTACATAATAATAAGTGGACGTTATTGACAATAAAGATTGTAGAAATGTTTGTTTGTCGGGTCCTGACGACAGTATTTCAGTTATTTGGAGACTATGTCTTACATGAGACACATATATAGTGCATCCACACTGCAGAATAACGCTTTAGACATGTGACATGCCACACCCCGTCACTTTATCCTGACACCGGGCCAACTAGTCCTGGGATTATCCATATATGCTGAGAGCCAAGCAATGGAGCTATACTTGGGTATGTGGATCGAATCCACGACCTCTCGATTCCTGGGCAGACGCTCTAACAACAAGGCCATCGGAATCTGTAGAATTGAACAGAAAAAAAAACCATTTGAAATTCCCGAAATGAATATAAATAAAACTAAGATACGGACATTTATTTATTTAAAATCATCCAGCCATTTATTGTTTATCTCAGTATAACTTCAGCCAACAGTTCATTTGACTTACTGCCTTACTGCGCAATATCGCGGTAGACTAGTCACATGGAACCACTACAAGTCATATTATCCGGACTACCATACTGACTAGTCCAGGAACTACCCTTATATGATGAACGCCAAGTAAGGCAGCTATACCAGTATCACTTTTTAAAGACGGGTATACCGCGGCTGGGAATCAAATCCTCAATATTCCGCTTCTGCGACGGACTAACCGCACTGCTGCAGGGACCGATCTGTAGAAATGTATTGAAAACAAAATTTGGAGGTGCCGCGTAATTAATGTAAATAAAACTTAGATTTAAGTCAAATGTTTTCACACTAAGTCACTTTGTCCCTGAAACCGGAACAACCAGTCCTGAAACTATGGCGCCAAGTTATGAAAATATACCAGTTCCGTTTGTAATGAGTTTATGTGCGCAGGTTGAAACTGGCTAAATAACAATTTGTTATGTCGCTTGGAATACATTTTCGTTTGTTACGGTTCGCCATGTCATTATAGGCATGTTGCAAAACAGACTTAAAACTGTTTAAGTTTTCTGTCATAACACACTGACATGTTTTGTGTTACCTATATTTACAGTGATGTGTCTTAATTTGTATATAAAACAACACGATTAACATGATGATTAAAAATCGTTGTACGTTATTTACAGTTCAAATGACGTCAAATATTTTATTTTTTCAACAAGATGTTGACTAACTGAAGTTCTTGCAGGTGTTTGCAGGCCAGAAGAGCCATTCGAAAGCATTTCTCATATTTTCAATTAATACTTGAGCACATGAAGTTTTATTGCATTAGGTCTTTAGCAATATATTAAGCAAACGCAAGTCAAGAGCAGGATTTTGTGAGAAAAGAATATGATACTTAGGTTTTACTATTTTTTCCTAGTCCATGCGTTGCTTTGATATAATTGTAAATCCATTCTGGAGTGCAACCATCTGGAAGAGATACTTACATGGTAAAACAATAGAAATAGGTTTATTGTATTATATTATAGTGTATAATATCAAACTAAACATTTAAATCTAAAACGTATTGTCATCAACCACCTGATAGGACCGTTAATCACATTTTTCTAATAGTTATCACATCTTTGTTAACACGGTAGATACAGAAGCTGGTCTGGCGCCAAGTGTATTATACTTAAGACCTTGTTGTCTCAGTCTATCTGTTTTTTCAGAGTCAGGTTCTTCATGCACTCTTCAAAATCCAGCCTCACTTATCAGTGCACTTGAATTTTATATAATCTTTCCCCCTTCTGAAATGCGTTCTAAGCTTAACAGTCCGTGAAGCATTATGAATGTTACAAATGGTGTTTTAATCCTCACTTATACATAGAGGGTCTGTATAGTTTCTGGAAGGGTAGGCTGTAATTGATAATTAGCAAAATTAGTCTGTAATTGAGAGGAAGCGTCTCACAGCACGTGCATCTCCTCATGACAAATAGATTTACCGTAAAACTTGTAGCACATATTTTGAAGCACAGTACGAACACAAACTTTTGCAGGTTGCAATAAATCTTATTTAAACATTTTCTTCAAACCCCTCATTATATACTTATCGAGATCAATTCATTTTATAAAATAATTAATTTATTGCAGAACGGAATGAAAAAATGAAAATAAATGAATAGTGTGAAATTTAGGAGAAGGACCGTAACTACTGGTCGAATCCCACTTCATGATTTTGAAATGAAATGTGTTTAAAGTAACGAAATAGGCTTAACATTACAAAGGTTTATCACTGACATGGTTCTTGATCCACAAACTTTTGTAATACTGTAAGTGGATGTTATATAAAAAATAAATGTCTGGAAAAAAGATACCAGCACTCAACCCTTAAAAAATCATTAATTAATATCCTAACCAAATGTCTCCCTGTAATACAAAGCAAACATTAATAAAGTAACTATCGATCGTGAATCATGACATGCCTTTCTGATATAAAGTTACAAATTTGATTTCCGATATTTTCAATCAATGTTTTTTCAATATTCAACAAAGTCACAACAAGAAATCCTGTCTGGCAGAAAATACAAACAATGTAATTCCATATTCTACGTACACGCCAGACAATATCATATATCAGAGCATTTAACTGGCACTAATGCTAACTAAATGTTGATGAATGGAAATGCCAAGCAGGAGATATGGTTAAGCTATAATTTTTAATATAAAGGCGACTTAACATTTTATACAAGTATACGTCGGTATTTCTTGTAATGCCAATATTTTCAATTTAATAGATTTTTATGGGGGTTTCTCTGCAAGTACATGAAATGGCTAAACAACATTTTGAACGCTAACTTCACACACCTCATTTTCAATGCGTTTTTTTTATGTTATAAATATATCTCAGCATTTCTTACTGTTGTAATCAGAGGTGACACATAGGGATCACTTTTCCGCCGTCTGTTTGTCCGTCCATCCGTCTGTCACCATCACACTTCTTCCGTCACGCTTCAGCAGTTGACACATGTGTTCCGAAGAACACTCATGTAAAGTAAAATTTTAAATGTATTTTAGGGCTCATAATTGACACTCGCATTTCGGCAAAAGGCGAGAAGAAAATGAACTTTGCGAGTAACGTTTTAAACCACTAGCATTTTTTGCGAGTGAAAATTTTGAAACTTTTGGCTTAAACAACCACTTTCTCCGGAAGTAATTTCCATGAAAGTAAAATAATTTGCGAGTAGGACTAAAGTTGAACTTAAATGCACTCACATTTTTTTTTTTTTTTTTTTTTTGCGAGTAAGAAAAAAAATTGAGCCCTGTATTTTATTCCTGCATTTTTTTTGGTCTCATTTCATATATCTTTAAACAGTTGTAAACCCAATCATATTTCAGCTTTCTTATTTTGATGCGATATGGTAAATACATAGTTTATCAAAATATACTGATTAAAATGAATGTGTTTAAAGATGAAAAGTACATAGTAAATTGATAAATATCGATAAATTATATACCAATGCTTATGATGAAAGATTAAAAGAATAATTCAAACACCACAATGTTTATTACATTCCTTATGCTAATGCTTCAAGATATTGTGCGCCATAAAACTGCATAACTCCTTCAACTATTCAGTTCCTGCGTCTTCGAAGGCGTAGGCTTCTCGGATGCAGACACTAAGATTGCATCAGCTGGTCTCTCGCCGATGTGGGTTCAAGTACCAGTCTGATTACTTAAGTTTTACATGTGACAAATCCTTTATAATCATGCCGCGGCAGAGATGGCTATTTATCAAAATACTTCTTGTAGATATGATATTTGCAGTGAATATATCCATATTGCCTGTCATTTTCAATGGTGTGTTAATTGCTCGCCATATCAAGCTTCTCTATATGTGCCCCTCACCGCGTGGGTTCGAATCCCGGCAGGGTCATTCGGATTTTCATGTGAGGAAGCCTTCCAGCTGGCTTGCGGTAGGTCGGTAGTTCTACCCAGATGCCTCCGTGCATTCGGGGTCTTCCTCCACCTGTAATTAGCTGGACGTCGCTATATGACTGAAATACTGTCGAAGCGACGGTAAACTCAAATAGTCAAGTCAAGCTTCTCTGTATGTAAACACTGTGTGGCCAGTACAGGACACCCCACCTCCCCCATCTATAATTAGCTGAACATTGCCGAAACGTGGCTGGGCATGCTTTCTCGGCAACAACAACGACTTCTGAATGCTTAGCGTCTTTATCCTATATTTATGTAAGATTTACAAGACAGACGGTCTTGTCAGTTACAGTATCAAGATAACACGCACACAGTCCAAACAAATCACGAGAATTATTCAATTCAGATAATGGCAAGGATATATAAAACGAACAGGAAGGAGATACTGGTCAGAAAGACACCTTCAAGACTAGCCCTGTAAAGTATAAAAACGACTATATAATATGAAGCAGCATAGCATATGTATTATTTGCAGTGATTTACTATACAGCCACAAACTATATTCCCATGCTAACACGCGACATTGAAAAATAAGATGGTATTTTCTTATACCATATATCTTTCGCATAAAATGACTGTTTTGCTTGTCTTCTCAATGTGTTGTCAGTGACAGGCCAAATCCCAGTGGATCATAATATAGACATTTCAATATTGCCACAACCGAGGGTGCGGAATTATTTCAATATTAGGAATTATTTCAATATTATTTTCTTTGACGAACGGATGCTTTTCAATTTTTATCGTTATTATAGTACAAGAAAGTAACCGACCGATATTTAGGTCCAGCAGTTCTTGTTGTTTTTTTTGTTAAAGATCTCGAATTAGATTAAAGCTTTTGAATTCTAGATTAGAAGTTAAAAGTATTTTGCTTGTTATGTTACGCAAGGATTCTCCGTGTTTGCGTTTGAAAGTGTTCCATAGATGTTCAGTTATATGTCGACACAAAAAGCTTTTGGAAATGCTACAATTATAAATTAAGTGTTCAACTATATTTAAACCTTATTTAATACGAGTGGTGATAGAATTAATTTCATACCGAAATACGGAAACATAACACGACGGTTGTTTCGAAATGTGTCTATCTTCTCGGGCATTATTAAAATACATGTCTTTAACGCAATTATTCTAAAATATTATGACGTTCTATGCATGCACTACCATTCTGACACCTCTTCAATTCATGATGCTTATTATTTGAGATACGCGTTTAATCTTCTAAAACATTTTCCATTGCTTCGACAAGAACAGTGTTCAACAACACATCTATTGACGTCATTCATTTACACAATTAATACATTCTAGGTTGATTCCTCATGTTACCCTGTTGTTGTCTTAGTTAAAAGTATGCGAATTGCATTTAGCATTTTATCTCAGACTGTAATAAAATAAGAGAAGCTATCAAAGAGGCCAAAGTATGTTCATGCGTAAGGATGTAATTCCGTGTTACAGCGCAATTTGTTTGGTGGCATGTACATCCTTGATTAAAATTAATCATTATTCAATTTGATAGTATAGAATTATATGCTATTTTTGAAAGGACACGCAAATAATTAAGTAAATAAATAAATAAAAACAAAACAAACAAAAAACCTACAAACCGTACAAAACATCTTAGTGCTGGATTTTTTTTTCTAATTGAAGGAGTAGCAACAAAATATAAAATAAGTAGAAATCATATGTTTTAAGTGTAAGTTTCTATTTTGTTTTTACTCCAGATCTTTGAATATGACTACGTTATCCTGAAACCTAATAAAGTGGCAGCATTCTATTCCCCTTTTAATGTACACTTCCAGAGGAGACACACAATCTTGGCCTCAGCCTGAATTTTGCAATAAATGAAAGCTATTTGTTTGTGAAATCGTCATGATCACTGGTATTTTATACGTATCATAAACTCTGGTTTTGGTTGTAGATCTCAAAAATATTATCATATACTCCATAAAAGCCATAATGGATAGACCAAACAATTTAGTCTCCTATTTTGGCAATTATCCTCTTATATTCGTTCTAAATTGAGGCAAACCACATTTTTAGTAACCCTCATTATGCAACTGAAATAATGAATATAATGCAGTTCCTTATGCAAAAGTATAGAGTTTATTACACATTCTTCATATCAATGATTTACATGAATGACTTGAAATGTTTCGCATATATCAGTTACGAGCGTGCTTAAATACTCCACATCAGTTACTTCTGATGTTTCGCGTATATCTTTATCAACTATTTAAAATAATTCGCGTTCATGAATTACTCGCCAATATATCTTCCTTTTGAATCCTATATAATTTAGATTACAAAAGCTTTTGAGTAGCAGGGACCTGTTCAGTAAAACAATGTTATGTTGTGTCATTGTCCATCGTTTTGTGATAACTTTGTTGTACGGACAAATGGAGTTCATATGCAAATAATGTCTGTATTTATACTTTGTTAAACGTTTTCTTTTTACTTTAATTTCCAGGTGTGTCTGTTTGTGTAAGCTGCTTCACCTTAGTCGCAATATCACTTGAGCGATATTTCGCCATCTGTCGCCCATTGCACTCCAGAAAATGGCAGACCCTGAGCCATTCCTACAAGACCATTGGATTTTGCTGGCTTCTGGCATGCATCCTCTGTATACCCATGGCCACCTTTGCGATCTACAAACGACTTCCAATGGGGAACCACATCTGCCGGGAAGACTGGAGCGATCCGGCTGGAGAGAAGGCTTACACTATCATGCTTGACTTCGTCTTGCTAGTTATCCCTGTTCTTATCATGTCCGTATCGTACGGGAAAATATCCTACACGCTCTGGATAGGGATGAAAATGGACAAAGAGGAAGTCGGTAAGTTTGTTTGCATTTCCTGGGGGACATGGATTTTATATTATAGAAATCTCTATCTATAATGCCAGTTATTAAGTATCTGAAATAGATTATTAAACCAGTTATACATGTTTAAAATTAATGTAGTATAATATACACAATCCTAAATGAGAGAGACATGTTGACAACCCAATTGACTTTCGTTATTTGGTAGACTATGCTGTTATTAAAATTATATGGAGAAATAATATGTGCTATTCAGTTGCAACACCTACTAACATAAGAAAACATCAGTGTCCACATATTATGTTTCACCATTAAAACACTCCTATACTTACCACAATCTATCAAATTTATCAAAATAATGGATATGCATTAGCTGATACGTATCCTTTTCTTGGGAAATGAATCATCCCTTCAACTCTTGTCACATTTCTGCAGGCAAAGACTACTTAGTCATATGTATTACACAAAGATAATAATGATGTATATTCCTAAAAACTCAAAAGAGAATATGATAGCAATAGCTCCATTAAAATGATAATGTCTGTAGGCAGTTGGTTATGTTGTTTCTCACAACAAATGTACATGCAATTACAGAAGCCCAGAATGGCAATAGTTCTCTGTGCAAAGAACAAACCAGAGCTTTGACACCAAGCTTGAAAGATGGATTTGGACGTAGCGTCGGTCCAAGTGAGATGGATGACATGTCAAGAAACTCCTCATCAAGAAAACAATCTTCTAAGCTCAGATTTGATACAAGGGGTATGCGGCAGTCGAACAGTGAAAAGAGCAGAGCAGCAAAAAAGCGTGTTGTGAAAATGTTGTTCGCTGTCGTCCTGGAATTTTTTTGCTGTTGGACGCCATTATTTATCTTACAGACTTGGATGACAATCGACGGGAAGCATGCGCGAACACATATCCCTCAGATTTCTCTGACAATATCATACTTATTAGCATATGTGTCATCTTGCTGCAATCCTATTACATATTGCTTTATGAATAAAAACTTTCGGAAGGGATTTCTCTCTGTATTTAGATGCTGCAAATGCAGCAAATCAATTCGGAACAGACAGGAAATGCCTTCTTATTACCACTACAGTACAGCAAGAACGGGAATTAGCCAAATATCATCCTACGACAAGGTGAAAGAAGATTCTGATGAGCTATAAAATCATAATGGCGGAAACATCATAGTGTAATTATATAGGAAGACATAAACAATGCACTGATAGGTTGTTTGTAAACATACTGATTAAAGAGATGGGCGTGCCGTGGTCCAGTGGTAACTAACGTGACATTAGAGGGGTTGTGAGTTCGAAACCGTTTGGAGCAAAGATACAATGGTTTTCTAGACGCCAAGTAATACCAAACCCATTTATGGATGTATAAAGAAACGAAACCAAGAAAATCCAAAGTAACAAAAAGATGGTGTTTATTGTACAACATGTTATTGCTGACGCTTGACTTGCGTTGCAACAAAGCTATAACATTTCTTTTTAATATTTTGAATGACGCAAGATACATAAGGAGATTTTAATGTGTGCACTGTACGTTTCCAAGAGTTATTTCATAACAAGTCACTAGGCGCCTGCAATTTTGTGTTATACACACCAAACTCAACGTTGCAATATTATCTGAAAGAAAGCATGTTATTTGTCAGATCAATCATGATTAAAGAAAGAGATAAATCTTTTAGAAATACTGAATTCATGTACTGATCCTATCAGCAAATAAAACCTGATTATATCAGTGATGTTTTAAGTATATGTCAATAATCGACTTTTTTGTCCGTATAAACATTTGCCATTTGTGTAAACGCAATTATAGGTTATTCATTTATCCCCCCTTTCTAGTTTGTACTCATTATTTATTAGATGAAAATGGGAAATGCTGCTTTGAATACGGCGTTTTATTGTAAATAATGTCGTGAATGATGCACAACATAAAACATTTTATGGAAAAATTACTAAACCCATCGTCGGATAATTCCGATCACATCATGACATCATACCGTGGGGAAATAAGCAAACACACTGTCGTAATACGGTAGTTAATGTTTAAATTATCGACCAATGAAAACGCTACTTATATATGCAACACTCTTCAGCTTTGAGGACTGAAGGTCATGTAAACAATAAAAAAATCACTGCTGTATAAAACGGCCTTTATAATTGGTTTTAAAAACAAACCAATGAAATGGCGTAATTTGACACACACTAAAACGACCAAATTCGGCCGTAATATCCCACGGCCTATGGATGAGCTATCTATTGGCCGTGGGTATTCGACGATGGATTAAACCATGTGGTACATAATGTGCACAACATATAACCATGTTCACGAACTATTATAACTAAATGCACTACTATGTACATACAGTTACTTCTCGTCTAATTTAATCAGTTCATACAATTGCCATCGAGATGGTTAAATTTCAAGTTGTTAATATATGTAACTATGGTGAGCATTAGAGCCCCCCTACTTCATTCATATCGGCAATCTAATACGTTAGGGGTGGGAGCTGCACAGGATTCACCCTGTCGCCAGTCCTACCCAGTCCTCTTTTTTCACATTATTATACTTTAGGGGTGGGAGCTGCACAGGATTCACCCTGTCGCCAGTCCTACCCAGTCCTCTTTTTTCACATTATTATTCTTCAGGGATTTAATGTTGTAGCAGCTTTTCCTGGCTTTGTAATTTGCTGCGAGGTGTCTAGGATTTTGATATCTCACGAGATGTCATTTTTTTCTAATGGCAAGCAATCATTTTCTGATTATTATGCTCATATTTTAGACCCTACGGTCAGTGATTACCCAAGTGTGTGTGCTGTTTTTTGCCGGCATCGGAAGAGACACTAGTTGGATACAAGGGTTTCCAGGTGCGATACCGTAGCTCATTTAGCGAATAGACCCCTTGGTTCTTTTACGTGCCCGGTGTATAGCACCGATACACGGGAGACAAGTTCCTGAGTACAACCAGTACTTCGAGTTCCCATAGGTACCCAATTTTGCCGAGTACCAGACAAGGGTGCATCTGGTACCAGTTTTATACGTCTTTAGTTTGACGCGGTCATCGGAGCAAGTGCCGCGGCTGAGATTCGAACCTTAGACCTCCCGAACGCAAAGTCGACACTCTACCACTGAGCTTTTGCGCCGGATAGTAGTAATATACAAAGCCACGAAAAGCTACTACAACAAATTTTTCCTTTAATAATAAACTTTATATAATTTTCATGACACAAAAAGTCAGTTTATAAGGTTTTAATGTGTTTATAAAGTTTTCTCAAGTGATAAAACAGACTGAAGGAAAAGTCCCCATGACACGTTAAAAACATATTTTTCACATAACCACGGCAAAATACGAACATGCGTCGTATATATTTTGAATTTAGACTAAAAAAAGAGCTATTTCATTGGCTGAAAAAGTGAGACAAATGGGAAGGATTTAAATATGTCGAGATGTATTTGCGCCGCGAGTTTTGCATGAATTTGTGCCAGAAAATTGATAGGTATTCGAAATTTTATATCTTCAAACTTGGCCCACATGCACCTGTTGTCATCATACATTCAGCGAAGGCGTTGTAGATGGGTATCAAACGCTTTCGGTGATTATTGTTTCTTTATCTCAACGTATTTTCTTGTTCACTTCAATGTATTGATATGTTGCGTAACGTATTATTTGTTTTCATTTCATTCTTTCTTTGGCTTTTGTTTCAATTATTGTTGCAAATTGTGCTGGCTCCTGTGAGAAATAAACAATAAAACGCTTCATTTTTTGCCGTTATTTTCACCCATCGCTAACAGGATCGTCGTGCAAGTTTACTTAATTAAGATACGAACGAGTATATTTGTATGAGAAACTTGCACATTAAAGGAACACTCTGTAATATGACGACCAATCGACAGCGGGCTTATAACAGTGGTGAGAGACAGGAAGTCAAACAAGCTTAAGTGACGCTATGTATGCATTAGTGTATATCTTCGCTGTTCTACAGGAATTAGAAACTTCGACGGGAGCGATAGAAACCGGAGAATGTTTCTGATTTCTGTTGAACAGCCACGGATGATACACTTATAACCGAGCGGAAAGTTGTATTTGCCCTCTATGATAGCACTATGAAACAAAACCTATTTTACGAACGCGATGCTACTATAGTATTATGAAAAATAGTAGGTGACTATGAGCAAAAGTTGATATTGTTAACTTTCGAGTTACACACACACACACACACACACACACACACATAAAAGAATGCATTTTCGTTGGATGATAAATAAAGCCTGACATTAAAAAATTAAAAAAAAGACATGTTTGTAAGATTTCACAAAAAACTTATTGTTGATACGGTTATTTATACTGTTTATGCTGCTGATAACGTATTTTTGGTGTAAATAAATAAAATTGCAGAAATAACTTTTACAATGATAAGACACTGATTTCAATTCCAAAACAACAGTCATAAATAATACATTCCTTGTAGGATATGTATTATTTCAAGAGTTGTTATTTTTGTCCATTTAAGAAAAAGATAGTGTTGTCACACTGCAATATCGCGCAACGTGATATGGTGACATATTAAACATTGGGCAAACCAGTCATGGAGCTATCCAACTTTCTAAACATTTTAACGAGTTTCGTAAGTCATAAACGTGAACAAAACCCGCGATATCCCATTCCCAATGCGGAAGTTATAACACCGCTTTCGGAATGGAGACGGATGTATCGAATAACATTTTTGGCAGAATATAAGATCAATTATTCAATAAATGAATAACGAGGTCATGGAGAACGGCCTTTTCAGGAGTGTTTACATTACGTTTACTTGACCTGGCTTGGGATACACTATACTCTTCCAAATTAGATGTATGTCTTTCTACGGAATATGGCTTACATCACATTATTCAATAGAATTAACTGACGCGGCGGTCCGTTCTAGTTACCAATTGTTATTGATAACATTAACTTATTTAGGCTACAATTTATAACCTACTTTGAGGTAATTTGTTTTCGGACACATTGCCGGAGATAATTGTATTCATTTGAGTATATTTTATACGTCAGCTGGCCTACTCTAAATCATATCTTATACTGACCTATAAATCCCCGTTGATTGTCATCTTTTGTTCCATGGATAAGGAAACAAGCATTATTGTAGGGAGGGTTCTGTTGTGAATGTAAGCGGTAGATTGGATATCGGAAAGATTTTTTCTAAATTGATTTTAAAAAGTTAAACAGTGATGATTAATACTAAATATTTTACTCATCCAATCATCTGCAAATTTGAAGAAGCGTAAATAATTTTAATTTCTTTTTCAAAAGTCTTTAACTAAGCAAATTTTGCAATATAATTTATATTTGTTGCAACTGTAACATGTAAACTAGAGGCATCATCAACAATGATGAAATAAACTACGTCCAATGACTACGCTTAAGCATGTACACAGATTATGATTCCTCTTTGGTCATTTCAGTTCTCCCCAGTTTATCAACACAAGTCATGCATACCCTAGTATAATGAGTTTCATTACATCCTTGCTTTGCATAACACAATGAATATCAAAAAGCGATATGGGTATAGCTGCAGGATTTCTTTCTTTTCTTCAACTTTACTTTTATCATCGTCGGTAATCCAGACATAAGATAGGCCCATCCCATTGAGGAAGAGCTAGTTGTAAATAAAGAAAGAAACTTGAAGAACTGTGATACAGAGTATCACAGCGGGCCCCCAAGCAAAGCCGACAGACATGTAGGTATTTTATGTATATTTACAAATTTTCCTTAGCGCAGCTTCCGAAAGCTTTGGATGTCACACAAACTGTTCGTGGTCTTTGTCCTTCTACTAGACTTATTGGTGAAGAAAACCCAAGAGAGCAAACATGCTCTATAAAAGATCGATGCTTTGAACTATGTTGATTCATGAATCTTTTCAGGAATATCAACTTAATATTTTATTTGCCCATTCAAAACAAAATATCACACACAACTTCAAATAATAAGTTATTCTTCAAAAGAAAATAAATCAGCGTATTTAAAACAAAAACAAACTAACTGCAAATTTTACTTAATAATTTATTTATTAAAATGTTACTTTAAAATATGCAATAAGTAATTTTAATATATAAAAACAAAATCAGTAGACAGGCAGTCAACTTGTAAAGACTTCTATTTATAAAATACAGAACAACTCTGCTTAAAGGACAATTAAATTAAGTTAAATAGAGAGGTTAATTGGGCAGATGAGTGAAAAGGCTGCTAAACGTAGGATAACTCAAGCAATACGAAAAACAGTCCTCTATGTCTAAAAGCTTAACTACTTTATAGTCTTTACTGTACTTACAAACGTAAATGTTAAATTTAGGAACTGTAATTATGCTAGTTGGTGATAAAAATGTAAGGAAAGCGAAAAATAAAAAAATAAATAATAAAAAAGAGTTGAGCGTAGATCGAGCTGATGTACCACGGTGGAATCACACATATTGAGACGTAGTTTTCATTCCTTTACACGAAATCATGCTTTTTCTAAAAGTAAACGCCCGCTCTGCCCCGATTGACTCGCAAGAGTTTAATTTTTTCTTCTTTAAATAGAAAGATTAAATCGTTATTTGCAAATAGAAATTGTTAAGTTTTTCATTTTTTATAGAAGGATTACTTTTTTATTTGCAAATTGAAATAATAGAGAAAGAATTTGCTGTGACGGACATAAAAACAACAAATAGCGGACTGTAACCAAAGACTGTGACCCGAATTTTCGTGTTAAAAGAACGCCTTTTTTACTATGAAGAAAGAATAAAAAAATTCTCCATATACCGCCTCGACAGGTCGTATTAAATATAGTGGCCCCCCCTTTGGAGGGTGGGGGCTCAATAAGAATTTGATATCCCACTTTAACACATGATATTTTGCATACAGATGTAATGCCTGTGCAAGTGCAATCTTTCGCGAAAAACACAGTATTATGGAATGCCAAAATATACTTCACTGGCATTTTTATAGACTACATTTGAATGGATATGGAATATAACTCATCGAGAAGTAATACTGTACAATTTTGATTTTTTTTTCGAGCGCGTATCACTTCGAGGTCAAATTGATGCCATATTCACTCAAACAAACAGATTTTTTTTATGCGAACCGCTTCTATAAACCAATATACAGTGTATAAGTAAAACAGTAGTTCCAGCAGACGTATTTCACTTACACTGTGTTATTAGTTATTATTAATATGAAAATTGATATCACCAGCGATGCAGCCGCTGAAATAAATACCTAAGCCATGATTTACCCATGATCCATTGAACGCTATCACAAGGGTCATTCAGACCAGTGCTCTACTAATATTTGCTTTCCAACCTTATACGGAGAAACCTTTAGACTACTGCGAATGGGTATATACGAGTGATCTAACATACTATACATGGGAGTAGTTCACAGAGACTGTGTCAAATAAAGAACTATAAAAAAGTAAGATATTAAACAAAAGCCCTCACGGTTTGGTATTAAAGCAAAGTTTTCTAAAAGATGATTCAGCTCACTGGATATATTCCTCAATTCGAAATTATAATACAAGAAAGAGTAACCGAGAGACATGTGTCAAGGGAAAACATAATCGGATACGAAGGCTGCCTTTTACGCGCTTTTACAGCTGTTAGTAGAGTAACGGAGCGAGAAGATCTTGGGTTCCTGAGGTTGTGGAAAAATAACTCATAACTGTTATTGTGTATTTTACTACATTCAAAAAATGATATAAAGGATTATAAACATTTTTTTCATAAACATGCAGCTTTTTTAAAAGAACTTTGTGAATAGAACCTTTAGAAAATATGGTATTTCTAATGCACCAATCAACTAAAATACATAGTTGCAGGTTAAAATATAAATATACCAAACTTTAATATGATAAAAACAACAATAGGTATTATTGGATATACCATTTACAAGACATATTTATAAAGTGATAGAAGAAGTAAAATATAAAAAATTAATGTAATGTAAGATTTTTTTATTTATAGAATGATACAGAAATACATGTATATCTATATCATGTTTACCTCAAATGTTTCAAGATACATATATGTTGTGACTCATATATTATTTCCTTGTTTTGTTGTCTAATAATGTGTAAATAAGCGTACTGCAAATTGAAATAGGAAACAATACATCAAACAATGCAAAAACGAACAAAAACACATGAAATATATATCTATTAGTAGTTTTCAAATGTGTAAAAACAATCCATAAATTAACTTGACCTACTAAAATGCATTGCCCATTGGTCCCCAAGTCTGTTACGTCGCCCTACAGGCTTTTTCTAGAGCCGAATTTAAAAAAACATGGGTTAGGGTGACACAGTGAATGTAATAATACAAAAACATGGGTTAGGGTGACACAGTGAATGTAATAATACAAAAACATGGGTTAGGGTGACACAGTGAATGTAATAATACAAAAACATGGGTTAGGGTGACACAGTGAATGTAATAATACAAATACATGGGTTAGGGTGACACAGTGAATGTAATAATACAAATACATGGGTTAGGGTGACACAGTGAATGTAATAATACAAATACATGGGTTAGGGTGACACAGTGAATGTAATAATACAAATACCTCTGACATCAATATACAGTTTATCATGTGATACTCTCTAAACGTCAATTCTCAACTTAAATCAGTGTAAGTCTATTGCATCTTTTCTAGTGTTAAATAATTAAACACGCAACTTTATCAAATTAAATCTCTTTTATAGTGCCGTCTTAGAGCGATATCTTATTACTACAACCTTATTTAAGAGTCGTTCCTTTTAGCAATCCTTTTATTACATTAACATTATTTCAGAGCTGTATCCCTTAGCTAGCGAGTATCCTTTTACGGCAGCATATATTTTTCATGTCGTTCCAGTTCCTGATTGAATTGTGTGCAGTTTCAGAATTAGATGTTTCTAGCGGAAATAAGAAATACACAAAGAAACAAGAATGAGACGATGAGATAAATCATTATTTCCGTTTACAATCTTGAGTTCCAGCCAATCAGCCAAAGGTTATGCTAATGCCAAAATACATTACGGTTATTGTCAGTAATTGCCACCCATTGCTCGCATTAGTCATAAATCTTGTCCGTCACATGTAATTTATTATCAGATTGTCCGTTATGACATGGTTCTTCTTCCTTATATATGCAGCTTAGCCTTATCTTAAAAACAATTCCCTTGGTGCTTTTGTCATCGAATACCATGGACGATAGAACGAGGTTATATTACGACAGGAAGGGCTACGATTATGTCGAAGAATCTTGATAATAGGGCGATTTGACATTAAAAGTACCCGTGCGTGCAATTTGTTATTGGCATATTATGATGGACAACTTCTATTTTGGACAGATACTATCACCGGGTCGATAGAAATAAGAGGTTTAAGATAATACTCTTATCATAATCAATTTAGTCCTAATTTTGTCGATAATGAAAGCCTGATGAATTGCAATGACGAATTGCAAATTAATTGCTACTTGAAACGAGTCATTTCTCGCGAATAAATGTGTCATAGTCGTCAACAGGAGTGAGAAAATTAGTTTGATAATCATCATTGTTGCTCACTGAAACAATAACGTGCTTTCATATCAAATGCAGGCATAGAGTACAAAGTTTGGGCAAAAATAATCAAAACCTTTGAAGAACATGTGAAATCGTTTGGAAAAAAGAACATATATTATTCAGAAGAACAATTGTTCGTGACATAAATATGCATGTCATCAATACTGGCATCACAAAGTTAGCAGTAATCCTTCCTAGCTATTGTAGAAACATTTAGTTCCTTTTCCTGCACCGCCTCATTAATCATCTGAAGCCGATGAGACTGTAAATGATGACATAGTCGATAAATCCTTGTCACCGATATATTTCTTGCTCGTGGTCATTCGAATTGCGAAATGACCAATCCAGAGAAATGCCATCATGTGTTGCTCAAGACAGTCTACTTTTCATGACTGAGGTATATGTCGGTCAGTCGGTATAATCGTCGCATTCTTCTTTTTCCTAAGTGTGCGTATGCATGTAAATTAAGTTCAGCAGCCAATATTGTAAAAAATGTAGATACATGACATGCAATGTATGCTATATGCGATGCAATGTAAGATGTATAGGAGTGAAAAGTACAACTGAAGACGTTTTTTTGTGTCGCCTGACTAGAGTCAGGCGACATATAGGGGTTACTTTTGTCGGCGGCGTCCCCTGTCTGCTTGTCCCGAAGCACAACTTTGTCATCATAAGTTTGAATGACTTGAGACTTATTATGTATATTTCTTGCAATAACCCGGAGTGCAGTGAACAATAACCATAACTCTACCTTGTGCGCCTTTTGAGTTATTCCCCTTTGATTGATTTTCTTGGAGCAATTCTTTTCCGGATCACACCTTTGTCTCCATAAGTTGGAAATACTTGAGACTTGGTATGTATGCTTCTTGCAATAACCCGGAGTGCAGTGCACAAGAACCATAACTCTGCCTTGTGTACTTTTTGAGTCATTCCCCTGTGATAAATTTTCTTTGAGCATTTCTTGTCCGGAGCATAACTTTTTCACTATAAATTTGAATGACTTGAGACTTGATATGTATGTTTCTTGCAATGACCCGCAATGCAGTGCACAAGAACCATAACTCTCCCTTGTACGATTTTCGAGTTGTTCCTCTTTGATAATTTTCTTTGAGCATTTCTTGTCCGGAGCATAACTTTTTTACCATAAGTTTGAACGATTTGAGACTTAACATGTATGTTAAAAGGGTTAAACAACAAAACAGTAATCATATTTTATTATACTTGTTAATATGGTTAAGTTATGATAGTCCTTACATTTTTATTTGATCTTTATAAGCCTTTCTCTGTTTGATGGCAACATCATTGTGCATTAATATCCCATCCTGAAAAGAAAGTGACAAACTGGCATCTTTACTGTCAACAGATAAGTCATTGTCAGGCGACACATCCGACTCGCGGAGTTCTAGTTTGTTTGTTTTTTAAATTTAACTGAAACAACGTTTCGGATGTATGCCTTCGTTAGTTTTATTTATTTATTTAAAAGAAATACGTTTGACGTTACGGTGCATTATTGCCATAAAGCGCCATTATGAAAACAAGAAAAAAAATCAAAATATTATACCTAGTTAATGTAGCCCATAATATATAGATATAGATATTTTCCTATAGTACAATACATGAGAATATATAAATATAAAATACCGACTGGAAAATCAGCTTATATATTTATACGTTTATTTCAGAGATGTACATGCTGTTTTATAAAACAGTTACATATAGAGAATGACAGAGACAGAGAAATGCTGTCAATATCTTGGCGAAGATCGTACTTTACGAAGCTCGGATTATTATGCAGAATGTTGTGATAGTGAGTGTTAACTTTCTGTGAAATATAAACAAGCATTTAAACGTATCTTTATTTCAAACCAAAATCCTATCCCAGTTTAAAAACTAACATAAGATAATAACCCTATCTCAAACCCGTTGGTAGCAATCCACACGAAATTTCAAGTTCACGTTCCTGCCGTCAACGTCCCACAAGTAATATATCCAATATTCTTGATCCCAAACTTCACAACCTGGAAAAATACACCTTTTGATTGAGAACCTATCATAGTCATAATATTGCAAGAAGCCCAAAATCTACTGTGGACCAAGACCACAAACTCCACATTTTGTCACCCTGGAAAAAATATCTATATATAGAACGGCTTGAAACAAATTGTTTCTGCTTTAAATACTCCCAATACTTGCAATCTATTCCCCACAAAAAGTGGTTCTTAAGCATGAATATGTTTTGCAATTGCTAAAGCCCCTTGTAAAATCAAAGATTTTTACAAGCATGCAGACGAAAAACACTGTATACAGAAAATGGCGTCCTTGACACTCTTATGCATGAACAAGTGATTCTTGGCTCTGTTCGAATTTGCCAGAGTTTATATTAGATGTCAAAAGAACAATGCATATAAAAAACAGTCATTTAAATCCAGAATATTTACTCTGTCCAAGAAATCCTCCCTGGATATTCGAAGCTGTGGCTACATTAAGTGTGATGTGCTACCTTACCTAACATCGACAATGACAAGCTATTGTACTCACCGTGTGTGTGTGTGTGTGTGTGTGTGTGTGTGAGAGAGAGAGAGAGAGAGAGAGAGAGAGAGAGCTTTTGTATACACTTCATCTCGTTTTTCGGTTGATATATTTCGGTATTTTGGTCAAGGTAAGGGTTTGTGTTAGGGCTACTGTTTGTTGGTAGTTTTTATTTTGGTTTTGGTGCTATGGTAATGGCTAGTTTCATTGTTGAGTTACATACAGAGGTATGTATACCTTGGAAAAATATCTCGCTATGACATCATTCTACAGACAGATCGATGTACAAACCGTAATATTAAGTGTGGTATTAGTTACACATGGGGTACCTTGTTTAGATAGTAATACAAGACTCTGTGTGTATGTATGTGTTATATAATGAGTCATTTATGTCAGAAATAAATATCAAACACCTTATCACCCCTCCCTTTGGATAAGCACGAGAAGAATAGGGGACAGTAAGATTTTGTTCTACATCAATGCATGATAATCCGATGATTTGCAAAATTTATGGGTTTATATAATGGTCGAAATTAAAAACATTTTTTTCTTCTGATACACAAGGGAAATACAGCTATTTAAAAGTTTGGTTGAGTGTATGTGTGTCAAAAACTTAAACGATACTTGTCTACGATGAAAGATACTGTCAATGATGATACTTCACACTAGACGCAGCCAACCGTGTTCAGCACACCAGAAGCTATCATTATGGACAAGGTCTATGAATTTGTAGAGATTTGTAGATTGTAACTAATCATTGTTATATCCTACACCGAAGAAAGAAAAATCAATGTTATGCAGATAACGCAACGGTTGGTGTCAATGTAAAAGACAAGTGTCATAGATTGTGAGAACGTCATCATGGTAAGGCCTATCATTTTGGCATTAGCTGGAGTATTTTTGACATCATGAAGAAAGGTGAATCATAAAGTACTGACTTTTTTACCAATCATTTGTCACAACTGTCTGGAAAGCAAGTCCGGATTTCCTGTAGGTCGCTTATCAAATAACTGATTTCTCGTCTACGATATTGCAAATGTTTCCCAATGAAGTGTCCAATGGATTTAATATATTTCCTTTTTCCTTCGCACCAGTTTCTAATATTTGATATAATCCATCTATTATGTGAACACAGCTGTTAATTTGTGTTTTTATGAAGTAAATGTTGAAGTAATATGACATCGCGAAATACCATTTAGAGGTGAAATTTGTTTTAAGTTTTGAATTATTCATTTTCTAAGATCATGCTCTACAGCTTACAGACGCCAAATGAAATTTTAATAACTTTTAAAATTAATAAAAGATAGCAACCATTGTTCTATTGTCAGTATAAATAAACTTTTGTCACGTTCTAGAACGATTTGCCCCACAACAAACTAAAACAATAACTATTGTGATATTTAAATGTCAATACCATATTTAAACATCTTAAATAAGCTAGGCATTTATTTTAACTAATTTAAGCAAGAAGCACATATGTTAATTGGGCTTGCAATGTACGAAAAAAAAAAGGGTAACTATCACTTACACACGATCGACATTACATTTAAGTTTTGCCAGAAGTTGTACCGGCCTTTGGTGGTTGTTTTTATTCGAAGCCACCACTTTGTTCATTTAATTTGCGATAAGCCTTGCAGCTGGCATATGCTGTTTCCTTGGATACTTATCTGGCCATTATTAGGCATTAAAGGCATGGTATAAATTAGAGTCCGACTGGACATAACACTACCATATTGTGCTAATCAATTTTATTTATTCAACTGGGTTCACTTAGTAAAACATACATTTATCTTGTCAACTTTTAATTTCATTCAATTATATCTAATTATCCCAATTTACAAAACATTTATTAAGCTAGTGAAGCCATTGCGAAACATAATGATGATTTATTCTAAACCTGGCGTTATATGAACAATTGATGAGATATCAGTATGTTTTATATAATGTTTATAATATAACAAAGATACTTATAGTGACTATACATCGTAATGCTGTGTAATTGGAATTACTGATATGTCACTGGTGTCATTAGACTAAAAATCTTCAATTCCTCAAAAAAAAAAAAAAAAAAAAAAAAAAAAAAACACGTTTTTCTACTATAATTCACCTATTAGTTTAAACGCATTTAGGAAACAAGTTCCATCTACTTAAACTAAACCCTCACCATGGTTCCTGAGTTTGACCAGAAATTGGCGACGGGGAGGTCATGAAAAACCTTGCCCCCGACGCGGTTCGAACCAATAACCTATGGATCTGTAATCGGGTACGTTACCCCTGGCCCATGGCGCCCTAACTTCAATTGTTGTAGCGCCCCTTAAATTCCACAAAATAAATCCTTCTACGGATCCGAGTCACTGAATAATGCTGGGAAGAAATTAATTTAAAACCTCCAATACAGTTCATTAGACAGCAGACATAGACATTTATAATGTAACTATTGAAATAAATGCAACAGTTTCCATACATTTGCATTGCATGTAAACGTTGCAATGTAACGAAGACAAACAGAAGTGTCTACCAGTTTGACATATAAACAGTAAAAAAAAAACATTGCGTCTACCCTAAAACTGTTAAGTAATAAGATTAATTGGTTCATCGACGCAAAAGAAGTGTAATTCCACAATGAAACGAAAATCATTGACACATCAGCGACTCTGGATTACGTTTCTGTACTGTAATTGTATTTTCAAAGAAAGCGTCTCACCATTCATCTAAAATGTTCATCCTGAAAAACCATCGGATGATGCCCTTTGCCAAAGTAATACAATGTTACACAGTTAGAATCAACAAGAAACGGGAAAAGCTAAGATTAGAGCGTTATATCAGAATGAAAAGCCGATGAACAAAAGCACACAATGATATGAATATATGAATATAAAATGTTGTACGACTATTTATGATATCACATCGATTATTAAATTACATTTGTACATTGTGTCTGTGTTGTGGGTCGGTGTTTTCGTGTAAAGATGACGGTGATGGCACTTTTACAAATTAATCGGTGAACTGATTTGACCATGCCAGCTTCCGGATACATATGAAAGAAGCAAATGTCACAACGTTGCATTTGATCCAGGCAATTATTGTAAGACATTGTGTGTTATCTATCTTTAAATAGAAGGAAACGGTCATTTTACGCGTCATGATAAATGATGATCCGTTCAATAAATGTTATCCTCATACCACTGCAATCCCACGAGAAAAGAAAAAACAAAGCCACTCTCGTTAAAGTGTATCTTTGTCATTCATTTTTTTTCTTCAGAACTGTGCAATGTTCGGAGACTTGATATTCGTTTTAACTTTGTAGATAACAGTAATTATATTGTCTTCTGAGTTTATTCATCTTTAATCAGTTGCTATTTAATTTCAATGATTAATACGATGTCGCATTTTTTTTTATTATCAATTTAGATTTTCTTTTATTATTTTTATGTGAATATGTACATTCAACAGTTCAAAGAAAATAACATTTATTTTCAAATTGATAAAAATATTTTGTGAGGTTTTTAGGTCTGCATCATCGTTTGTATTTTTTCAGTATAACATACAGTCAAGCAAGGAATCTGCGGCTTAGAAGTGCGCAAGAGAAAATTAAAACTAAAAGTACTTTATACAGTGTTGCTCAAGAAAATTGAACAAATGATGTGATGTGATGTAGAACCCACAGCATAATATGTGTATGATTTATCATTTTATAGTTTTTATTTCATATAACATTTTATTTTCCTTACTTTTTTTATCCCAGCAGTTAAATGTTACAAGACAAAACATCTATATACATTATGATGAAGAATTTTTGTTATAACATACACACAAACTCACAAAAAATATTTTGGGGTATATACATGGGTAGCCGATGGTTGGCATGGAAACTAGATTAAATAATTAATCATTGTCTTCGTAAGGGCTCAAATGTTAAGGCTGTATTCAGATTTTTTTTATGTACATTAATGTCTTTCTGTCTGTGGGTTATTTTTCTGTCTGTCGGTTATTTTTATAACCATGCAAGTCTAAGGATAAAAAAGCTCTCTTGCGGATAATCATGTTTTCCGTTTCATGGAAATATCAAACCCAAATTATGCAGATTAACAAAATCATAATTTAAATGTAAAATGATAAATTTGCCTATTAAGACCAACGCATTTTATAAGCTGAAAATATTGTGTTAACGAAGACAAAATTGTTAACAAATTTAAAACTTTCTGACGTCGCTATGTATTCAAGAACAATAATGTGGGGAGGAAACGAGAACAGCCAAACGGTTGTCGTAACGATTTCGGAGAAATTATCTATCTCGTAAACGCTATACCCTTATAAGTTTTGGTTCTTTGTTGGGTTAAACGTGCTGCAGATAGTATTTCAGTCATTTGGAGACTATGACTACTCGAGACAGATATAGAGCTGGCACACTGTAATATCACGCCATTGACATAAAAATGGCCCTGACAACGAGCCAACAAGTCCGGGAACTACCCTTAAATACTAAGCTCCAAGCAAGGGAGCTATACCAGAAGCATTTTTACGACTTTGGTATGTCGCTTCCGGTGATCGAATTAATGGCCTCCTGATTCCGGAGCGGACACTGTAAACACACGGCCAACATATGCAGGAAATGGATTTGTATTAACTTCATTCGTATATTTCCGTGTATCCATTTTTCAATAAAATATTTCGTTCGAATCCATTTCTTTTCTTTTCCTGTCATCTTAGAGAAGTAATATTAAGGTGTTTAATAGTGTTCAGGAACATGATAATACCATATACATATTACAGTATATATACATGTAGTAATCAAGTAATACATTTGTACATGGAATACACATGCATGAGGTAAAGGCTTGAAATAGCCACCTATACCGAATAGTTGTGTATAACTATGTTCCCTCGCAGAGTAAAATTGTCAACAGAATTAGAAGACGATGAATAATATATATTTGTTTCATAATGTTAGGAGAATTTAACGTGATGCTGGAATCACTGAATATCTTTAGATTCACATGTGTTCTTATCTTACATAAACCAAGACGGAAGCTGTTGCAGTAAAACATATCACAGATGTTACTTGGTAATGCAAATATAGATATATTTCTCATTTCAAATATAAATAAAACTGAGTATGAAAAAATATTGGCAAAACCAGTGTGAATTTAGATGGTATTTTACTTCCAACCGCTTTCCGGGGAAATAGAAAATTTCCATTGTCAATAAATAACATTATTTGCAGAAACTTTTTACACATATGACATGATTTAACACTTTGTGTCAATATTTTGAAATGAAGATATCGCATCTTTAAGACCACAATGCAGACGACATGGCGCGCGCGGTGTTTTTTCTGCATATAAGTTATGAGCAATTACCAGACGACTTCTGCATCAGTCCACTCCCGGAACAGAAGCACAATAATCAGCCTTGTGTCAGATCAGGCAGCCGGCATTATCTCGCGTCTGGCACGTGTCTGTGTGCAGCAGACGGCGTTCAGAAATAGCACTCACCACATCTCCAGATACTTGTCTGTAAGTCTGCTCCGGCTCAAAATCAAATTTTGGAGAAAAAACGTAACTTGTGCTTTGATAAATTGCTAATTCCTAAAGATGTATCGAAACGCCACGATAACGAAAATGCGTTACCTCAGGTAAATTAAGGAACGCTACTCAAGTCTATGTTTCGTGTAAAGAATGCATTTGTCAACGAGTAAAGTTTGGCTTTCTATATATATTGTATTTTGCTCGACTGTGTTTCAAAGGGGGAAAAAACGTCAATCTGGTGTCATCGTCGTTGCCGGCGTTGTCGTCGTCGGCAACATTGTTTTCGTGAAAAAAAACAAAAACTAAAGTATGTTTGTTGTTATTACTGCTTTCATCGAACTTCAAAGACTTGTTCAATTTCCGCATCTAGGGTCATGACTCTTAGGTCCATCCTGCCCTTTTTTTCTTTTTTAAATCAGTTTAAACTTTATTTATTTTACATAGATCGATTACGAAACAAGAAACAAGCGGCGTATGTGGTCATTTTTATGGGAGAAAACCAAAGAACCCGGAGAAAACGCACGTTTCTGGACTGTCACCAGGAATCGAACCCGGGACGCATTGGTGAGAAGCGAAGCGGGTTACCACTACCCTATCCAGGCACCCACTTACTTTTGATATTTGTTTATTTGTTAACCATGCCACATGCTACATAACTGTTTATCCGTCCGTCTTTCTGTCTGTCTTCCTGTTTGTCTGTTATAGTTCACCAACTTGAGCAAGTCCTTTACAAATGGCTTTTTTTTTATTTATCTGTTTCTTTAAAATGCCATCCACATGCTTTTGTCCATCGTGCAATGTATGATACTTTTTGTTTAAAAAACAAGGGTTTGAAACTCGATTTTTTTAAAACAATCAACTGCATATTTAAACATATTGTATATATTTACAATTACTCCTCAGTACGCTTTTCCTTATTTATGAATCTCTTTAAAAAATTATGCTTCTTTATAAAACATGTATATTAAACATACTATAAACATAAACTAAACGTTTATCATATGGACAAATGTATATAACGATCAAACGCTAGGAGGATACACGGTGCCAGTCTATTTCTATCAGAAATGAACACTTCAATTTTACAGTTACACGTAAATAAGCACAAATCACCGTATATAAATAGAAACCTATCTGTTTCACCTAAAACAATTTAACACGGCTCTTTTTTCACCCAATGCTCTAAAAACAAGCAATTAAACTGTCGAAGTCACACTTACAGTGTTTGTTTGATTTGTTAACAAGCGGGTGCACTTGATTTGTTTTATTTACACTTCCAGTTGCACGAGTCCAGAACTATTAGCCGCGATCTATTTACGGAATATTCAATCTTAAATTGCACGTGAATTAACGTCAGTGAAGCATACGTGAATTATTGCCAGTTACCGTGAGGCCGTAGGGTCGTATGAGATATATACAGCGAATATAGCGCGTGCTTAAAAGAGGCCATGCTTTGGGATATTTAAGGTACTATAATGCATAATTGCAATGTTTTTATATGTCGTATATGATTTGCTTTCCGCTGCAATTAGTTATAAGAAAATAAAGACATTATCAAAACTGACCTAGAGTTAGGCTCTATAGTGGCTGACGTTCCCTCTTTTCGTAGTGTAGAAGTTGTCGTTCTTGCGGGACGGCTTTCAGCTTAACCACGGTAAAAGTAACATACTATTTTGGGTAGGATTGTGATAAAATAGCCTTACGCTATTTTTTTGATATGATCTTACAATATTTAGACATGATTTTCTTTTTTGTGTGTGTGTTTTGAGTATATTTCTGTCGACAAATAATGCAAGCTTTTAGGCATTAACTGTTGCTGAACTTGTTCGTGTACAGTAAGTTTTGCCCTTTGTACGTGCACAGTAATAGTTTTCTAATGTACATGAGTACTTTTAACTACATGATGACATTATGAAAGTGAAAACAAGGGGTACTAATGGAAAGTATAAATACAGTATACGTATTATATAAAGGACCTAAAATTATATGATAATCAATTTTTCCTGAGGACCGACAGCTCGAAAACTTTGACCGGCGACCGTAAATTGGGTTTTAATTTTAAGAAAAACAGCAATTTCAGCGCCGACAACAAAAATAATATTCAATAAATGTATTTCATAAATTAGTTGACAATACATTTGTACCATAAATTCAACCTGAACTTAACAATCATTTTCATAAAAAAGAAAAAAGAAAGAAAAAAAAAAACAACAACAAAAAACCCCCAGCTTTTTGTCCTGAACAGCTGTTTAATATTTTATGGTTTCCAAACAATTTACACAATCCTGGAATCAAATTATTATTCTCAAATTATAAAACATAAAATTTGGCATATTACGTCTGTTCCAAACTGACAGCTGACATTTTTGTGGTGTTTGTGCAAGCAAACCAATCTATGTTTCGCAGGGTTATATGTCATTCTGTCGCAACTTATTTTTGAAAAAGTTGTTCATTTCACGGAATACAAGTGACTAATTTTTCAATCCTACACCCGGGTGTGTCGCCTAACATGGCTGGAATTGTTGCAATGATATAATTATTTACATATTCATCTTAGCATGAAAACATAAATATGTAATGCGTGTATCAATACGTTTCCAAGCGTCTCGGATATTGGATAGACAATGGCCATGAATCAAGGTTCACAGACGCTCGTACATGCGACAGAGGCCATAGGGAAAGGTCAGTGGACTAGGGTGAACAGTTGCTAAAAAACTTGATCTAAAGTTTCTCATAGATAAATAAATACAGTCTGATGTTTATATACACGAGTATATATAATAACGTATTTATAAATCTTGATGGTTACATTTACTGATATCATTGCTATCTCTTTCATCAATTATTCTTGAGACGTATCTAATAGAAAACGCTAATAAACAAATATAATAATAATAAAACACACACACACACACGAACAGATATCGAAAGAAGAAATACACATATACAGTTCAAACCTCGTATATCACTTCGATACAACTACAAACTTAAACTACATACATGTACATTTTCCAAAATGAAATGTTTCAAAGGTCTATATATACAGAAAGTCTAATAAGGAAGCACATTTAGAATAGCATATGTTATAAGAATCATGAGACATCTTAAAAGGTATATATTTCATTTTCCCAATTGAAGTAAGTGTATTTTAAAAGTATCAGGCAACTTCAATGAGTATATGAACGAGGTATAAAGATATATATGTCACCAAAGTGGCGCGGAATATCAAATATCCTTATTTCAGTTTTAATATTTTAATAGTTAGACGAGGAGGTATTAAAACCACTCTATAGCCTAATTATTTAATTGCTAAAATGATTATATAGAGTATAATTGTTTGATTTGGTGTAAGATCGATTAATAAAAGTAATATTTTCACGAGTGGCGAAGCCACGAGTGAAAAATGCATCTTTTTATGCTCACGAATGAAATTTTACACCTATCTTTCAACAAAACAAATATTTTTTCTTTTTATTTAATGCTTTAATGGCTAGAAATTAGCTGAGTTTTTCACAAAAGACATCAAAGTTAGCGGGATTACCTCGAGTTCGTGACGTTTTTATGACGTCATTTCTTGCGTAAAACCCAAGCACAAATGACACTCCTATCATTTTATAACGTAGGCACGGCTTCAAGTTCAGAGTGAAAATTATGAAAATGTTAATATTCACTGTTACAAACAGTGAAATTACCATTTTCAATTCACTGATATTTCCCTATAATACACCGACAAGCATTAAATAACACACTGTTATTGTCTTAAATATCAATCAATATTTATTTCCCCCATTTCTGGAGATATGAAGTATTATATATATATATACAATGTGAAATCAAAGAACATATATACAAAACAAATAAGTAGTTACAAACACAAATACATGCGTAAATATTCAGAAAATGCATAATGAAACAATAAATATGGCATATGGACAATGTCAAGTTATACATACCATAGATATTGGTATAAATTGTGAACTTGGAGCAGCCCATACGCACTGTATAATATCAAACCTTACAGAGAAAAGTCTTTGAGTCAAGTTACAACTGCGTATGATATATAAATAACGTCACTTTAACCATGCAAACAGGCGTGAACAAAGCGAAATTATTTGGTTAAGAAATCGTTGTTGTCTGCATCCCTCAGGGTAGGAATGATCGGAACACCTAGGACCCGTAGAGAAAAGTTTACACTGTCTAATGATAACTAATAATATAAGCTCCGTATTCTAGCAGTTTATCCTGTATAAATAATGATCTAACGTGTTCCGTTGCTACACATTCACTTAATAAATGGACTAGTTTATTATGTTGCATATTCAAGCACTTGGAACACAATGCTTCTTCTTTGAGAACAGGTTCACACCACGTCTTTGCTACTCTCACCGTTCTCGTGCAACTGTACTTACTATCGTCATATATCACAGCGCGGCATATAGTAGGACAAAGGACAAAGGATTCTGAAAAAGGCAAAGTCGTCACAGGATGCCACCCTGTAGTTCCACTCCCTCTCATCTGCTGTATAGACGAGTCTTTTAATGAACCTTTTCCATGCATACTTTGTCGGCATACTGGCAGGATTAATCAGTGCATTATGAATGATTGTATCTATGCAGCAGGTTACAAATATCTTGTATAAACCCATATACAACGATGTTTGCCCCTGATAGGAATAACGAGTATCTTCGTAGAAAAATGTTCCTGCAGGTACTATTTGTATCTAGGGAAAATATTTTATACAGAAACATAAATTTCTTAACAGTAATATCACAAATTAGTTTATGCACCCCTACAATTGCCTCGTACATGTCAGATTTTATGCTTGCTGTAAACCCTTGAATCTTTTTCACTACAAAATGCTGGAACCGGTTGATTACCTGTATATATGAGGGCGGCAGATTGCACCATAATTCACAGCCATATAATGCAATGGGCTTCACTATTTTGACTGTACAGATCAAATGATATTAATGGATTAACGCCATCAGGATTAACACCTAGCATAAAAGGAATTTCTGGCTTTTTGCAGTCTATCTTCTATGCCACCAATTAGTTTTAGATTAACATAATATAACATACTTTATTCGGCAT
>CM037795.1:2736673-2786673 GCA_021229015.1 Solen grandis
GTCACAAAATGTGTTACATATAAAATTATGCTTGATTTCTGTTACACATTTCTAACACATGTTAAGCATGCTATCCCACACGAATTACAAATATTTGCAATATGTCTAATGTTTTCCCAATGGAATGAATACTTTTTGCATTTTAAAGAAATATTACTCAATCATTTTTACGTTCATTATTGTTTGCGTGTTTAGTTTGGTAAAGTCACTCTTGTCCAATTGACACAGATTGAGTATACAACCTTTTTTTTAATAATTTGACCGCTGTATTTGCCAAAATTTTAAGTTCTTGCATCATTAACACTAATTTATTTAGATCGTGATCTTCATAATTAAGTTGCGTGTTATGTTCCAAAAACATGACACATATTAAAGTATGTATAATGAAGATATAGACTTAAATATGCTTGAGAATCTGCGGTCGGTCGCTTTGCTTCCTCTCGACTTCTTACTAAATAGGAATAGTATACTTCTTTCTTTTCTGTATTCTAATTATTAAAAATTGCTGCTAAATTATGGCACTATCACGCAGTTTTCAAGTTACATGAAACCACACCAAATCACACATTTCCTAACACTGGACCAACAACAAATCTTTGACCTATCCTAAATTCCACTTGTCTCAGTTTTTACGACTTTGGTTTGATTCGACCGGGTGTTAAACCCGAGACCTCTGTCCACGTGGCGAACGCTCTAACCCCTTTGTCCACGGTATATCATATTGAAATTGTACATGGTGTCATTTAGTAATATTGTTATACTATTAAAGAAAACAACACATTTTGTGACATATCTTGTTATTCCAGTAAATTATTTGGAATATGGTACTTTTTTTTGTCCATTGAAAGAAGCTTATCTGCAGGTATAAACGAAGGCTGAAGAGCCGTTCTTGCTTTCAATGGACGATTTGTTAATTGTAGTCCAGTCATGATATTTAGCCCATTTTTTATCCAAGCCAATCAATAAGAGTTCAAGTTCATTATGGTCCTATTATCTATTACTTCGACCATGGAAAGCATGCATGCTTCCTATTTGTGGTGTTAGTATCTATATAAAAGGAACGTATTTTAAGTGTTCTTGAAACTATTCAACACTTCTCAAAAGAAAAAAAAATCTTGACCCTTCGGGTGTCGATGTTTCGTTTCCATAAAACATTGGACAGTTTTCAGCCGTTCACTCCAACACAGAATATACATTTATTTAATATATTCGTAAACACTAATTACATTTTGGTAACTACTACATCATGGAAGTGAACTCAATTAGTAATAATTTATCCTAACATACTGATGATGTTCAGAATATGTCAACTAAACCCTAACAAATTTATTTTCAGACGCGCGTTAATGTTATATTTTCTTTTAGAGGTACGCTGCCGACAAAAAAAACCCAGAGAAATGAAGCGCTAGCAGATTGCGACAGTTAGGCGTGTTTACGCCACATTTGTGTTACCCTTGGGTAATATTCAAAGTTAGTTAAATATTCAATAATATTGTATTTACTATTTTATATGGATGTCGAGGTATTAGTTTAAGATATTTGTTGCAAGAGAGTGAGTATGGCTCTTAATGAAACAAGAGCTAAGTTTATGTCACTAAAATCGACTTAATTTCACTTATTAAGATATTTAATGAGTCAATAAATTCCCAAATTTCAAATTCCAAAACATAAAAAGAACTCATAAATGACCACAATTCAAAAGCAACCATTCCATTCTAGACAGATACTCTATCTAAGGGACTAATAATATACTAGTCTTTTTAATCAATATGTTTCTAATACTTTAAAATACTGATAAAATATCAATTACCATATCATCAAGCTTTAATGGTGTGAACTGTTCCAATCTGTAACATTTTATCTATATTTAATCTTCCTTATCTGTTTCAGAAATCATTTAAACCAATATCTGCTTCATATAACGCGTTTTCTATATAACACACTCGAGAAATCAAATTTCAGAGATGGGCGGTGTAAGTTGAAGCGTGTTTTTGACGCCCCCTTTAGGCGAAAAACAATCGTTTGTTTTAGAGTTATATTAGATTTCTACGTAACATGCTCTCTGTCTCTTGTACAACAGCAGTTCACACACATCTGCGTGTTGTGAAATTGATTGAGGCAGACCTTCTTAATTAAACCATGATGTTGGATACCTTTATGTAATAATATATTTCTTTGATTTTTACTTGGAACAATGGACCTTTTTAGGTGTAATGATTTATGTTTTTCTTGACCTCCTTAAAAGAGAGCAGCAATTTGTCATGTGTATATAAAAAAGAAAAGAACACTCTGTTTCCCGTTAGATGTTGGACACCGTGGTAGATTTTACAGACACAAATGACGACTTTTCTCAGATTTTGCGTTACATGAATGCTACAGAATATACAACTAAGCATAATAAAGATGGGGGATCTGATAAGGAAGATGCAGTAAAAGATGTTTATGGTGATCAATACTGTATCCCGCTGGAGATATCAATGATAAATAGCTTGAATACACCATCTCCTCCCCCAAAACATCCACTGACACTATGCTCGGCTCCATTATTGAATAAAGGGAAATATTGTATCGACTAAAACACACATGTCTGCCTTGTGTACGAACACTCAAATAAATTTGGTTAGAGGTGTTTTCTTAGGCTCCTTTAACCTAAAGCATCTTATACTTAAACAATGACCACTAAGGGGAGTTTCAGCCTAATAATCTTGTGGACTGTGACTCAGATGAAGCAATCGATATCATGAATAGAAAGGTAAAAAAAGGCAACTGAGGCTGAACTCGTCTTAAATAACAAATGGAGTCGTGTCAAAGGGTGAGAATCTGACAAGAAAAGAACTGCTCCGGAGAAATTTGATACATCGGAAAGAGGAATTTTCTTTGAATAAGGCATGCAGAACTATAATTGGACTTGCGTCTAAAGCAAACAATACAGAAAGTGAAGCATTGTTGAAATATACCAAATATAAGAAGTATAAACCGCAACAAGAATTTATTACAAAACTATGCAAGTTCCAAGCAAAATGTATCTGGTATGTGTCAATATGCAACCCCCATTACTTGAAAAATTGATTTCAAAACCAACAAAATAATCTATGTAAAGAATACGATTTAAATGTGCAATAATGTAATATTCACCATATTTATGCAAATGAATATAAAATAAATCCTCTTCAATCATTCTGTTACTCCTCGTATATACTCGTATTACGCAAATTATTCAATATATGTAAATATATACAAATATTTTTTTTTATTTTTAATCTCTCCCTTTTCATGATAAAGACTGTATGCAGCGTGAACACAATCTTGTAAAACAGTAAAACATTTGTAAATTAGAAACTTGGGACTATCAGTGTGTATTTGTACCCGAGACGTAGGATCCTCGAGCTCTTGCATATAAGGTGTTTGGAGGGAAGAAAATTCAAAAGCTTTTTCAGGTTCAAAATAACGATTTGGTGTTAAATGAGATATGTTAATGGCATAAGCAATACAGCTTTACATGCTATATATATATTGGTAGTTCAAAACAGTAGAAGTAAACAATACACATGATAGGTTCATTCAAATACTAAATTTGTTTGCTTCGTAAAATGTACTGCAACAACTATTTTATTATGTTTGGCCCCAAAGTCTTGATGCAAAGCTTAAGTACACTAACTTTATTTATTGTTGTACAATAAATGTACTGTATTGTATTATTATATTAATATAAATGATAGGCACCAGTGTACTCGTCTGCAGTATACGAATATCTACCAATAGAAGACAAAGGCTTTCAAATGTTTTCAAATAACGCCACGACCTAACTTAAAACAATTAGAGATAAGAATGGTGATGCAGTTGAATGCATATCCCGCATTTTATTCTTCTATTTTGTTGGGGATAAATGATCTTGATCAACAATGTCGACAACCAACATAGACTTAATTTAGACAGCTCCCAAGGGTTGGTTAGGTCGCTGGTCTTGCTTTCTACCACTTATATCTTACTATCTTTGGGATTACACAAAGCAAGAGAACCCGCTGATAACAAAATTTCTGCATAATATTACTGTTCTTGCAGTATATGAAGCCCCTATTTTCAGATAACAGGGAGAGTTTTATTTGCATTCAGCGAACCATAAATCTCTCTCTTTCTCTCTATCACTCTGTAAAACGAAATGGACAATCAAATATCAATAAATTTCACATGGTAACTTTACGCAAAACAAAACTCAAAATCAAAACTGCAATTGCTCATTGGTATTTGAACCATTAAAGGAATTATGGGTGATGCCAGTTCTAATATCAATGATTAAGACAACGTCCTTGCGTATATGCAACTGGTAAACCTTCAAATAAATATCACATCATTGACTTTAATTTACGGCAAACAGGCGAATTAAATATGAATTATGGATATTTCTTTGGCTGTGACACAGTTTAATCATGCATTAGCCTATTATACTTGGCGAAAAATATGGTTGAAGTAACGTGGCGATAGTGATAGTCCGGGAGTGATTGTCCGATTGTTATGTCTATTCCGAGATACATTCATGGTTCCGAAACAAGGGCAATAACTTTTCATTAGAATGTATATGTACAATCATGTTTTCTGGAATGTCTGAGACTTGCGATTATCCATGGTTCTTTTATGCTCGTCCCTCTAGCATCAAATTTACTGCATCCTTACTACATGATTAAATATAGTCATAAATAAAACACGTCAGTGACTTAAAGTCACTTAAATGCACCAAAACAAGTCCGAAAAATGTAAAAATCATTTCAAAGACATTGTAGAAGGTGAAAATAGTTACTGTAAGGGTATGGAGGAGATAATAAATTACATTTAGAGAATTTATCCATCATTAAATTATGATCACGGTCCTTCAAATGCTTAAAAAGTTCACAGTGCAGATGCAAACATCTATCGAATTGGAATTATTGACTCTTTCGTTCAAAATCTATAAAGGCTTGCATTTACTTTAAATCTCCTATGATTAATTGTTGGACCATTATCACAATTTAATGATAGATGGATTACCTTAAATACAACATTTCAATTCTTCTATAATATAAAAGAATATTGTAAACGTATACTGGTGGTATCAATTAATATAATACAATACAATACAAAACAATGGACTGGTCCATATGTAAGTTTTCACATTTTGGTCTCATTAAGGTAATCCATCCATCATTAAGTTATACTTTTAGTCCTTCAATTCCTTAAACACGCAGATATTAAATTTTAGTGTTTCTTTAAAATTTCTACAATCACTTGATTGACCATGATCACAATTTAATGATGGATGGGTTACCTTAAGACAGTATATACCTAAAATGGTACAACCAAAACGTTCCTCTCACACATCTCACTCTTTTGATTAGCATTTCTTTTAATCTTTACAAACGAAGTGTTTTTGTACCAAGTTCATATTCTGCAAGACGCGCTTTCAGTTCACCTACTACCCCCGGCATGTTTACAAAACTTTCCATCTTCCGCTTTCAAAGTCATTTTTATCAAGATCGTCTACCTTTATACATCCTAAAGTGCAGATTTGGAAGGTATTTGGTGGACTTCAGGTGTCTCTGAATATGTGTTAGCTTTGTTTATTATCTTTCAGTATCAGATTACAGTTTGTATGACGATCATATCATTCCGAGCAATTAAGAAGAAAGACGTGCAGGCATTTACAATACGTACAAGGAATACATCTTTAAGGGTGTTGTGATTTAATGGTAACGTATGTAACTATAGAATCAAAGGATTGTGGATTAAAACACCGTTGGGGACAGTGCTTGTTCATGGCCTTCCAATGCGCCAAGTACTGGTCCAAATCAGAAAGCTGCTGTCAAGGAAATTAGTAAAAGTTGTAAGAATGTGTTTCCCAAAAGACGTAAATTATAAATCAAAAGAAATGTTTACTTGTCTGCATTAGTTCTTATCCCTATACAATGATAATTCTGGTAATGTGAACAATGTCAAATGTTTCCGTAAGACAGTTGTTGTATACTCAATCTGTACATACATTTTGTGAAGCAATGCATGCGCAAATTGCAAAGCCCCTGTCAAAGCACACTAACCACAGTTTCAATTTTGTACGGACCAAAGTGCTCCTTGACACATCTTTTGTCACGTAAATGCCCCTTGAATTTCACTTGGCCAGACTCCGATGTTGGTTTGAGACCCGGCAGAGTCATTTGCTTTTTACACGTGAGGAAACCTTCAAGCGTGATTGCTCTAACCGGATGTTTCTATGCGTTCGGAGTCTTCCTCTTGTACTATAACTACGCCTATAATTGGTAACAACGTAGGTTAACACCAGCTCAAAAGTCTTATTTAAAGGAACATTAATGTCTGATGGTTTAGGCATTCTTTTTCTTGCTAATGTTTATCAGCAAGTCCTAAAATTGTGTAACATATTAATTTGTGTGGCATTTATTTCACAGCCCATCTCGTTTCCTGAGTTTGCTGCAATGTCTAACCTGTCCTTTCTTTACTTTTCCCTTAATTCTGCGTCAAAAAATTCATGGTTTTGTTGATGTTGCTTTTGGTGCCTTTAGGTTTACCTACATTGCCTTAAAATTTAAGTAAGTACATGGAGTATGGGTAATTTTTTCACCATTTCTGTCTTAACAGCACTTCAAGATAGTTCAAACGTGATTCAGTAAATTCCCCAAAATAGCAACACTGGGACCAACGTCAAGTGGCCTTTATAAGGAGGGGGTCTAATCAACAAATCGAATACCGTAAAACGTCAGTAATAGGACCAGCATTGGGACCCTGGTAAAATAGGATTGATGTTTCTGATTACAGAGTTGGATTGAACTGTCGATATGGGAAATGTTTCGTAAAATAGTGGTATTGAAAGAGAAATAGCCCTTTAAGTGATGGGGTTATATACGAAGTTTTATTGTAAGTAAGTAAGTAAGTAAGTAAGTAAGTAAGTATTTTATTATTGTGACATGTGAATGCAATACAATCAAATAATACAAAACACAATTTACAAATTTAAATATAGCACCCGGTCTAGTGGACCTATATGTCACCAAAGAAAACTGAATACTAAAATTATTAAGTACATAATTATACAGTCAGCTATTCAAGTGTGAAATGGCATGTTGAATGATTATAAAACACGTTGCAAGATCAATTATACATTAATGTTCTCCGTAATAAATACGATTAAGGTTGGCCGATTTCCTGGGATAACCCGTCAGCATTTTTATCATTTTATCAACTGTTGATACTGATGTAGTGAAGTTTAAGTTTATTAATATTTCTCTCCTTATCTCATCGTAGTTGCAGCATTCCATCCAAAAGGAAATGAACTTCATTTTCTATAATATTGTCTGCACAGTCTGCACAGCCTTGATTCGAACGGGTTCTCTATACGGAAAGGCAGTATCCCTATTCTAAATTGGCACACAAGCGACCATACGTGTTTTGACAGGTTCATGGTCACATTGTTTTCGCATTTGAATTGGTCGTTTAACACTTGCTTACTTGTTTAATACATTCTCTAATAAGTACATAATAAATCAAATAATCTGAAAATTACATTTTAAAAACTCTGTGAGTACGCCTTTTTTCAATTTCATTACAAAATAAAATTAAAGCCTTTCAAAATCTTCATATATTTCTTAGCAATATCCATTTGAAGTGTAGGCATGAGAACGATTTCAGGATTTCTCGTCTCAGTGCTTTGTTTTCTAAGAACGTAATGACACCGTAAGATATTTAGAATTATGCCGTAGAACTTTGTAAAGAAATATCTTTCTAACGTGTTCGATATGATCCCGAAGGCTACAGTAGACTATCCCGGGTATATGCCATTTTACGAGTAAACAGTATTTTGTATGATTCCAGAATGAAACGAATAAATTGGAAAATCGATGACGTAACATTGTTTAAATAATGTTCTGTTTGGGAAAACGCTGCAAGTCACTTTTTTTCACACGTGCATTGCTGTTTTTGCTTTCCCCATTAAGATTCTTTTTCAGCGTTAGCTGTGAAAAAAAAAAAAAAAAAAAAAAAAAAAAAAAAGATTTTTACCTATTACATGATCAATCTAATCTTGGTTAACAACCGAAGCGTTCGGAAAAGCACCCATTTTACTGGTTTTCATAAATTATTTGAGGAAATTCATCATAAAATTTTAGGGTGCATATCTTTCTGCGTATTGTCAGTTTGAAGATGATTTAATTTACCTACTTAAACAAACATTTTTTTTTTTACCTTTGCCTTGTATATTACATCTATGTTTAGCCACAAATACGTTTTCTAGCATTATTTTAAATCACAGACCATTTGCTTGCGTTATTATAATGTAATATACTGTAACAATTATTTACTTTCTCATCTTTCCTTACGCCGAATATCATTTTTATAGAGAGTACTTGTTAATATAATTATTGAATTACTAAATACTACATTTTGTGTAGTTTGCCCAAAGCATTTATACAGAATTTTGAAAAAATAAATTTTGCGTATTAGTTGTTTACCATGGAATTTATTGTCGAAACAAATCGAAAACAATAATAAGGCTTACACACAGTACCGATAGGACGACGTGTTCCATAACACTGCATGAATTTATTTATTATAATTTTGATTATTTTTTATTTACAAAAGTGTGTAGCTTACTATTCCCAGTGTAATTGCGCGAGGAAAATGTGAGGCCAGGGAATACGGAACGTGATCGCTTAAAAGATTACTTTATAATATCTGTTCTTGAGCGCGAAATTAACACACTGCGTGAAACCCGGTTATTAATGGAATTGATGTCGCGGATTTGAGGGAAAATCTCAGAGGCTTACTTCGTGCTGATTATAACAACAAAGCAAGCTTTCATACACAGGGTCGCGGGGGTTCGGGCTTTCCTGCATATCTTAGGCCTTAAATGTATATAACAGAATACAACGTTATTGATTTGAATTTGAATAGTAATTGTTCATCGTTATGCATAAATATATATAAATATGTAAATAGAGTAAGAAAAATAACTGTTCAAATATGTATTGAACGTGTTTACTTGCTGTATTTACGGTTAAACCTGTGTTAGTGGCCACCTGTACTAAGCGGTTAACCTGCACTTAGCAGTCAATTCTAATATTAACAAACTGTAGCATTTTGATATATATTTAAACTTCATTTAGCGGTCATCTCTGTTAAGCGGTCACTTTCTCTCTTGTTCCCTTTACTGTCCGCTTAAGACACGTTTGACCAAATTTATAAAATGATGTCTGTCTTAACATCATGGTGGCTACTATTATATATCAGAATAAATACACGATCAATATACGTCTAAACAAAGCGTTTTTCGAAAACAGGATATAAATGGATCAAATCTACAAGATTAGCGTGTCTCTGTGACATTTAATTCCATGATACATTATAATTAACATTGCTCTTAGTAAAAATAGATAAGAAATATATCTGATTTGTTTGTTTTTGTATGTATATGTGAGTAACACTTTTAATTACATTTTTGTAGCGTTATTCCTCTACCTCTTTCTAGTTATTAACAAATTTAATTTCGGATTTAAATAACCAGTCCTGCTTGATTACTTAATCAATTTATTTTCATTTGCAATCAAAATAAATAAACAGGGATGTGCAACATTATGGTAAGAAATATATGAATATTTAAATAATATATGCAAATAAAAACACATTTTTCGTAAATAAATAGGGGTGGCGAACATATAAATCATAACAAAAGCCGTAAAACATGACACCTAAATTAAGAGAGTGATTAGAATAAAATCATTATCTCGCATGGATGATGAAATTTGCACGGACTTATATCTTATGTTTATATTTACCCATATATGTATAAGTAATTAAATTGGTTTTCCTGTTTTACACAAAATTGAACAGAAAACGGTGTGTGTAAACCATTGGGCGTCTTATGCCAATTATTTATCTTTGTGAAATAGCTCTCATTCAGAAAACAAATATATCATCACATATCTAAATTGACAGATTAAAAATGCTTATTATATATTAATTTTAACCTACGCTAAAACGTCTTGACGAAAGTAACAAAACGAGGCATTAATTCATTTGCGTCATAAAATAACGGGCTATGTACTGTACACACATTTCATAATTTGGACAATTAAATCATGGGGATTATACGCACAACACAAAACAAAACTTAGATTGTTTGAATGTTCTAGAACATTGTCCTAAAAATTATGATAATATCTATTTCAGATAGTAACTCACCGAGAGGGTAATCGTCTGCGCTGATGACGGTCAACACAAACAGCGGCCAAAGCCATATGCCACTGCAGTGCCTAATCCATTTTAAATCCTTCATTGTTGCTGATTTAGTCACATCCAACTTCTTTCACTTGTATTTAGAATACGTAAAACGCCATATTTTATTTAATTCATAAAACAACGCTAAAAACATCGCGGTACAGGATATTCACCATAGAAATCCACTGCGCATGCGCCAGTTCATTATCTGCTTATATGGTGTTCTTAATCAAATAATGTTGAAATAAAAGCGAAAAGAATACCATCTCTCGCCTTGCAATGCGATTTAAATTCCACGCGGTGATATGGCAGGAATGACTGCCTCCAGTTTTGTACATTCACGGCGTTTATCCAATTGTTTTGTTTGCTTGTGAGAGGGCACAGAGCGGAAGCTGTACATTGCTAAATTTGAGTCCGATCGAAATTGCAATGGGAAAGCATAATATTCTATCCGTGTCTAGTAAATTATGGTTTTAACGGGAATGATCGTGGAGTAAAGTAGCTAGCATAATTTGAACGCACAATAAACATTCTACGGTTATTATGTTTCTTGAAGGCAGGAAGTCACTCTGTAACAACAATGCGGGACGTACCACCCATATATACACTGGCGGAACCGTCTTGTTTCCAGATATCGTCTTCTGAGAGATCTCCTGTTTTAACAATCGATAGGGTCAACTCACTGTAATTGGTAATTAAAACTCGACTTAGCGGTACAAAAAAGTTATTCCATTGTCTGTAGTTCTCATTCAGCTATTGTTATTTTGTAAGCGTTTTTTAAACTGCATTTAGCAATATGAGATATCTGATAAAAAGAAAGAAGTGAAACAAATACGTTTTCACATTCTATCGGAAACATTTGTGCGAATGTATACTAATACATTTCAAACGCATATTAAATCCTGACCAGTCAAGAGTATTTCCGTTCATCTATTGATATGCTATCTTAGATTTGATATCCATTCTCGTGGTAACGACGATGAAAAGCAGATATAATCAACACCACACATTCTATTCTGTCCCTTCAGCTAATGGACCAATCAAACAAATTTGATTGTGGCCTTAACAGACGTAAATCTTTCGAGAGCTACTTCAGAAAATTCTGTAAATATGCAAGACCCGCCTGCGGCTACAGAATTGTTCCCTGTTAATGTCAGCGGAAGCTCCTTCATTGAACTCCTGAGGAAGCTAGATGACTTACTAGCATTGCCAAGGAAGAGTCACACCAACAACACAGGGTTTGAAAATAAAAACGTTAACAATTACACTGTCTAATTTGTACATTTGCTGTGGTACCACTGAAATCGATTTTAAGTACACTGGCATGAAACGGCACCCAAAAGCTTTGGTAGTTGACGTCAAAATACTTCGAGATAATAAAAGCTCGTGACTGAACAAGAAATGAGACTTAAAACTGCACCAGAGGTGAAGTTATTGAACCTACTAAAAGAAATCTTATTAATCACAGTTTTGCAATTTACAAAATGATCTAGAGTGTGAATTTACTGTGTACCGAAATTATGAAACGAATTGTTAGGTATGACACGAAAAAGCCTTGTGTAGTTTCTTATTATTACAGGCAATGGATTGGGCCATTTTTGTATTCAATCAATACAGTATTACCCATTTTAGAACTGCTTTATTCCGCTACTGATCTGTTCCATTCCCTAAAATGAACGCAGTCAACACGCACGTTTATCATGTGCTTCTCCCCCAAGAACCCCCCCCCCCCCCCCCACCCCGAATAGCTCCTGACGTTTAATTCTATTACCAATCCCTTTTATCAACAAAAAATTACCATTGATGTTAACACAATGATACAGAAAAATAACACAGCAAACATCATTAATCAATTCATGTGTTTAGTTGATAATAAGCAGCTGGTGGCTATCGTCATAATTGAGAAAAAGTAGTCAAAAGGATCATAATCAAATGAAATTCTCTGATCGTTTTTGTATTATTTATAACTGAAAATAAATCTATGGTAGCTTTCATTTCATTTTATCATAAATAAAAACGGTCTCTAGATTTGCTGGATATGTTATTGACCGTTGCCATTTTTATAAATGCCCGATGCATGTCATATACCTGATACCTTTGGCAAAAATGTTCAATGTCTGTTTTTGAGTATGCAATGTGTGTTTTAAAAATGCCAAATCTTTGTGTAAATTAGGTGTAGATGTGTGTGTGTTTGAATTGCCCGATGTTTGTCTTATAACTTTCATATAAATATGTTACATGCGCTCGATGTTTGTGATGTATTATACGCTCGTACATAAGTGGCCGACACTAGTGCTATAAATGTTCACAGGGTTATAAGCGTTCGTTCCTGGGAAATGCACGATGACCGATTTAAGTTTCCGATGCCTGTGCTGTATATATTGTAAGTGGCAGATATCTGAACGATGCCCGATGTCTTATATAAATGTTGGATTTCTGTATTATAAGTACACATTTCATGTGTTTAACGTGTCCATTCCCTGTGTAATAAGCGCTAAATACATGTGCTACGAGTGCCCGATCCTGAAATAATACATATCTGATATGAGTACCGGACACGTGCTTAAAGCGTCCAGTGCAAGTATATCTGATGTACCACATGTCTGATATAAGTACCGGACACGTGCTTAAAGCGTCCAGTGCAAGTATATCTGATGTACCACATGTCTGATATAAGTACCGGACACGTGCTTAAAGCGTCCAGTGCAAGTATATCTGATGTACTACATGTCTGATAAAAGTACCGGACACGTGCTTAAAGCGTCCAGTGCAAGTATATCTGATGTATCACATATCTGATAAAAGTACCGGACACGTGCTTAAAGCGTCCAGTGCAAGTATATCTGATGTACTACATGTCTGATATAAGCACCGGACACGTGCTTAAAGCGTCCAGTGCAAGTATATCTGATGTATCACATGTCTGATATTAGTACCGGACACGTGCTTAAAGCGTCCAGTGCAAGTATATCTGATGTACCACATGTCTGATATACGTCCCGAAGACGTTTGTTATATGTGCCAAATGTATGCGTTATATGTGCCCAATGCCAGTGTTATATGTTCCTGATCCCGATACATGTGATATAAGAACCTGAAACCTTCATATGAATAGTCTTTTTGTATAATAATGGCTATCGATCTAGCAGCAGAGTATACATACAATGGATAACTGACCAGTTTCCTGACGTATATATATATATATATATAAAAGACAGAAATCCAGTCAGTCTAAAGACAGTATATCAAACTACAACCAGTATCTGTCTCCTGCAATAAATTTATTTTATGTAAACACATATAACATCAGAAAGAGGAAATATATACAAGTTATGATTTACTTCAACATTATTTTCTATCATCATTATGGGAAAATCAATATCTATTTGCATTGCTGCAAGATGTGTTTGCAATATAACGCAGGTTAATGTTTTGTAAAACGATAAATATGTAACCTTATATAAGATATAAATTATGACTTATCAAAAGTTAATAATGGTAAATCGATGCAACTATCGGTGATAAATGTATATTTCTCAGAATATTCAGCCATTATTGCTTCATAGACCTAGCATTAGGTTTCCGCTTCAACAATCTTCAGCAAACTTTCCTCATGTAAATGACAGTCTTAACCTCAAAGAAGTTCGCATATGATATGTAATTTATAACCTCAATGTCGTTGATTTGAATTTGGTAGTTTTACTTCTTATTTTCAGACTTTAAAAGCTCATAGCATATTATCTTATAATAATTTTATACTAATTTTGTATAATTTCAAATAAACTCATTGCACGTGAAGTTCTTAAATTAAACATATTACATTGCTGAAACATGAAAGAAAGACAGTTTTGACATGGTGATAAATGTCGATTCTCGTCACTCTAGATAATGCTTTCTCTCGGAATTTCATACACACGATAAATCTGAAAGAACTGCTATTTTGCTCATTGTCATGTCATTATCAGTCAGACATTTTGTAAACATTGAACAGAGAGAATCGCACTGCTGGTATTCTGTTTCAGGTTTTGTAGAGCGATAATGGGCGATATCGCCAAATCTGAAATCTCTCCATTAGCGTTTACAGTTCAGTCTTCATGTGTACAGCGATTATCGATCGAGAGATGTTTGGTATGCACCAACCCTTACAATATACTGTCTCTTATAAAAGTCGATGGTGCTTAAACGGAAAGGACATATTTTAACAGAAAATTTGACAGAGTAGATACACAAATGTATTAAGTACCAGTGTGAAGCGAAGGGCTATTCATTTATTAAAGCAAGGAAAGATCATTTATATTTTTGCATTCTGGATATATTTAACCAACTTTTAAAGTTATGATTTTAATATTATCTAAAATATGTGTTGTTGTCCATGGGGACCCAGAGTATATAGAAGTGTCCCGATGGAGCCATAATCCTACTAAAAACCAGCTGTAGGGCTTCCTCGCATGAAAAATTGAAGTGAGCTTACCGAGACCCGAACCAGCAGCGGTAAGCGACTAATTGCAGCCAACGACTATAACTACCCGACTGGGACAACCCAATCTGATAAAGTACAACAAATTTAGTTCATTATACAGTAATAAATTTCAAAAGTGTGAAAAAAGTAAGATGTTAAACGTTTTGTTTAAACAATATATAGCTTGCTTCTTTGTTGTTAATGATAAAGGGCGGTCAAAGTGACAACAGTTCAGTCATATAATAAACGTTTTGTTGTTGATGTTGTATTGGGGTTTACCGTCGCTGCGATAGTATTTCAATCATATAGCGACGTCCAGCTAATTACAGGTGGAGGAAGACCCCGAGTACACAGAGGTACCCGGGTAGAACCACCGACCTACCGCAATAAACGTTTTGAAGGCTTCTTCTGGGAGACAAGTCCGAAACTATAGGGCAGTGCGTCAGCTACTGAGACTTTGAAATATTAAAGAAAAAATAACAATACGGAGAGAAGTTCTGATTCTAAAACATTGCTGACAAGTATGTTCAATTGGTACATGCCGGTGTCTACTACGCTGTAGAATCTAAAAATACGATTTGGTTTGAGCTCATTTTGACTTAGAATATTTCTTTTTTTGTCATGCTTCACATATACTCAGACGACACGAGGTCGTACATCAAGCAATTCTTTGTCGTTTTCCTTAGAAATCTATACAAACAGTGATAGTCTTCAATCGGTCCAATTTTCTGCAAGTGAAAGATAACTATTTTTGTACAATTCCCAGTTCAAAGCAGTGAACTTTCTATATTTTCCCTAGTCTGTTTTTTAATCTATTCTAAAATAACATTTGGCATATTTGAAATGAAAATAACCAAAAAGAAATAAACAATCTAACTTCCTTCATTGCAACGAATTTGGAGCCAATTCTCTCGTCTTTCGTAGTTTCAGCCACGAGATAACAATATACTGATGTTTAAATCAAACGTCTTCAACGTTTGCTATCATCTTCCGAAGTAACGATTTCCACCATTTTGCCGTTTCGTCATCCTGTTTCTGGGAGACATGATATATTTCCCATGAATGATTATATGTTAGGTCTTCCCCAAAGGATTCAAGATAAAATTGAACATTATTTTCTATAAAGTCAGTGAAACTGATTGATAGTTGCTGTTTAGGCATCGTATTCAGGCGCCGGTAACAGCGCGAGTTCCATCCATTAGATAAATGTATTGCAATCAGCTAGGTGTTACAAGCGAGTCATCAGACCCGCCTTCTAAATGGGCTCCGTAATGGATCGCTTTGTGCTTGATACTTTCTGATCGAACATCACAGCACCATCTCGATGATACAAAGTGATTTTTACTGGGTTTCCTCGTTATTTTACCATTATTTATGTAATATGTTATACATTAGGTTAGTGCACTATACAATAAAAGTGTAATTTCGGACATAGTCTCTGTCGTTATTAAACTTGCTGACTGACTATAATTTAGCTACTGACCACTTAGGTTTCGAGGCACGGTCTTTCAAGTGATGAAGGCTTCGCCTTGCTGTAGGCCTATAGATTTACCCGGGCGCCCGTTTTTTTAACTGTAATCAACTAGACACCGATATATATTTTATAAGTCATCTACTGCTATGGCGACGATTAATCCAAAAGCAATTACATTTATCTAATATAATGAAATAATAAATTATAAATTATGAACGTTTTTTTTATTATAATTTTGTCATATGATAACAGAAACAATGAATTTTGATGTCATGATTTATCAAGTGAATATCTAATAGTAAAGCTTCATTTAAAACTACCACTATAGGGCAGTGTCACAATTAAGACCACTTCTTTAAAACCCAAGACGAAGACCACATTTTAGACGACTATTAAAGCATACTGTACGGCTTTAATAAGAGATTACTTTCATATTATGGCCACCTTGCTATTCATTTCGGGTACAAACCATGTTACTAAAAAGACGACCTAGCCATTTACCTACCCAATGCCAAGTAAATATACAGCCACCTCTTGTAAGACCACTGCAGACAGACCACCTCACTTGTAAGACCACTGCAGACAGACCACCTAACTATCAATACCAGTTCATGTATAATAACATTTCAACCAATATCTTACCATTAAGACCATTTTCGTAGAAAAACACAAAGAGCCCACATCAATATGAAGCTCAATTTATTATTAAGACCGCTACAAAAAAAAATACCCGTATAATGACCACCTCAGTACTAAGACAATTGTATCAAATCATATACATATATACAAAATTAAGACTATTTTCAAGATCAATAAACAGGCGAACTCGATATGAAGACCAATTTACTATTAAGGCAGAAAATCTCCGCATAAAGCCTTTTTCAAAATATTAAGACTATTTATAAAACGTCATGTAAATACCACCCCAATGTTTAGACAATAACCTTATATTTCCTATTACGAAATTCAGTTTTTATCATTTTTATTGACCACCACAATAATGTTTCGTGTAGCGACCAATTCAATATTAAAACCACATCAATGAAAAGACCAGTACAGTAACACTTTATGTTAATACCATCTAAATATTGAAAGCTCCCTTGCTTGGCTCTCAGCATATAAGGGTAGTACCCGGTTGGCACGGTTTCAGAATAATGTGACTGGGTGTGGTATCATGCCACATGTCTACGGCGTGATACTGCAGTATGGCAGGGTTATATCAGTCTCAAGTAGACATCGTCTCCAAATGATTGAAATACTGTCGATGGGACGTTAAACCCAACAATTAAACAGCAAACAAACAAATATTGAAAATTCCTTACTATTGAGACCACTTTTAACAGTAATTCTTTAAAACAAAACCACCTCAGTATTTGGATATATATTACATTATGTAAATATCACCTAAGTATTAGGGACCTAATTATTAAGACCACCCCCTCTTAAGACCACTGCAATGACTATCCAGGTAAAGACCACCTCTATTTTTACTATCAGAATCATAAAAGTAATACGTCTAGTAAAAACCGACACTCACTATTGAACCACTGCACAAATATCACTTCACCAATACGACCATCACCATCTCACTATAAAGACCATTATATCAATAATTTACGTAAGCATCAACTTAACATTCAGACCACGTTACTCTTAAGACCACTCGAGCAATCTTCCAAGTAAAGACTACCTCAATATTTCGATCTTCTAATCATTAAAATCAATTCATTTTAAAGTTTTTAAAGTTATTTTTCTACTTTTTATTCAACTTTATAATCCGACCAACTCAAAACTGACACCAAACGACAGGTGTATCTTTAACGGCCGCATAATCCCTTTTTTATGTGAGTTCATATAAAAATATTATTCAATACAATTAAAAATATATATTAAAATTAAAAAAAAGGCGTGCAGGCAGTTTGGGAAAACAGAAAAGACCCAGATCAGACAGCTCCTGAGTTTAGGTCTGCTCTGTTTACAAATACGACTATATGAGGAAAGGAAGTGTAATGCATTTTCTTATTGTAATCGTCAATTGTTACAGCATTTCTCCTTCATGGTTATTTCAAGTCCGTAATGCGAATCACTTTAAAAGGCAGAATTTGAGACGTTAGCAAACATATGTTTTATATCAGCCGAGAATTTCCTCCATTAAGAGCGGTTTTATTGAGCAATAAAAGAAAAATTTGATTTATGTGAAATACTCTGGCAATGATATATACCTTCCGAGAGAGAAAGTTATAATTCAGAGAAAGTCACAAATTCAAATGACATTTCATTGTATTATCTATATTTGTGTCTGTCTGGAATTACCAACGAGTGCTTTGCGACGGATGTATGACGTCAAAATGACATTCATGCGCATTAGCAATATACGGCGTGTGTGTGTGTGTGTGTGTGTGTGAAGCCTATAATGTATTTAAGGAAATCCATATTTAAATTGTAATTATGGTCCCTAAAATGCTTAAAAATACTTCAGTGCAGATGCAAGCATTCACTGATTTGGATGTAAAGGCTCTTTGGCTATAAAAGCTTGCATTTAATGTAAAAATCCCATGATCACTTGATGAACCATGATCACTATTTGATGATAGATGAACTACTTTAATTTAACCCTATTTATCTTTATGTCAAGCGGGATACACTTTCTTACAAATTATACTACGAGTAATACCTCACGACGGCTCCTTGGTTGGAACAGTATTTGGAAGGTCATGGAAACCCTTGACCCAAATGGGGTTCGAGCCAACAACCTTCGGATCCGCAATCAGAAACATTACTTGTATTATTATTTTAAGACCCACTGCCATTATAGCTTATTAAGGGTAGGCTTTTAGCTGTTAACCTTAGACTACGATACATTTATTGTATAACTGCACATGCGCGCGCGCGTGCGCGTGTGTATGTGTTAAGAAATATTTTAATTATTTTTTATTGACGTCTAGAAGGCGGTTAAGCATTTTTTAAATCTATTTTACATCAATTGCAAACCAAATTTTAACAACTTTCATAAATCACTCTCGACGTCTAGGATGGTAGTGAATGTGGCCATTATTAACAGATTGAAAATATCAATACGACAAAGTTGCATAAACACCAATGTAGTCGTACATTTATCTAAGGATTCTCTTTCAGAATTGATTGATAAATTGATTTGTTTCTTTTTTTAATTTGTTTTTTATATTTAGTTTTGTTTGATAAACTAATTCATAAATTAATTTTCTATTGATTTAATGCAATAGGCCATATTAATGAGGTGGTCAGGATACCAAATTAAAATGAATTTATCAAAATGAAACGGCGAGAGCAGAAGCCTTTAACAACAATCGGAAAATTACACACTTGAGGTAATCCTTTAATTGATGATATGATTTTTTAGGTAATCCTTTTATTGATGATATGATATTTTGAGGTAATCCTTTTATTGATATGATTTTTTGAGATAATCCTTTTATTGATGATATGATATTTTGAGGTAATCCTTTTATTAATGATATGATTCAGCGCGGCCCTTATTCGTGCCACCAGCATATTGTCTCTCAAAAAAAAATTTCGTAGACGGCTTAATTCAAAATTGTCAATCCAAAGAAAACTGTTTGTTTAATATACATTACCTTTTCTTATGGTGGCTGATTTCTGCCATTTCGTGTTGTCGTGTCTTCGCCCCGAAAGGCGAAATAACGAAAACATGCCATATTGTCGTTATTTCGCCTGTCGCCTTTCGGGGCGAAGACACGACAAGACGAAACATCTCAGGCGAAATAACGAAATTTTAACAGGCGAAGGGACGAAAAGTTTCGCCTTTGAATGTTTCGTGTCCGCGGGTCGAAACCTTTCGTGTTGGCGCCCTTTGTTTGTCGTGTCTTCGTGTCTTCGCCCCGAAACGCGAAAGGCGAAATAACGACAATGTTGCAGATTTCGTGTTGTCGTCCTTTCGCCTCGAAAGGCGAAAGTCGAAATAACGAAAATGACAACGCTTCGGGTTTCGCCTTCCGGTAGACATGCGCAGAACGTTTACACATATGCATACTTGCTGTAAATATCAACAATGCCAGGTGAAGATAGCTTTATTTCACTGCAGCAGAATATATACGCCGATAATATCCTTTTGAGTAATAAAATTGATGTTTTAATACACATTATATGTAGATGCTTACGTATAAGTATAAATTTATGTTAGCTTTTTTTAAATCGTCCATTTTTCTTAGAAAGGGCCGCCTAAAAACAATACGGCATATGTGTAAACATTCTGCGCATGTCTACCGGAAGGCGAAACCCGAAACGTACAGTCATTTTCGTTATTTCGACTTTCGCCTTTCGAGGCGAAAGGACGACAACACGAAATCTGCAACATGGCGTTATTTCGCCTTTCGCGTTTCGGGGCAAAGACACGAAGACACGACAAACAAAGGGCGCCAACACGAAAGGTTTCGACCCGCGGACACGAAACATTCAAAGGCGAAACTTTTCGTCCGTTCGCCTGTTAAAATTTCGTTATTTCGCCTGAGATGTTTCGTGTTGTCGTGTCTTCGCCCCGAAAGGCACGGCGAATAACGACAATAGGCATGTTTTCGTTATTTCGCCTTTCGGGGCGAAGACACGACAACACGAAATGGCAGAAATCAGCCACCATATTTTCTAGAACATGATTCAACGAATATATGTAACAAAACAATTGACTTGATTACGGATTCCACGTAAATTAATTAATGATTTAACAGCAGTTCTGGCAATCAGGTAAATAAAAATAGAAAAAATGACATGACCTCTATGGGGTTCAACATGTTTCTTGATATTCTGTAAAAGGTTTTTGATAAATGCTTTTTTTGTCAAAAAGTATGTGTAACTCAGGGAAAATTGTTTCATCTATACAAGACATATATATATCGATGTATATAAGAAAATTGGAATACATCGATTCTTCTTAGAATATATCTATATGTTAATACTTGTTTAAGACCTAGATACATCGATATTCATCTTAAAAAATCGATACGTGTTAAGATCTGAATATATCTAATATATCTGTGTACATGCAAAAGCATCGATATAGCTTACAGATTTAGATATAAATTTAAATTGTTTAAAATGCCAGACAAAAGATCGTAAATTATGTAAAAATAATAGTTGATCTTAGATATGTAGACGAAACATTAATAAACCTTTTAGATCTATGAATATTTCAGGGCAAGTACTGGAGTATTAACAAAGTTGTATCGGAAGAGAACACCATAAAATCTATCGAATAGGGACAATTCTGCTGTATGATCCTATTATTACGGGAATATTCTGATTTCTGACATCAGTGGAACAGCGTCTTCTTGGATAATGGCGATAATCGGAATAAAAAAAGAGAAATTGCAGGGTCTACGTTGATCGATTGAGGGCTTTCCGAGAACAATGACTTGGAAAGGAAAACTGAGTACTAATAATAGAAAGGAATACTGAGTACTAATAATAGAAAGGAAAACTGAGTACTAATAGAAAGGAATACTGAGTACTAATAATAGAAAGGAAAACTGAGTACTAATAATAGAAAGGAATACTGAGTACTAATAATAGAAAGGAATACTGAGTACTAATAATAGAAAGGAAAACTGAGTACTAATAATAAAAAGGAATAGAAGAGTACTTATGAAAAATAAATAATATTTCTTTATTTTACTTTAGTTTTACCTTAACTGTATTTTAATTTTGGGGGGGGGGGGGGGGGGGGGGGGGGGGGCTCGCACAGAAAAGCACTATCTTTAAAGACAACCGCAGAATTAACAGTAACATCTCTTGTAAAGAAAACCTGATACAAGGTAACAAGAACCACCACACTATTGAAACCTGAACAGCTGAATCTGGAAAAGACAATTAAACTATTAGGTTCGCACTATTGAGAGCTGAACAGTTGAATCTCGAACAGACAATTAAACTATTAGGTCCGTACTATTGAGACCTGAACAGTTGAATCTCGACAAGACAATTAAAATATTAAGTCCGCACTATTGGGTTCACAAGATTTATGTCTCATTTAAAGTAAATGTGAAAATTAAGCCCACTTTATTGTTGATTCCACTAACTTAAAACATCCCATAAAGGCCATCAAGCACCGCCGTAAAACTTCGTATAAATCCATTTCGATATTAGGACCTACTCACTTTTAGGACCACTACAATCAGATCTCATGTAAAGCCTACCAAAATAAAAAGGACCATGTTACTACTGAGAACGCCACAGTTACGCCTCATTTAAAACCCATCTGAAAATTAGGACTACATTACTATTGAATTCAATACACTAAACCACAATTACTCGACAACCTCACTATAAGGACCACATTCATGTTGGAACCCTCACTGAAAACAAAAGGAAAAACATATGTAAAGATCACCATAATATCAGTGCCAAATCACCCTCGATGTCCAGTGGTAACATCTCAACAGCAGATCCGAAGGTTAGTGGTTCGAACCCCAGTAAGGGGCAATGATTTTGCATGACCTTCGCAGTCGCAGAGTACCGGTCTAGCCTAGAAACCTAGAGAGATGAGTATAAATTGTAAAAACGTGTTTCTCAATTGTCGTAAAACAAAATATTTAAAACTAAAACCTCGTGTAAATCCTTCTCAAAATTAGGATTTCCTCTCCATTGAGACCATAAAAACAAAGACCATTTATTGTTATTATATTTAAATTAACTCGATAATCAGACCACCTAATTAGAACATCAGTTGACTTTAGTCCCTAAGGGAGATTCATTATTGAGAGACATGATCTGTATCATGAAAGTATTGATGTCCTTCACTGCTATACCATATACTTAAGATATTTATCGTTTATGTTTGCCGGCTAATCCATCGGAGGGTATAAGAATACCAAAATGGTCATTATCGATCCGCAATTACACATTTCACATGCATCTGACTCGAGAGAGATTTGTCGCTCGTAAAAACCGATAATCTTCGCCCATAAGAGAGGCTTTTCCTAATTCAATTGTCAACGGTAGGTCGCGGGGAAATGTCCGATGCCACGGACCCGTTATCTTAGGGATGAAAATGGTGTATGGTCCCTGCATTATATGTGTCTGGTCACGATTCTACAGCGGCTTTATAATTATTGGGCCACCCTGGAGGTCAAGATAGCTGTCAATTTTCCTGATCGACATCGGAGGATGCGGTGAGTAGATTGATGCAGTGTTGGGGGAAAGTCGTAAATATTGGTACCGATATAGCTCCTTTATATATACTTGCATGGTGCTTAGAGTCTACGGGTAGTTCCGGGACTGGTTGTCCCAACATCGTGGATATGTGTACGGTTAAGGTATCGTTTCACTTGTCAACGGCCTAAACCTTCAATATGGCATCACGGTAGACAAAGCCCACACCCCACCCCTCGTTGACTTATTTAATGGCAGCTGAACGTCAAAACAAGGCAAAACAGAATTTGCGAAGTTAATGAATCCTTATCGATTTTATCGATTTCTAAAAACTGACGCGTGGGTAAACATAAAAACACAAGTTATACACTTTCTGGGAAATATTTTCATTGAAACAATTTAATAATTACCCATAAAATGCATTTCAGCATTTTCCAGATGACCATTAAACAAACCATGCCTTCACAATGCGGCTCTGTCCCGAAAATTAGATTTCAACGCATTTATTGTGAATCACCAAAAAAAAAAGGAAATAAAAGAATCACTCTTCGGGTTACTTGTCATTTTTTGCCTTTGAATTCGATGATAATTTTAATAGAGGGCGAAATCCACACGGGATAGTAACATTTTATGGAATTCTCAGTGGGTCCAATAAAGTGAAGTGCCTACTACTGATACTGAAATTACGACAGCTATAACAACTTTCAAAAAGCAAAACCAGGCGTATGGTGATCCTGTGTAGGAAGGCTTTTAGATTCCTCGATGTGTGTTTTCAATTTCAATGGAAACGACTGGAGGCTATTTCTATTTAATAATTAAAAAATAATTGGAAAATATTTGATTATGAATACTGTTCATTTAGATCACATTGATCCAGATAAATTCACAAAAAATGTTATTGCCTTGCTACTTGCTTAAACTGCCCACCAAATAAATAAATGATTATATTGGAAATTGCAATTCTAAAATGAATGAACATTGATTTCCCTCATTTCAAACATGATATGTCAGGAGTTAAACGCTATAGCAGAAAAATGAAATATATTTTGTCGTAGAAATATATTAACACTCTAACTTAGTCTATGTATAATATACTTATTTAGATATCCTTTTTTTTTTCAAGATATCATTTAATTGTAAAATTTTAATTTAATTCAATCTTGACTTTAACTCATTTCATGTCATCATAGAAACAAGTATTTACACGTTTATACGAGTCCCTCTTGTCGTCTTTTAGATTGGACCAGTACTTTGTGGCTTGAAACGTTTTGGGCATCCCTTATACTAAGCTGGGAACGAACGACCAGGTGTAAGATCCGTAGTAAACGATCCCTATTACTGTACCACAGTGCACGTTGGTTTTGATTTAACTTGGCTTAACATCCCTGACTGAATGCATGCTGAAATTTTTGCTGACATGGCTATAGAAATCATATGGACGGATACTCTTATTCGCTGTCAATGTGTTATTTCCCATAATTTAATATATTACACCTCCTCGTATACTCCATTCAAGTCAAATATTGTGTCTATTTCACGCGGTAACCCTTTGGAGAATTAAGATCGATGATGGCTCAACAGTGTCGAAGTCTCATCTACATAGTTAACCATGAATTCCCGACCCTTATACCAAAAAAAAAAAAAAAAAAAAAAAAATATATATATATATATATATATATATGTGTGTGTGTGTGTGTGTGTGTGTGTGTGTGCACGGCTTAAATCAGGGGTTCAAGAGAGACATGGCATGCGATAGAAGTTTAACTAACAAAGAGAAATCAATATCAATAATTCCGTAACTTCTCTCAAAGTCTCCCGAGTGTTACACGATCGTCATACTTGTCGAGTGCGATTGTTAATCCATTAAAAGATCGATTGGAATGTATAATAAACTGTGTATAAACCCAACTCTAACTTCGTATTCTATCTAAGTTTTTATTATTTTGCCCTATAAGTTATTGTCAGGTCTTGGATTGACTTCAGTATAAATTATGTTATTCAAGATAGAACCTATATCCGAATAGACATTCTGAGTTAGATATAAAATATAGTTATAAAGACGGGACTCAGCAGTAATGATTACTGACTTTGAAAATGGAATAAATGTCAAAGGATTCATGTTATGCATAAAATGGAATTATGATTCGTGTTCCCTACTGGAAGCAAGATATTAACGTCTTTCTATCTAAAAATGATGCTTTTGGTGGCCCATTGTATGCATCTTATCTCTTTTTCTATTATAATATCATTTTAAATGTCTAATGAGACCCTACGAGACAACGGTATATATCAAAGTAAAATTTTACAAATCCATAACTGGCGTTAGATGCATTCATTATGCATCATATTATCTTAAATTACATCAAATTATTTCCTGAACTGAATTATATCTTTATTAACAGGAAGGCATCGATTATATGTGTATAGAAATAGCTTTAGACATTCCATTCTAAGTATAGATTTCGAATATGTGCAATAAATCAATCAATAAATAAAGATAAGTCATAATACATGTACAAATATTTATCAGTCAAAATTTCAATTTCTGAAGCTGTAATTTAACCTAATTATGAGCAAAACCGAATAACAAAACAAATAACATTAAGAAAAAGGATGAATCTGAACTTTCGAAAATAACATAGTCGTGTATCTTAAAATAGATTAAAAGGGTAATTGAAAGACTGCAGGTCCAAAGGTTTATATTGGAAGTAAGTATTTTTAATTGCTTTCCAATATGCCAAGTACTGACTCAATCCAAGCTCGGTTGAGGGGGATTTATAAGTTGAGACAATTTGTTTCCAATGCGACGTAAACGAATTAGTAAAATAAAAGTGTGTGTTACACTATTTTTGAGTACATGATTTGGGATATTTTTTTCTTCACTTTTGCATGATGCAATGTGTATGTGGAACAGAACATTTACAGTCACGCTGAAATCCAAGCTGTTCGCCGTTCTGTCTACTTATGGCGGTAGACCAAGTACTCGCGTTAGGGAATTATTCTCAGACAAAAGTGTTCCATTATTTATAGAGCCTGTCTATCCGAGAGATTTATGGCTGATTCCATGTTAGGTAGTAAGTAATTCGTACATATATTCTAAGAAAGAAATACTAAATTCATTAATAAATAATCAATTCAAAATATTTCCTTTTACTTTCACTGATATGTAATTAGCAAGACTGCAAAGTGCATAGACGTGTGTTACTTATAACAATAATGGCATAAGAAGATATTTTATTTCTTTTCTTGTTGGTTCGTTAATAATATCATGAGAGGTAGAAAATTCAGACACCGGTTTGTTTTTCTTAGTAAACACCGGTTTGTCTTCCTTAGTATTGGTTTAGGTAAGGGTTTTGGGGTTGGGTTAGTGTGAGTGTATGTGTTTGGTTTGGTTTTGGGGTTGAAAATTGTTTAGTTTTAAAGTTGCATTTTATAACGAAGTACAAAATGTATACCTCGGGAAATTTACCTCGGTATTACAGCTCTTTGCATTTTGCATATATAAAACGAGGTGCAAATCGTAATAGTTAGGTATGAGACACACATATTATATACTTATTATTTTGTCTAATTTTTAATATATAAGTAATATAGTATTTACAATATATTATAAAAATGTAAATTAAATATATCATATATACAATAGGGCACCGCGGTCCGGTTATTAGATACCCTACTGCTGATCCGAATGTTGTTTTTCGAACCCCGTTTGGAGGCAGGGATTTTTTTTAACCTCCACAGGCGCAAATTACTGGTACAACCCAGGATGTAAGATAAAAAAAATATTTGACTTAATTAATTAATTAATGATATAAATAACAAACACTCAGCAATAGAACCAGTATATCGACCATGGTATCTTAATGTTTTTTCAGCCGTTGACTGTTTTGTTTTCACCTGAATTTCCAGTCTAAACTTAAATGTGAAGGTCACTAAACAGCTGATGAGCACTGTAAGTTTTGATTGGTTGACTTAAAAATTCGGAAAAGAGATCAGCTTGTTCGCTTTATATATACATTCCTAAAACCTCAATTTTTCCGACAGAAATATATCAATACATGTCTTAACATTCAAAATAATTCAATAACACAAACACATATCTAAAGGATGAAAAACACATGTCGGATTTGAAACCTTATAATCCCTTCGTATCCTGGAAATCGCACTCGCACATGCGTTAAGACGTGATGTATCAGAACATATCATTAATATTATATGTTTTATGCACTCCAAACTTGTTTTGTATAGTAATTTTGATCATTTGATGTTCACACTCTCTCTGACAACTGCTGGAATGCAGGTGACACAAGTGTTCCGAGGAACACCCATCCAATTGAATTAACCTGAAGGGACGTATTATGTTGTGAACTGGTCGTTCGTCTGTCCGATCGTCAGCAATTTCATATCCGCTCTATATATTTTGAACGCTTGAAAGACATTCATAATACTTGGGTCAAATGTACTCTTATTAAGATGCAGAATAAACACTATTTTCAAATAATTATATTACTCAAATTTTTTTAAAAATATGAGATTATGTGTATAGACTACTTGATTCAAAAATGATTAAAATTTTGTATATGAAACTATAAAAAATATGTTTTACAGTATTGATATATAAGATGTCTGACACACACTCTCTCTGTCTCTCTATCTGTAAGTTTGGTGCATTTAAAAAGAATACCCCCTGGAGGGAAATTAAATGTATCCATCTTTTTATTAAGGCTAACCTTTGTTAGTTTGTTTCTAAATACAAGAAATATATATGATGTTGATAAACTTTATTCATAATTGTATTATTTTTCATTGTTGTGCTTAAATCTATGAATATGCTTTGGAAAATCAATATTATAAACATTAAAAACTAAAAAACAACACGACCTACGGCTTATGTAAATAAAATGTGTAAGTATTCTATATGTTCTCATCTTTTATATATGCTGATATTCATATATGTTTTACATAGATTAATACATGTTACGAAATATAAATATTGTAAAGTACTTTTTTGATAAAATACGTGTGTCAGTTTTTTTTATTTAAAAACAACAACAACCTTTCACAGTAAAAATAAATTAAAGATTAAAAATGTTCATGGTCATCGAATAATTTATTACACATGTCTAAGTAATTTAAGTATTATCAAGTGCACCACAACCCAATGAGGAAAACTCTCTCAAAATCAGATGTACATCGAGTATATTAGGTATTATTACATAATTATCAAGTTTTTAATGAATCTCCTTGTTATCGCTATTTTGATAAAGACGGTATTCCCTGTTCCAATAGCAATACACAGATTAAAGGCATATTGTTAAACTCATCTGTATGTTTTATGTCTACATGCAGCTCTAATCATATGCAATTAACATAGTCTATTTCCCCACTCCATCATTCAGATACTATGTCAGAATTATTAAAAGAAATGCTATCATTAAGTAGGGAGACAAAGGTCACTGTCTCATTTAATTTCGAATAAGCAACATTGTACATTAGAATAGAAACATAACACAAGTTACATAGGGATCAGTTTTTTTGGAATCAATTTCATTTTTTTTTATTTTTTTTTGTGAGTATTATTAAAAATTATACATTTTATGTGGACATTACGTCATATGAGATGATATTGAAGAGAGAGAGAGGGAGAGAGAGAGAGAGAGAGAGAGAGTGTGTGTGAGGTGGGGGGAGGTAGCATTCGGTGAATTTAGACATGTAAAGAAATCTTTAATCTCATTAACATAAACCATCATACTGTTTATTACATTTGTCTTAACCTCGTAAATTAAAAGTTAATATGAAATGACGAACGTTCACTTCATATTTAAGGTAAAATTCATTTATCATTGCTACAATCATTTGGGTTTTTGGAAATTGAGCAACTGAAAATGTAGAACCCCGTTTTACGCAAATGTTGTAATTTTGATATGCACGTTTTGATGATTATTTATAATTTTGATGCATAACAAAAAAGTTGGTTGTATCTAATGCAAGGTTTACGAAGAACTTCGAGATTAAGGTTTAGTTAAAGATATCTAGGCAGATTGTGGAGCTTTGCCAAGCAGTATATGCTAACTTCCTCCTTAGAGGTCTTGGATGGATCAGTGCATACAAAGGTCGAAAATAATCGTATGCTCTATAGTTTGAAACTTTAAACTTGTAATCTTCGGCTGTTTAGATTATGTTCACGTCGTAAATTGTTATATGGCGACATCAATTTTATACAGGTTGAAAAAAGACCAAGGCAGGACAAGGGTCACCATAGATCTACCGTAAGCAATCTAAAGAATGTTTTCTCTCAGATGACCATTGAACGCCGTAACTGTCTTAGGCTATGATACTTCAAGTTGTTTTGTTCGTTTAATATCTTGTTAAAACTTTTCCGTATTACTTGATATCACGTCCAACATTTTAAACATGATGAAACGTTAAATTAGCAATGCCCCAAGACATTTTGACATAGTAACACCAGAGGCGTATAAACAAGATTGGCAACTTTCAGAAATAACGCGGTTTATTGCGTGCCTCGAGAGTTAACGAGAGCTCGCCCACCTGTCACACGGGCACCGGACATTTCGATTGGGATTACTTTCCAAATACTTTTATTTAATCTACTGAAATAAGCTAAAGTGAGATTAAATGGGGGAAAGAAGAGGACTGATGTACGGATTAGAGTACTTTTTTTAGTTTAATTCTAATTAAGAATGCGAGGGGGAAAGGAAGAAAGACTGGTAGATAACTAAGCGCGGCATTAGAAAAAGCCGAGATACACGAGGGCCTCATGTACATGTAGAATAAACCCGTTCTTTTTACCGGTTAGGGTCTTCTTGTTCTTTTGGCCGGTGTTTGTAAGACAAATCTTTAAAAAGCAAACATGTAGAATGACTTCTTACGGATTGATTCTTTCTCTTAATTGCGTCTCGCCGTGTGGTCGATCAACATCACCGACGTTTGTTTATGTCAAAAGTAATCGAACAAATAATTGATTAAAAACAGAATAACAATATCAATACTGTTTTACTTTAAATATCCATAAGTACTTATCATAAATATGCATTTGGTTTCCATCTCGTCCGGATCTCGTTGGCCACACGCGACTTCAGACAATAGATATGGGCAAAGAATAAGCTACCAATCTCTGTTTATAAGCCTCTGGATGTACGCACGTAGGATGGACAAGGTACCACGTCACTTTGGCATATAATAACACGCTCAATGGACAGGATCGTACATTTATCAGACAAGATAGTATAGTACGATACTGTTTTACCACAATAGGACATTAAACAACAAAATAGTTGGTATCTAGGAACATAAGACGGTTAGACTTCCTATAAAATGTGTGATGACTATTCCGGAATTTGTCAATTTAGTAAGTAAGTTTATGATTCTGGATCTATTTTATATACCATTGCCGTCTATACTATTTTACTTCATATAGACTCATCCTGACGCATCAGCGAACAGAACAGATACATATATATTCACGGAAGAGCTTTCTAAGTATGGTAGCACCTGTTTGCTCATAAGATATTGTAGATTACATACTACACAGTCTGCAAGACAATGTAATAAATATTCAAAAGGTGAAGGGTTAATGAATCTTAAATGTGGCGGTCAGGGATAAACGCTAGGTCCTCATGGTTACGGGGCGGTCGGTTGAAACAATCGGCTACTGGAACCAGTAACTATCCTCTTTAGAAATATTCAAACCTACGATATTGTCCATATTTATTTCATTTACTTATTTGTCCATAATATTGATTGATTTATTGTCTATCTTATTACCGATGATACTCTCTAATGATTGAATTTTTAAATAGAGGAATAGTTTTAATAATTGATTTTCTTAACCGTTTTAATCATGAAGCAATTCGCATTTTTTTCAATCCGTCTAAAATTATTGTAAGGCAGATCAATCGAATTCATTTGGCACCGTCCACAAAAGCCCAAATGGTTTTACGGTTATAAATTACGTAATTAGTTAAAGGCATTTCATTTATCTGTAAAAATAAATTCCCAACGGAAAGCGGTGATAAAAAGAAGAGTTTAGTTATAAGTGAATATGGAATGTTTGAAGAACGATTTTTTTCTCTCTTTTTGAGTTAACCGTTGCCGGGAAAAGTATTACAATCATATAGAGACCTCAACCTAATAACAGTAGAAGGAAGACCTAGACATAACAAAGAAACCCAGCTAGAACCGGTGACAAACCGCAAGCCAGCGGAAAGGTTACCTAACATGATAAAACTGAGTGACCCACTCAAACTCGAACCCACAGCGTAGAGTGGACAAGTGCTTAGTAGATTAGCAATTCTATTCACTTAGCCAAGAAAGCATTTCTTTCAAAACTGACTTAAAACAAATTACTCGCGTTTATCCAAATAAACACAAGAAGTATTTTGGCATTGCAAATGACATCTCGCTCCCAGTTGCAATCGCCGTATAATGTAACCCCAGATGACGACATCTATTCGTGGGAGCTGGAAATTGCAAAGCCCATGCATCAAGTATTTTACAAATGTCATTATTTTGGAAAGTCATCATAGCTAACAATATAAGACTCAAGTGTGAACAAGTTGAACCTTTGAGATCAGTTTTCTGGGAAAGTGACAGATTTATTATACGCCAATCCAAACGTATTGATTAAACGCTCTGCGTTTAGGCCACGTATGTCTAAAAGATCCCATGGTGCTGTCCAACATATGATATGGGTTTATAACAAACACGGGGAAATGTCAAAACTGATCCTGTCTTTACTATAAACTTGTGTCTAAGTCTTTTAATTTTAACACATACAATCGACAGAACAGTCGCAAATGTGCATATAAAAGTCATTCTCGGGATAATTACTAATATGTTAACATAATTAAATACGTGTGTTCTGTAAATACTATATACGTATTTACCCTCATTCGTACCCGATGTTTTTGCTTGCATCCGTAGCATGTCTTGAGTAATCTATCGCAAAGTTCGAAGAAGTCTGATAGTTAAATTGAACAGAAGATTTGCGAGACAAAATTACCAGAGCAGAGTCGGAACAGACAAACTAAATAAAATCGCAGATTCCCTGTTAAAAACTAAATTATATTAGTTTTTTTTAACTTCATTTAGACACTGAATGGTTTGCTGGAATAATGATGTTTTACGAAGAACTTCGAGATTAAACAACGTCGACCAAAGCTGATTAATACCACGCACAGTGGCTTTTGATAAATTACAGGGCTTTAAAAGAGTTCATTAGCAGAAGAAAAAAGTTGAATTATTCAAATGTCTAAGATTTTGAAATGAACCGATTCTGTACCCTAGTATTACATGTATTCTTTAAGGTAGAGGTTTTAAAATTTTCGGTGTCTAAAAGTTCCATCAAAAATCAATATAGTGTTGATATCATTTTTGATTATAGAAATCTGAAGAATAGTACTGGAACTATATAATGTAAAATTGTAATGATAAGAATTGCAAAAAGCGAACTATGCATAGAAGCGTGGTCATCAAAACGAAACGAATCTTAATGAATAAAGATAAAAACAACGATGTAAATATATATATTCATTTTTTTTCCTGACATTAAATTTTCTATCTCTCCCCAGCCTCGACTGTTTGTTTTTCTTTTGTTAGTCTTGTTCCTAATGTCTTTTCGTACTTTTTCTCGTCAATCGTCAAATATTTTAATAAGGTGTATTAACTTCATTGATTGAGTTGCTGCCTCTATAAAATGTTTCTCTTTGATGTGTCATCCATTCATGAGATCCTGAAATCATGCCAACAAGAAACTCATTTATTCCTGCAGATACAGTACATATATACACTGTGTCCTTTTACTAGAAATTTTATTAGAACTTGGTAGTCATCGTTATATTTGAAAAAATGCATAAAAATATGATTGATAATAATAATAATAAGATAAATATTATAAACAATTTAATTAGAAACACACAAAGAACTTGAAAAGGTGTATGATAAAAATGATTTGAAATATTTTAAGAAAACAACATTGTAGTGTATTTTATGTTTTTATATTATTCTTATTCTTAGAATACTGCGATTGTAATTATCGTCGTAACAGTAGTTAATGTCTGCTTCTCTGGGAACCATGCGTTTTACAAAACGCTATATTTAAACTATTCGCTATAATTTATGCTACTATTGGTCTTCAGGAACCCTAACGACAGCTTTGGGTATAGATTGCCTGTATTAAATTTCGTAAAAAGAAAACGTTACAAAAAAACAAAATTATCGGTTACTAGGCTTTGTGAGAAAAGGCAGGCAGTCAAACTGTAATATTAGTTATTCAAACGTAATCTAATACCAGTTTATGAATTAAGTGGATATTTTCTTGCAATTGCATTGATAGTAAAAGGGTTTATCAATGATGCGGGGAAGCAGTTTGACTAAAATGATATTGAAAGTCTAATCACACGTCCTTATACATGTGATTACAGGCTTCTATGGAAACGTTCCTGAATAACGAGGCAGTCCAAAATAATGTCATGGAAAGTGGGGAAAGTCATAAAACCCTTGGTAAAACTGAAACAGGAAAATCAGCCGCAGTCGCCTAGCAGTTTTTTTTTCTATCTTATAAGCCAAAAAGAATTTCTATACGAAAATGACATATCTATATTTTGATATTCATGCAATTATTTATAATATATTAATTTTCCGAGGATATATTACCCGAGCACTTTGCATTATTCGAATTGTGTTTCAAATCCTGTACGGTTTTAAACGAAAATCTTAAGAGGGGAAATTAAGAGATTTTCCAAACATTGCGGTTATATGAACATTCATGCTTTAGTTTTACTGTGCTTGTATATCTATAGAAAAACCTGTGAACAGAAGCAACTTATAGAATGAAAAAAAAATGCATTTATCTGGAAGTTACTGATGTCCAGAGTTATACTTTCTATAAATTTATTTTTGGGAATTCAGTTGCTGGTCTTTGTTACCAGGTTAGCCGATATGCAGACTTAATTTTATACAACCCATTTACATATAAAAGAAATATTTTTCATTTAAAGTACTTGCAGTGACACAATGAATACTATATGAACTACATGTGTTGCGGAAATGTTTATGAATAAACAAAATTTCAATAATCATGTTGAAATTGTAAAATATATTTTAGAGAAATATCAATTAATTACCAGTAATAGCGCTTAGAATTGAATTGTATTTCAAAACATGTATTTTATACAAGCAATTGATTTGTTTGTAATGCATGTACTTAGACGTCACAGTCATGATGCCATACTTGTAGAAATGTTGTTTTGGTTTTAATTTACTTATGAGTAAGGGAAATATCACTCACTTTCGCTTCATTTCAAGGACACAAACCGGTAATAATTTAACATAACAAATACTGGCATGTGTTTCCAAGGACTCATTTATTTGGACTACGGTAATTAAATAAGACTCATTCATCTAGTAATGTAAATTAAGTTAATTTTCTTGCATATAACACCATAAATAGAGCAGTTAAACCCACACGTGTTTTAAACACTCATTATTTGGACTAATCGACTTGGTGGAAGATTTGTTAATTTTTCAGTATGATCGATAAGTTCTAGCAGCCACGATAATCATTATACAACACATGTGTCATCAGAAAACACAAATTTCACACAAAAAATAACTCTTTTCATACTTGATGCATTGTTTTATATCAAAACACTAAATCATGTGAAATATTTTTGCTAAGCTTTTGCAGTTTTAAATTAATTTCTATTGTCTTCAATCAAGCAAAACATGTTTTCACGGGGGAAAATTTTTTTTGAAGTATATCCAGACCGATACAAGACAGAGAATAAGAAGAAAATGTTAAGATACAAACATTGTTTCTTTTTCAGAAATAATACCGGTTAAGATGGAAATTTTGATAAGTACAATGTAATCCAAAGACCAGATCGATTAAAGCGTATCAAGAGAATATGTATTAGATTTTTTGTGCAAAATGTAAATCCATTGCTGTGTTGGTTTTCTCAAAGTACATTTTGCCATGATAGAAACATAATATAAGGGGCATGAAAGTTACAATTCTATTGGTATTTCCTTTTTTTATTTTTTGGAATTCATTTGTTTGATCCCGTGTTAATTTCAGTATGTCTTGTGGCAACAATAGGAACTTTCATTACGTTGTCACTTGAGAGTAAAATATCAGGAGAGTATCGATTGATTTCTTTCGGATATATAAGTAAAAACCGTATACAGTCTTGACATGTTATGATTAGCATTGTTTTATAAAAATGTTAGATGACTGTTTTCTTTAAAAGGAACAATACAACGCTGTATACGATTAAGTTATGCAAATTCTTAATAAAAATAATTCTGATAACTGACAAAGTCAACAGATCAAAATTGTGGTTTGATTTTCTTTTAGCTCATTTTTCACATAAACATAGTTAGGATTGAAGTTATCAGGACACTGTACGGTGAACAAGAAAATCTTCTTCTTATTATTATTATTTTGTTTACGCCTTGCTTATTGAATTAAATTCGACACAAATGGAAAATGGTGCGATTCATTGTTAGTTTCAACATAAGAATAGGAATATCTTATACATGTATAAAAGCTTAGCGCTTCTGTGCTTTTGAATAACGTCGTTTGCTTAATATCGAATATTTTAGACATAATTACGAGATTTAATTAATTTTGTTGTGATACTGAAGTCAGAGAATGACAGCCATATTAAAATTCCTTGCAGGAAATAACCTTCACTGTGTCTTATACGCTCTTTAATCTACAGGTTTAGATTTTTGTCTTCTTCTAAAAACTGAATATTGATCTTTGTCTATCAAATTATTTAGATCTAGATTAAATTAGATTATATATAGGAAGCTTGGCATTACGGCAATGTGTGAAAATAAAGAAGACATACGCTAATTTATTTTTTGAAATTATTAATTTACCTGTTGTAAACTAAATCATGACAGAATAATCTTTATATAAAAATGATAAATCAATTTAAGACAGAAGATAATAGAGTTAATACTGAACTAATTACTCATTATAAGCTTTAAAATTAAAACCTAAACATCAGATATAACTCAACAACACAAATTAATGTCACACCACAAAAAATCAAAAAGGAATCCATAAAGATTTATAGGGTATATTTTTATCGATATTATATTACAAAATTGTATCGATATGCAAATGATAATAAACGATAGGGAAAAATTGGGCAATTAAAATCTGAGTTTTTCGGAATTTACATAGTCAGCTATCGAAATCTACAGTCATGTTTCTTTAAATGGATAATGGATGGGTACACTCAGTATACTAAACATGACGCCCACTTTAACATATGACGGCCCTTTACGGGTGTAATGGTTCAATTTTAGCATACATAACTGCGGATCCGAAAGTTCTGGGTTGGAATCACCTTGGTAGCAAAGAATTATAATTGCCTTCCGATGCGCCAAGTACTAATTCAACCCAAGCTCAATCGAGAAAAAAACAACGTTTCCAATTCGACGTGAAATGAATACGTTTAAGTAAAATAGTTCATTTTAAGCCATGTTTAACTGCAGTCTTTCCCCGAGGGTAGGTTTCGGGGGAAAGTTCAATGTTTGTCTATGTGGTTAGGTTTGGTCTTGGGGTTAAAATAATGGTTAATTTCAAAGTTGAATTTCATTCCGAGGTATCATCATATATACTTCGTAATTTTTTACCTCGGAATGACAATACTTTGCATATAAAACTTTCGTGCAAACTTTCATAATGAGGTATGAAGCACAAATGCAAAACCTTGGTAAGATAGATATTCCAAGTTCTCTCTCTTTCTCTCTCCAGCTTCATCTCCAGTGTAAAATACAATTATCATATCTAAACATTAGTTTAATATAAATTCTAATAAGATAAAAAAAGTAATATATTCTACTTCATTTAAAGTTGCCTTATGATAACCAATATATATATATATATATATATATATAAAAATAGATCATATAAAGCGTTTGTGCATTTAATTTACACAAGTAATGTGTCGTCATGATGTTGTTTTCTTTTTAAAAGGTTCATTCTTAATGTCGATTTTGCCCAATACATATGCATACATTTTCAAACACAACAATGACAAATAATGCAATTGTGAAACACGATATCAACATAATATGTGTCTACTATTTAGAAATTTACAAACAAATGTTTAGTAGCCTTAATAAGAAACGGATACGGAGTTCTTGTTGTACGATTCCCACCAGGGGTTATACTTAAATGCACCAAACATACATATAACGAGATAACAAGAGAGAGAGAGAGAGATGGGGGGGGGGGGGACTTCCTATATATCAATACCATTAGACACAATCGATTTTTATTGTTCCATTAGTTCCAATTTTGAATATGTTTATCAAAACACTCCAAACGCACGGCCTCATGTTTAGATCATTGAAGAGAAGTAAAACATTGAAAAATGAAACTAAATTAAAACTAAACTACTTTTAGATAATATAGTTCTTACACTGGTTGTACCGCGATGTGTTCATTGTATTATATAATTTTTACATATGTTTGTTTAGATAAATTTTATCTGATTGTAATCGATTGAAAAACAAGGTGTTTAAACGTATACTAATCCCTTTCTAGCAATCCTTAGGACCAGTTCTTTGAGGCTAGAAAGGTCATGAACAATTCTTGACCCCAACGTGGTTCAAACGGGCAAAATTCAGATCCGCAGTAGTAAATATTACTACTGGACTGTGGTTGTTGAATTTGAATATATTATGCATATCATTTATACTTTTATAATATGCTAATATTCATATATGTTTTACCTAGATTTATACATTTCACGAAATAATAATTGCAAAGTCTCTTTTGATAAAATTTGTGTAACAGTATAAATTAAATGGATGCATTTTGATTAAAAACAATACTTATGACAGTAAAAATAAAGATTTAAATTGTTATTGTTAATGCACATCGAATAATTTATTAGACACGTCGAAGTCAATTAAGTTTAAATCAAGTGCAACACAATTCCATGAAGGACGTCTTTTAATCATCGAGAACATTTGATGGATGTCTAACCGAAGGGACGGCTCTAAAGAAAATGCAATGAGAATTTATCAAACTGTCCAGCGGAGAGCTACTTCTACATTGTAAGGCTGTACTCTAATTATCGGTCTTGATCAATTGTTTTAATTAAGGTTCTCGACCAAAATTGGGAAATTTTATCACATGATTTTTTTTATGAAAGGAACTTGCATATATTTAAATCAAACATTTTCTTTGGGAGAAATCGTTGTGTTTAATTAGATTTTAAAGAAATGGCGAGTTGTAAAAGTGGGGGTCTACAAATACAAATAATCTCAAATAATTTCTCTCATTTTGTATGCAGAAATTAATAATTTAAGCGATGTTTGTACTTAATTTATTTTTAACATGCAATATACGTTTAGAAACAATAAGTATTGCTATTTAAAGAAATAAATACATTGAGTATATCAAGTACTATTGTATATCAAGTTTTTAATTAATCTCATTGTTAGGTAAATGGTGTACGCTCTTCCAATAGAAAGGCATAAATTAAATGTGTATAGGTTGATTTCTCAGCATGTTTAATGTCTACAAACATTTCTAATTCTATGCAATCAGCATAGTCTATTCCCCAACTCAACGATTCAGATACCCTGCCACAAACCTGAAAATAAATTCTTTCATTAAGTAGAGAGACAAAAATTACTGTCTCAATTTATTGCGAACGGGCAACAATATATACTGGGGAATCGTCTTAAGGAACATAACACGGGTTAAATAGGGGTAAATTGTTAGGGAATCGATATAATTTTGTTTTGAGTATAATTAATATTAGTCCTTTTATGTGGACAATTAAGTCATATGAAAGGATAATGTAGGTTGAGGTTGTATTCGTTGAATAAAGATATGTAAAAAAAATGAAATCTTATATATATGTACTCGTTTGTATACGTCTGACTCAAACTTTATTTTAAATCATCATAACGTTTAGAAAAGAATTCTTAACATTTCGAGGGTTTATAGGAAAAGACAACACTTATTAGATCCAAAATGATGCGTGTTCATATTTAAATGAAATTCATTTATCATTGCTACACTTAAGATATTGAGAAACCGAAAAAGTAGAACCCCCTTTCTCCCAAATGTTGTAATTTTGATATTTACGTTTTGATAAGTATTTATAACTTACATGCATAACAAAACAAAAACTTGACCGAATTGGCTGGATCAAATGCATGAGTTACCCCAGGCAAGATAGCAGCGTCAGTTGACATGATAGTGCTCCACTTTCAGAAAATATGATATTTACACATGCACATTAGAGGACAGTCAGCGAACAAAATTTGAAATCTGGCATTATAAGACGTACTATAGTATGATGACCATGCCGGAACCTAGTGTGGATTATTTTGGTTTATGGTTCTGGATCCATTTTCATAATCCATCAACGTTTATAACATTTTACTCCAAATAGACTTATCCTGACAAAATAGCAAACAGAGCAGATGAAGATCAAACAGCTCTTAGAGTAAACTGTCCAATGATGGTCACTTCTGTTTGCTCATACGATATTGTAGATTAGAAAAAATCATTAGACATTACAGGGTCAAAGAAAAGAATTCACGGCAAAGAAAAAATATAAATCCATATAATTTTTCATGAATATTCAAAAGGTAAATGGTAAATGGATTTTAATTGTGGCAGCCGAGGATAAAACCTACGTCCTCATGGTTAAGGGGCGGCCACTTGAAACAATTGGAGAGTCGAACCAGTAATTATCTTCTTTAGAAATATCCAAGCAAACGAAATGTTTATTTATATTTATATTTGTCATGGTATCAATATTTGTATTATCTATCCTTTATTCAGTTATTAAAACACCGACATATTACTTGCGTGAATCAAATCATCAGTTTTATCATCGATTGGAAATACACAAATAAACAGCACTTCACTCTTGCAGTAAACCTGCCTCATCCGCAATATACTGATTACCTTTGAATCGTTATATTGCGTGATAGAATTAGTAATCATGCTCTCTAATAATTAAACATTTAAATGCGGCAATACTTTTTAACGATTTGTTTCCACTAACAGTATTTCTATCATAAAGCAATTCGCAACTTTTTTAATTCGTCTAAAACTACTGTAAGCAGATCAATTGATTTCATTAGGTATCTTCTACCGATGCACAAATGGTTTTAGGGTTATACTAGTAAATTACGCAATTAGTTAAAGGTCTTTATTCATCAGTAAAAAATAAAACCCCAACGGAATGCGATGACAAAAAGAAGATAAAATATATGTAAATGACAAATGATTTAATGTAGATTAATTTTTTGAAGAAGATATTTTTTGTTTCCGAGTTCACCGTTGCCGTGAAAATTACTTCAATCATATATCGATTAAAACTAATTAAAACAGTAGAAAGCCGTAGACAGCACAAAGAAACCTAATCAAGAACCGCAAGCCAGCTGAAAGACTACTCACATGATTAAACGGGGTGACACCTTAAAATTGAACCCATAATTTAGATGGGTTAAGTGTTCAGTGCGTCAGCGAGTCTAACCACAAATGCACTAGTGTATTTCTTCCAAAACGGACTTTAATGTCAAATTTACAGCGTTTGTTTCTTAACTCACAAGAGAAAACGTTATCAAAAATAAACACAAGCTGTAATTTGGCATTGCAATTGACATGTCCTTCCCAATTGCCGTGCAAAGAAACCCCAAATGTTTTTTATGGTAATTGCAAAGCACTTGTATCAAGCTTTTTACACATTTCATTAATTTGGAAGTGCATCATAGCTAACAATATAAGCCTCATGTTTGAACAAATTGAGCTTTTGAATTCAATTTTTTTCTGTGAAAGTACAGATTTGTGATTCGCCGATCCAAACGTATTGAGTTACGCCCTGCGGTTTGACCATGCATGTCTAAAGGATCTCATGCTGCTGTACGAAATATGGACTGTTTGGATCGGTTTAAAATAAACATGGGGAATAGTTTAAACTGATCCTTTGTTTCCTACAGATAAGTATCCAAGCCGGTGAGTTTTTACATATAGGACTGAAATAGCAGTCGATTTTTTACACATAAATGGCGTCCTTGGGTTAAGTACTTATGTGTTAATATGTTCCATATGCTAATATTCTTTTTCTATAAACGCTACCAGCGTATTTACGTTCATTCGTGCCGGATGTTATTACTTTCACCAATTACATATCTTAACTAAACTACCGCAAAATTCGAAAAAGTCTTATAGTTAAATTGAACAGAAGATTTGCGAGACGAAATTACCAGAGCAGAATCGTAACAGACAACTTAATAAATCGCAGATTCCCCGTTTAAAATGTAATTTTATTAGTTTTTTTAACTTCATTTAGACGCTGAATTGTTTGCTGCTGGAATTATGATTCTTCTACAAAGAACGTCTAGATTAAACAGCGTCTACCATAGTTGATTAGAACCACGCGTAACGGCTTTTGATAAATTACTAGGCTTTAACATAGTTTATAAGAGAAAAATCTAATTATTCAAGCGCCTAAAATATTTAAATGAGCCGATTCTGTAATGCAATATTACTTTTTTCTTGTATTAAGTGATTTTTGATGTTTCGGAGTCTAGCAGCTCCATCAAAAATCAATGTAGTGTTAATATCATTTTTTTATAGAGGAATAAAGAGTAATGTTGGAACTTTAATATATTGTATATTGCATATAAGACATAGTAATGTGTTCCTTAATTTAAGTCTTTATACATAAAATTTGCGCAGGCGCGAAAAAAGAGTTTTGTTTTGGTGGGGTGAAATTTCCAAAATCTGCTGAACGGGGAGTAACTGGGGGCAGAGAACTGCAAATAATATTTGGTCAAATAAATAAGTCGATCAGAGGATGATATAAAACTTGATCGATTTCATGGGGGCGCTTGCCGCTTCAGCTACCTTACAATTACCCATGTTAAAATGAATGACATACACAGTAAGTGTATATTTCCATTATGTTATTTTTCTATCATACTCCGACCTTACCTGTTTTTTTTTTCTTTGGTTAGTCTTGTTCTAGATATCTTTTCGCATTTTACTTACCATATATTACTTAGTACTATGTATTAACTCCATTGGTTTTGTTTATTTTCCTACCGATGGTATTACTTATGGACTTATGAGATGATGCTACCTCACCGTGATGTCTCTCTGTGAAGTGATATCTATTCACGACATACTGCATGTCATTTAATCCAGGTACTACCTAGCTCCATTATTCCTGCAGATATAAGCACACACACACACACACACACACACACACACTGTGTCATTTTTACTATTTAATAAATTCGGTGCATGATAGGCACAGATGCGTAAATTGGCGATTTTAATGGTGATAATAATAATATACTTATAAAAACAAAGCAGACATGAATAAATTTTAAAAAAATAAACTAGTATATGGTTGAATAAATGATAATATTATTAAAACTAGTTGAATAAAACGATATTGTATTGCTGTTTTATATAGGTGTTTCTGTTGTTAATGTTTTGTTTTAATCTGGGTTTTCTCTTTTAAGACGGACGGTTTTGAGTCTACTGGGTTTTACACGGATAGTATGAGGTTTCATAGATCAAAGTCAAAATAAAATAATCCCCAAACGTCATAACCTTGGTTAAAGACCGCTCGTTTGAAAACCATACCGTACCGTTTCACAAAAAAGTATATTAAAGTCATTAGATATACGCTGCTTTTGACCTTCTTTTACCCTAATGACCGCTTTCGTTACAAGTTGCCTGTATTTCTTTGCTAAAAGAGAAAACGGTAAAAAGGGAAAAGTATCGTGTTTTTTTGTTTTTTTTTGTTTTTTTTAGAACAGGCGGGCAGTTATTCTATAAAATTAGTTATTTGAACGCTATCTATTTCTAAAGAATTAAGTGAACTCGTTTCCTAATAAGAAGTCCGAAATAATGTCACGGGGTATCGAGAAGCCCATAAATCCTTCGATAACGTGAAATGAGATAATCAGCTGTCTATCGCGTATCAGTGCTTTTTTGTTTATAAGCCCAAAATACTTAGATATAGATATTGTCATATCATGTTTACATTTGATATAAATGTAATGATTAATTATCTATAGAAAAGCTATTATCCGATCACCATGCATATTCGAAATATATTACCAAATTGTACAATATGAAGCGAAAAGATTAAAGAGGTGGAAACTTCGATTTCAGGGCTTTGCGATTATAAGAGGTTCCATGTTTTCCTTTAAGCCCGTAAAAAAAGTTCTTACTGTATTTGTACATCTATAGTTAAACATTGGAACAAAGGTCACTTAAAGGAAAATATAATGTTTATCTGATGTCACAATACTGCTTCTGTGGTGCAGGATTCTTTATGTGTAACTGTGATACATTAATAGAAGAATTAAACTGTATATCAATGTTTTATGTACAACAGCTGTTACACAATATATTTATATTTCTCCCTTTTTATAAGTGCACATATAAAATCAAATCATATAGTTCTGGCCAATTCCACAAATGACACAACTTCACACAATTCCCACATAAGACAATACGTCTCATCAATGCATTTCAATGCATCTCATATAGCTTATTGGCTCCACAAAGGATTCCCTCCCTCGATACGATCCACACAGGAAACGTATGAAACACCACACACACCCAACGCCCCTACAACAAACAAAGGACACGCTTCACTCGGGAACACAGGAAACGGCCCACACAGGCAAGGCACGCTATGGACGCATGACACGCAGGAAACGCCTCAACACAGGCAACGTACACTACGGCAATCATAGGACACGTTCCACACAGGGAACACATTACATGCTCTACATAGGAAAGTCGCCACATAGGACTTCTTCCAAGCATTAATTTTTCATCGATGCCATCATGGAAATATGAAGCTTATTTAACATTATTATATAAAGTGTATGGTTAAGTCTTTACACAAAGAAATGAGGCACAACTTTGTAAACTGCTTATAAATATCTACAAACGTAATAAACTGTTTAAAATACATTTCATACATTTTGTATGAAAATTTTATGTACTCTTTGAAAAACCCTCCCAATTAACCGTCATATCATCTTAAAATACGTTATCCATTTTAAATATCTATAAACTAGCCAATTCAGCAAATCCTACATTATTTTATTAAAGCACTCTGGCACAATAACATATTTAATACTATAATAAACCTATACTTACTCAAACAAACTCATAAGTATGTGTATATAATCTAACAAGACCATAAAATGTACATATTATGTTAAAAAAACAATACTTTACATGATGTATCATTTTTCTGACATCTGAAAATGGCTGGTATTTGGAAGATAGACTTTCTGTGAATGCAAAGCTAAGAAGTCGCTGAACTTTTATCACGGGTTTGCACTTATCCACCATATACCTCTCATTTACATATTAGAGTAGTAATTTTCATTTAAATTATATGCATTGACACAATGAAATCAATTATGATCGACATGTGATGTGAGAATGTATATGAATAAAACAAATAGTTTCAGTATTATTGAAAGTACCAAAAATATTTTACAGATTTAGTTACTTGATTGATTATCAATTACAGCGTTTTCTTATATTTTAAAACCTTTTTTTGTCAGAAATTGATTTGTTTGTAATGCATAAATCTAGAAGTCATAATCACGGTAACATACATCTAGCGATGTTGTCTGAGCATGGCAGAACTGTAAACATTTAAATATTAAGAGTGAAAATTATTTAAGTGTGAATCATTACAAGAACTCAAGCAAAAACACAGACATTCTACATAGTTTAACAATACCGGCATTAGTATCCAAGGACTGTGTTATTTGGGCTAATGTAATTAAATAAGACTCATTCATCTCGTAGCTTAAGTAGATTAAGTAAATATCCTTCCTTATAACACGAAAAGTACGGCATTTAAACACACACGCGTTCTTAACCACTCTATCATTATCTGGACTATTCGACTTCATGGAAGAAACAAGAGTGTTTTTTTGTTAAGTTTTGAGGATGATTCAGTAGTTCTAGCTGCCACGATGATCATTATACAAAACATATGTGCCATTATGATACATGTGACCGTTTCAGAAAATACAAATCTAACACAGAAATAACTTTATTCATATTTGATGTATTGTATTACAGCAAACTACATGAAAATATGAAAATATATTTTGTGGCGCGTTTCTCGGTGTCAAGTCAATTTCTGTTGTCTTCAATCAAGCAAAATTTGTTTTTCATTTGAGAAAACATTTTTAAAGAATATCCAGACCGATGAGAAATGGAATATAAGAAGAAAAATACGTATGGTTCTCTTCTGATTGTTTAGAAATAATACCAATGTAAGACGGTAATTTTGATAAATATACTGTAATCCTAAAATGATAAGTTTTGAAATAGCGTATCAAGACAAAATGTATTTTAGGCAGAATGTTAATCCATTGCTGCTTAGGTTTCTGCAAACTACAATTCACCATGACAAAAATGTATTTTTAATGACTGCAAATGTTAGAAATAAATCCACTGATTTATTTTTCGAATCCATTTGTATGGCACCAGCGTTAATTTTAACATTTTTCTGGGAACAATAAGGAATTATTACGTGCAAGATTCAGAGTGAAATTATCAGGAAACTGTCGTCCGTTGTCACTTGGTATACATAAGTAAGAACAGTTCATAATCTAGATATGTTTGATTAGCAATGCACTATTTAAAATGCGGCAGATGACTGTGGTTATTGTTTACTCTGGAATAGGAACCACATAATTTTATTATACGATATTGAGTTGTTAAATAGCAAAATAAAATTAATAAAAAATAATTATGATATTGGTGTAAACATAACAGATACAAAATGTGATTATGTTTCATTCCTTTGGCTCAAGTTTCATATTAACCTAATTTAGGTAAATGTTATATACTTATAACATACTCAATGTGCTGTTATAGGTAATATACTACTTGCTATATATATATATTAAAGAAGAGGATAACATATCAATATGCTTCTGTATATGATTTAAAAATATAAAAGGTAGTATTGTTGTTGATATATTAATTCATTTGGTTAATTTTGCCCAATATATATTTATTCATGTTAAGCACCAGAGTGGCAAATAAAGCAAATGTGAAAACAGAAAAACGTTTATCATTTTAATCTTACTACCAAAGGTTTAACCTTAATAGGAAAGGGGTACGTTGAACTTCCTGTTATGAATTCCCTACCATGAGTTATTTTTAAATGCATCACATATACAGAGAGAAACGGGGGAAGGATAGGCAGAAAGACTGAAACGCCATTTATTACACAAATGTATCCCAAGAAGATCCCAAAGACATGGTTCCTAAGACGGTTCTTAGATAATACCAGTACTTTGTGCCTGGAAGGGTCATGAAAATTACATGTTCCCAATGGGATTGGAAATCATAACATTCAGATCCACAGTCTGGTATGTTACCAGTGGATCGTGGTGCCTATTTTGTATAAAGCTAACATTGTATAGAATATGCTGATATTATGTATGTTTTTCTTTAATTTTCATATGTTTCGAATTATAAATATGTATACAAAATAATGTATGTTTTCTTTAACAAAAATAAAAATTTAAATAAATGTATTTAATATTTTATTATTTCTACAATTCAAAACACAATTTAATCACCGAGAACTTCATTTGATGGATGCCGAAATAATGACTATCAGCAAAAATGCAATAAGAATTTATCAAATTGTCAATCGGAGAACTACTTCTATAATGTAGTAACGCACTCTAATTCTCGATCTTGATCGATGGATTTAATTAAAGTTCTCGGTGAATGACCAATATTGGAAATGTGTATAATATTACTTTTTGTTATAAAAGAAACTTGCTTATAGTTAAATTAACCCCCTTCTGAGGGGGAAGTGTTGTGTTTAACTCAACTTTAAAGAATATGATGATATATGTCTTAAACGTTTGGGTCTAATATTCTTAAATTATCTCTCTCATTTCGTATGTAGCAAATCATAACTGAAGTGACTTTTGAAATCAGCTCAAATATGCATACTTTAGAATTTAACATACGTCTGTAAAAAACTATGATTATTGCCATTTAAAAAGGGGTTACATTGAGAACAACACGTACCACTTTATTATTATTATTTGGTTCTTTCGTTTTTATCCAAATTTTGTCTTATCCTTATAAAGAAATTTTCGTTATAAATGTTTGCATATAACGAAAATTCGTTATGCAAAAAAAACGACCAAGTTATTTTTAGAAGTTCCACCAAGTGTAAAAGAATGGTTACAAAAAGGATACATTGTGAAATAGGAAAAAAGTTTTGCTCTTGTTTAACAAAATGTATATTTTCCCCTGTTTAATATTCATGCACAACTTATTAGATATTCATACATGTTTCCATGAAGAACTTTTGAAAAGTCCCTGATCTTAATGTCGAAATGTTGATGCATGTTAAACATTGAACGTTAAACAATAAAATATAACAATCAGACCACCAATCAATCAATGGCTCGATTAATCAATCAATCAACTCATATATTAATTCACGGAACATAATACATTTTTTTGCCAGAAGAGGCTTTTTTCCGGAGATACAACCCCCTGTTTGACCCAAGTTTTGCTTTTGAACTATTTGTACGATATACAATGTTTACAGATTTATTGGAAAGCAGATCTACCAAATTTCGTTGTAGGTACATGAGGTATAATTAGAAACAAATAGATGTATTTGAGTGACATATCTTTATCATTCACACAAAACTGCCTTCCTACTAGCTTCAATTCATATAAAAGCATTATTTAGTAACGGCATATCTATAGTCGAGTGATGTTAACCGCCCTAGGAAATAGCCAATTAAGCAACAAAAAAACACTTGTCAAACTGTGATAATGACGGGCACCTTTGTATTAACCGAACCCTTTTACAGGTAAACTTAAATATATAGGACTTGAAAATCTATTGTCCTAGTCGAAATTTCACTATAACCGATTTTATCTTAGGCGAGAGTCCATGGAGATAATATAGGAAGCAAGTTTTTATTTTGTATTAAGCGTGTGTGTGTGTGTCTTTTCCGAGTACGTTATAAGTGAGCTTTACTGTACATAAATTACAGAATTGTGAATGACACCTCAGTATGTTTAATACCTACAATCATCTTAAATCCTATGCTATCAAGAAAGTCTGTTTCCCCCAAATTCTGCCATTTAGACCCCTGCCAAATACCGGAAAAATAATTCTATTATTTAATACAGAGACAAAAAAGCACGGCTTTAATTAATTTTAAATTACCGACATTATATACTCGTCTACTGGAACATAACAAAAGTTATATAGGGGTTAATCGTTTCGAATCAATTTAAATTAGTTACAATCTCCATCATCAATTTCAAACTATTAACATTTTATGACCATCAGATAGTACTTTACGGAAGTTTGGGATGTCTAAAACTGACCAGTATTTCATGAAAAAGATATATCGAGACCAATAGTGTCAAGATACTTTTTTCTAATAATTGCTGGATAGTTTGAGGCATTTCTCTCACATAAAACATTTCCACTCGCCCTTTTATTACGATTGGCAGCATTCATGCTGATTTCCTTTGTTGAAGTAATAGGTACTACCCGAGAAACACGAGGAACTGGAAATCTGCATGGTTGTCCCTCATGTAAACATTAGGGTCAAACTGTTTCTATTGGCATGCAATTTGTATATTAGCTTGATAATGTACATATCCCATATTATATACTAGCTGGCAAAAGGTTACGTCACAAAAAGTTTAAATTTATAATAGTCCTAGCAACATATCCGTCATCCATCCATTTATCTAGTTTCTAATGTGAACTTTAAATGCTGATGATCTCAATAAAGAACGATTTTGTTAATATAGATAGATATATAGTTGATATTTTCAACAACATATTGGTTCCATTTGTTGTGATTATTATTTATAATTAGTCTTTTCATGTGGATATTTAGAAATTTGAGAGAACAATGGGGGAGGGTTGGGGTGGTAAGTATGTGTTGAATGTATATATGTAAAATAATCTTTATATATCATATACATATTCGAATATTCGGTTTCATATGTATTAAATCATCATGAACGTCAGTAAACGTGTAGAAATCATTTTTCGTAACCTCGTTAATACAAGATGATATATGTCGAAAATTAGTAGGAAAAGGCAATGCATGATTGATCCTTATTTAAGTGTATTCATATTTCGATAAAATACGTTTATCATAGCTACAATCATTAAGGGTGTTTGGAAATTGAGAAACCCAAAAGGTAGAAACTAGTTTTTACCAACTGTTATAAGTGTGATAATTTTGATGATTATTTACAACTTTGATATATAACAAAATGTTGAAAAACTGGTTGAATTTAAGCATTTCGCGCGGTTTTATTTAATTTAAAAGATTTTTAAGCAGCTTTTGGTAGTTAGTTTTGCAGCATATGCTAACTACCTTTTGACCGTTTTTTTTTTTTCGGTTGGAACAGTATCTATAAAGTTTGAAAAGAATAGTTTGAACACTTCCATTTGAACCTGTAAACCTCGGCTGTTTAGATTATGTTCACGCCGTAATTCAAAGTAATATTCAAATGGTGACGTCAAGCATAATACTGTATGTGGTGAAAGACGAACTACCGCAAGAAATCTACAGAAAACA
>CM037795.1:2786773-2836773 GCA_021229015.1 Solen grandis
CATGCAGACCTGATGTCCATGAAAATGTCAAGAAATGTTGAAAACTGGGCTTTAAACAATCCTGCAATTGTTTAAGTTTCCATATTCTGCTGAAAATGACTTGTTTTTCTCAAAGAAAAAATGTGGTCTTAAAATTTCATTTGCTTCAAATGATGATCATCATTCTGTTTAAAATTTTCGTCTGCACACTGAAGCTTAGAAAATCCTCACTGCAAGTGACAACTGGCTCTGTTCTGTGACACATTTTCGTGCCGTATCTTTTTCCTCTAATAAACATTCAACAACTACTCCCCTTGTTTCCAGTATAGCATGGGAATCAATACTGGCTGACCATCAGTCCTTTATCTCCAGCTGATTATAAATTCCCCCAGTCAGACTGGCCTTAAATACAACCATAGTCTGGAAATTACTTTTCCCCGAAAATGGGGACACAGTCCGACAAACATTTTGATTACATTCTTAATTTAATGCATTCAATATTAACATCTTGCCTTGCATTATGAGAGGACTTGAATATTATCCTGATCTTGATTTTATTGATGCAGTGTAAATGTCATCAAAAGCAGCGAAACAAGCTTTCTGGCTTCAATGATTATTTGAGCAATCTGGGTCCTACAAAGGCTTGACCAAGCACTTCATCACAATGATTGATTAAGGCTTCAATCCTATTTTTCATCACCAAACCATCTAATCTAGCTGGCCAGTCAGGAGGACATTTTTCCTCAATCATCTCCAAGAGCCCGCCACAAATATGGGCTTTTCCCGCAATATATATATATATAGCTCTATCGTAACCCACTTGTCAAGCACCATTCCAGCCTCTTTAATTGCCATCCTAAGGCTATAATCTCTGATTTTTTTCAGATTCAAAAAGGACTACAATAGATATTGTGCTTGTGTTGTTTGATGAAATCAAAACAGGAGAGTTTCCGTCTGCCTATGAATGACATAAATGGTCCTGTGATCTGGTGAACTTAACTGAGCCATCCTTAAAGCCTTGTGATTCTAATTTGCCAAAAACTATAAACAGTGTGCACTTAAGCATGCCTGTCCGTTATGTTCAGTCGGTATTGTCGCTATTTCACTCATCTTGCCAACTGAATTTTCACCACACCGAGCGAGTCCGGTCTCCTCGGATCAATCTCTGCTCCCCAGTCATATTGGACCAGTCATTCCTGACCCGGAAAACCGGAGAATAATTCCCACCCGCAGACTCTACAAGTCTATAATAATCAAATAAATCAGTATGTTGTTGAATCAATAGGCAGTTTCAATGTGCTGTTGTGAAGCCATCAATCTTGTGTTTGCCTGCCAGTGAAAAAGAAAATGCATGCAAGGCAGATAGGAGGGACATGAAAAGACGACTCTCAATAGAAATTGTTTTAATGATGATCACAAATCTGCTGCCAGAGCAATCACTTTCTTTTTTCCCCACTAATATTACAATACTTGGGGAGTCCATATTAATCTCTACTTCAACAGGCATCTACATTTTTGTCTCTTTCAGTGGAGAAAATAATGTTTGAAGGATTATAAGCCAATTAATCAATTTAAGCCCTGGTAATAAATCAATGGACAGAGATTCCTGTAGGTGAAGCATGAGACCCACTTACATGTTATATAGAATATCAATAGCTCTTCCTCAGATCCAAGCAGTTTGCAATCTTAATAGCTTAAACTCTTAGCTTTCTGAAATAATTTGTGCATAGTTTCCTTTCACCAGTAAATACTTTCAAATGAATGAAAACCACTACAAGTAGTTTCATCTCGAAAGGTCTATTTGATTTGCTGCTCGGTGAGTGATAATAAACATTTACCTTGGAACTGATACAAAATCATTTGGGACAATTCATTTATATTTATATGCTCTATATTATAACTGAAAATAACAACCGTTGGGGATGAAATCATTTCTGCTGACACATGATGTTTACGTAGGTGATTACGAGGGATTTCTGCAGCGTCATTATCCTATCAGGTGGCCCACATGCTTACACACAAAGCGGGAGACAATATAAACACAAGGGAGCATGTCGTCTGCTGTGATAGTGTTAAAACCAACATGGCTGACTCCTGCTTTTGAGAGCATAATAACATTACTAACTCTCCTCTAAAGCCACTGATTAAGGTTGTTAAATGATTTAAACATCAGGGCGTCAAATTTGAAGTCATTTAATTCCCTGCTCAACTTTTTAAATGTACAGTACAAATGGGCTGAGGGAAGGTAATAATTATTTATGTGAAAATTACAGACTTGTTAAAAACGTCATTATTTCTTAAGATCGTCAATGTTACAAAGATCAGAAGAAAAAAACTCTGCTCCAAAATTAAACATTTGAACTTGGTTATATAAAGATATATGAACAAACATTCAGACTGGTGACATGAAACAATGCAGTTTTTGCAGCACTAGAGATTTATTGATAGAACTGATTTGTAACCAGTCACCATGAATCTTCATTTTCTTTTCAGCGTACAAACCTAGTCTAGCCAGCAACCACTTTGTTAAACGCTAAACTATATCTGTCCCATTAAAGCATGAAGTCATCTGAATTCTACTTTTTTCATGAGATCATTATCATTCTATGAAGATGGATGTATTTTTACATGAGAAGAGTATTCTTATAAATACAAAATTTCTGACATCAGCTATGGAAACTGGTCCCTTTTCCCCTAGCTGCCCTGCTTTTAATTATGAATATTTCCTGAAATTAAGGACTTTAAGAGCTTTTAGTGCTGGAATTTTAGTGTTTCACACTGTCTCCTTGTAGTGACACTTTCCCCTAAAATAAATAATACACAAAAAGTAACAATTTAGAAGTGTAGATACAGCTTCCCTTCTACAATTTATAATTAAGTTACCATTTTAACTTCTCTTTTAAATTGTTTTGTGAAACAAGTTATTAGTGTTAAATCTTTCCTTGACAGTTCCTGGGTTGGACCAGTACTTTGCCAGAGGTCATAAAATCTTATTGTGCCAGGCAACACTCAGGGCTCAAACTCCCAACCTATGGACCTGCACAACTTACCACAAACACTAGTTATGTTGACAAAAGCTGTATATCAAGGGCTAACGGCAAAACCGATCCATCTCCTTCTATTTCTATAGGCACTTAGAAGAGTTTTGTGGTCAACCCTTGAATATAAAATAAAAGTTTAAAAATATATATATCAGTAAATGCTACACAAATTGTTTATCGGTTCCCCTAAGATGTTTCTCTAACATAAGTAGTGATCAGCATAACAATCATATCAGGTTCAACTGCTGCTCTAGTGAGTTCCTATCCACCGGTCCTTACACTCGGAAAATTAAATACAATTTAGTTTGACCCATTCAGGTTAGGCAAACACGGTCCATTCAAGTGTCACACCGTTATCCCATTAATTTCTGACAGCCTAATGTCTAATCTTCAACCAACACCTATATGCAGCCACACGGTTGGAAAATCATTGAAGGAAATAAAGATTACATGTCCCTATACCAGATAGATAAAGTTATCCTGACACAATCAATGAGCCCTGCCAGTATATAAACAGGTATAGTGCACGAATCCACTGCCAGATATACTCCAATATCTAAATGTATTCATAACTTGTCCTTATTTGATAGTCTGTAATAACATTGGGCCCATCTGTGATTGAAACTACTTCAACAAAACTTACAATCAATACTTATCTTATTTTATTAAGATAAAAAAAAACAAAAAAAACCCTGATTTATTACCAAATGTCATTTTTCAGTGGTCTATATTACCACAAGTCAGTCCCAGAGGACAACCCAGCCAGAATATGTTTCATGTACATGAATAGTGTGTTTGTCAACTTAAAATTACATGCCAAGACCAATTCGAACAAACTCTCTCTTCAGTCATGGCCTGATTCTATCAAGTACAAATGGAACACCAATCATGAGCCTTGTTTCTTCAATAAGATATTCCCTTTGGACAAGAAATGCTCATTTATAGCCTTTAGAATGACATGAAACCATATAGATAAAACAGCAGAACACCATTTCGAGCTTCAAGAATAAGCTAAAGACACTCTAAACGTCCATTGTGATACCATCTGAAATCATTATACATGTGTAAGAGGAAAACCCATGCTTTTATACATAACAATATTAATGAGTTTTGTGCTATTTGCTGAAATGGAACAGCAACTTTCTTTAACAAATCTGTTCATCCAGAACAAATTGATATTCAAAACGTACTTTGCAATGTAGATGAGGTGCTCAGTATTCAGCCTGAACAAAACCCAAATTAAATTGACATCGCAACAATATAAAAAGAAAAATCAAATTATCTTAAAGTAAAACCGACAGCTACATAACTCTACAATACTATTTTCATTTTCAACACATCATTTGAAGAGATAAACCAATTAAATATGCATTTGAGGCAGTATTCTAACCTTCTTCCCTTTCTTTCGATATATGAGAGCCAAAATGGGACAGGAATGACAGGAATAAATGGCTTTTAAATTGCCTACCTGTGCCTATACACAATCAAGTCAACATTAACGCACATCCTATAATCACCCCCTGCCTGTCTCCATCATAGCTCTCCTAATATGCAAGTACTCTCAAGTTTTTGGAGGAGGAGTAAAGCCCAAGACAGCTCAGCAAATTACTGTATATACTTTGAAACTAAAGGTTACTTAACGAAAAAATACATCAATACTTATAATGACATTAAAGCATAAAGGATGACCCAAAATCATTGTCTAGTTTATCTTTATTAATTGGCTATGTGTGTGGCCCATTTGAAGTGTTCAAACAGTTCAGTAGTCACCGGTATTGTTTTAGCGTCACCAGGACGGTTCGTTGGGTTCACCTCAAAATTATAATGTTAAACACATAATGCCAGCTGGGTTAACAGCAACAACATCATTCCTTGACTGCGTAAGAAAATGTTCCTATCAGTTTGCATATCTTTGTTGGAAAAACTGCACTTTTGAACATAATCAAAAGGTTTACAACAGACATCGGCACACACTGTACCTACACCTGATAATCGCATTTGTGAGAAATGTTGGAGCTCCGGTAATAAAACAAACAAACATAATGTTTTCAATAACCTTTGTTAGGTGTGCACTCTGTAAAGAGACCTCCAACAGCCTGGCAACATCTGGGTACAGCTACACTGCATGCATAAAACATTGCATGCTCTAATGACTGGCGTAATGTCTCCTCTGTTGTTAATTCAATTACCCAGAATTCTTCAATTCCAAAACACAGTCACTAGAATATTTCCAGGGTTTCTTTTGTCTTTGGCGATAACAAAATTTAACCATGTGGGTGAAACATTAAAATAATAATCAAGAATGGATCAAGGTATATAAAATATACAACAAAATGTTGCTTTTTAAATCTGATAAGAACCTGTGGCCAAAGCAAAAAAAAAGGAACAACAATGACGACCATACTTGACCTCACCAGATCATCAAAGTCATTGGGGAACAGTAATACCAAAGCAATTTTTCCTTAACCCTTATGGTGCTGTGGGCACTTGTGAATGCCTTTGCTACCAGTGCAGACCAATATCAGCCTCCACATCTGTGCAGTCTGATCATGGTGTGCACTGTCCGCTATTCAGTCAATAAATTTTCATCAAGCACCCCCATAAATATCTAATGGTATAGTCCACAAGAAAAGCACCAAATGACACAAAACCGTTGCCCTTGGCAAGCAAAGCTATTTTTTGTAACAGTAACAATGACCTTGACCCTTTCATCCTGAAAATCAATCCCAATCTTCCTCTTCCCATAAGGTATATACCTAGTAAGTATAAAAACTGTATCTCTATTCTAACAGGAGACAAATGTTTGAAGCCCACCCAAAAGCCCGCCTGCAGACAGCATGGACATCATAACCCAATTCTAATAACCAGGATTTTCGCTGGTTTAAAATGAAGAAAGCACAAGTCCAATAATTAAAATGAAATTTAGCATGGTAAGGGTTAAGATAAAAAAAAAAACAATCTGTATCTCAAAGGCTGTTTTGTGTTGTATACACTATGATTTCCCTGACATGAGGGTATGCTGGTTTGTTTACTTCCTGCAGAGGGTTCAAGATTTCATATCAGCAGGTTGGTCCATATCTTCAGAGGGATGCGCAATCTCTCACATAATGACAGCAGAACATGCCTCCATGTCATGGTAGATAGGGCCATATCTCTGGAAATCACTCACCATTCAATATAAATTCATTTCTCCCGTGGAATATTTCTCTCATGAAGACTGTTATAGTTATCGTTTATTTCTATGTTACTCAATCCAAGCCATATATGCTCCGGGTCTTCAAAAATTGAATCATGACAATCATGATGAAACTAACATAACTTTGCATTATTCATCATGCGTCACCGTTACACAATTAGTGCAATTGTCTAATTCAAGTTACACGTATTCCTTTCAAGCTTCGTCCGTCCAGCATTTCTCCAGACAACTTCCCGTTAATGCCATTTTCTTTCCTTGTGCCGATAAAATAGTGGTTTGAAACATAAAATTCCAAATACCAAAGCATCCTCTCCTGGTCTCTTCCCATATTTCAGACTCCAGGGATCCAGTGCTTTTGAAAGCAAAGTTGTACATATTAACCTTTAAAAAGCTGTTGGCACTTTTGACTGACAGCATTTGTGATCATAGCAGACCAAGATCAGCTTGCAAATCCTTGCAGTCTGATCATGGCCTGCAATGTTCGCTATTCAGTCAATAAATTTTCAGCAAGCACCCCTATTAACAATTAATGGTACAGTCCAAAATGATGAAAAGACAAGCCAATTTAGAAATTTAGCATTCTAAGGTTAACCAAAACTAATGGCCCTAATACCATTACCCAGTAACTTTTAACACATCCTCTTAATGTAGGCTTAACTTTTATGTAAAACAAAAATTCAAAAAAATGAAATAGTCTTATTATAATTCTGCTTGACTCATTTGCACAAAAAGCAAAATGCTATTAACGAAATTACAAAGGCAATTTTGCTATAACAAACATTATGCAAAACATTAACTGTGAATAACAGAGGCAAGACTATTCCTCAGAAAGACCTCATTCCAATGTTAATTGTACAAAATGAACATTCCAGTTCCAAAACATATGACATTCACACCCACACTCACAAGTGCACCATCTTGACCCAACAATAACTTATTTGACTATTTTAAAACTTTTTTTTAAGGAGATAGGAAACAGGATGGACAATTTGTAAAGCAGGTGTATTACTAAAGGACAGTGTTTCAAAGAAACTAGAGGTTACTGCCTAAATCTGGCCAAGCACTACTGCAATATGTCCTGCAATAAAACGGGGTATCCCACATTCAGACCCCCGGAAATCAATGTCATTACTTTATCTCTGGCTTTCTATCACTCTACAGCAATTTCACACCCAACACTGTCCCCCATTGGCAGGCCAGACCACAGGAAAAACATATTCTCCCTCCATCTCAGCTGTTATGTAGCAGACGTAATTAACAAAACTCATTTCTCAGGCTTTAGAATTAATTGCTCCCTCTACTTTCAACACTATCTCCAAGTAGAATATAATGCCTCTGTAACTGATACAGGCTTTATCTTTAGCATTTATTTCACAAACTGGAAGATTTAGGGACTTGAAGGAAGCACTGCTTCATGTTATTACCCCCCATACAACATGAACACATTACAACCACAGGCCTAATTTGATTTTAAAACCTCTTTTCAATATGATCAGGTTTAACACTTGTTTCACGAGGCATCCTCATTATCTGTGAGAAATATTCAGCATATACTTAATCAGCTTGCAAAATCATCTGCTGGTTGACCTGGATTAATACACTGGTTAACCTTTGATCTCATGAATATTCATGTGCAAATTTAAGACATGATGAGTATTCATTATCCGAACTTTAAATGGTATCAAACAATGGATTTATTTTTCTTTGCCAAGCAGACTGTAGAATCAGAGTGACAATATTGTATGAGCAAAACACAGGAGACCCTGATCAGACATCATCATATCCTTCCATGGAGAGATCTCTGATCTGGGTCTACTATGTCTGCCAATGTGTCAAAACAGTCTATAAAGATAAGTCTATATGAGATAGTAGTAGTATATTTCATGCAGATCCTGTCATAATCCTGTTTTCAGGGGTCCAAACCAAAACATCATTTTAAATTGGACTGTGTTGTACGTAGTTGATAAATTAACAACTTCAGGAGCCATGGTGAAACCCATGTCATAATAGACATTTGCATTATAATGGATCAATAATTATAATGTAATTATTCTGCATATGTTCACAGACCTACACGGTATTGTCATTGCTTTTAATACAGTCAGGCATTTCCAAGCTGGTCTGCAAGGAGTATTACTGCACACAGTGAATCATACTTTCAATGAAAGCCATTGCAAACAGATTATGACAAAAACTACCCAAAATGAGAATTTTCATAATAAAAACACGAAAGTTTATGAGGCTGAGATACTGGTATCTGAACTGCAAGGATTAAACAAATACAATGGGAATTTTTTGCAAACTACATAAACACGAGGTTTCAAAACTGTTTAGATTATGAGGCACCGCTTTATAGAATTCACAACCTGAGCAAACTGCAGGAACGAACTTGACAAACACTGCAGTGTGAAGTAGAGGATTGTTTATAAACAGAGACCAAACTAATCAAGAACCATGCATTCCTTCCTCCTCCGCAACTTTCACTTGCAACACAACTTTCACTTGCAACACGTGATGATGGCCCTGTAGCATTTTATACTGACACTGCACTAAGACTTGTAATACTGAGGGCTTTCCACTGAATTCCCTTCATTCTAGTGCAGACTATCTCCTTCAGCAGATAATTTTCACAGAATCTATACTGTCAAATATATCTATGTTTTCATCAACATTCAACAGTTTATTTCCAAGTGTTTGTATCGTTTTTAAAACATAAACTTCACCCTTACAGACTTCTTACTAAAGACCAACTAAAAATTTTGGCAATAATTAGGAACAGTAAAATTTTCTCAAACTCAGTTTTTGATCTATGAAAAGAGTAATAACTGATAATTAAGTAATAATAAAGGTATTATCTTTAGCATTTTAAATCATATATGATTATAACTTGAAATAATAGCAATACCACGTCAAGCTGTACTCTAGTTTTTATGAAAACTTATCTGTGAAAGTTATGTTTGAATGAGACTCTGCCAACCAATTTTCATTGCTTATGGTGCATATATAAAGCACTGTCTCCATTTTATTGGTTTGCATTTGTGCAAAATATCTGGTTATAAATAGGATTTAAATTCAATAGCAAGCTTTCTGAAGTTAGCACTGGTATTTTACTAAACACGAATAACCCACACAATTTGAACTAGCAAAAATAATGATTGTTTTGGAAGGAGCTATCTGATCTGGGTCTCATCTATTTGCCAATGATTCAAAACATGTCTGTAGAAGATACAGGGTTAAAATACTGGCTACATATAAAGCTCACTTTTATGAGTTAATGTAGGACAGGAGTAAAGAAGATTAAGCTATGACAAGAATTTTTATCTTTTATTTCTTAAGTGAATCCTCATTTTTCAACATCATGACCCCAACTTTACCTTTAAGAATTTATTAAGAAATAAAAAGCACATAAATGTGCCACCGAAATATCATATCGGTGACCTACGCTGATCACGTTTCTTCATCAGACAAGGGATGTATAGACACATGCATCCTCATGCTGCATCCTCTGAAATACCTGCCAACCTAAACATTCACAGTAAAATATTAGGCCCTATATATTATAATAGTGCAAGTCATTGGCTATTAATTAATAATGTCAACCATTTGCATCTGGCTTATGAATGGTTCTATAATACCGGCCAGAATATTATTTATTAGGGGATGTCGTAAAAATCTATGAGAAATAGACGTATGTCCTGCATAATCATGCTGATCTATGAAATAGACGTATTTTAATCATCGTAACTTGTGAATGATGATACATTTAATGCGCTCATAATCAGTTCGTATACATCATCTCCCTGATACACACGTTCACACTTTATAATTTAATGGATTATGATAATCAGAGAGGGAATATTCTGTTTATTATCTACAGAAACCTTGAGAAAACTACTAAATCACTGGCCATTTGCCGCTCAAGTTCACACCATAAAACCAGATCAGACTGGAAACAACAATAGGTAGTCAATGGGTGACTTGGTTTACACGAATACATGTTTTTTAGCAATTCATTTAGCCATGCCAGTAAGAAAGTAGGGGCTTTATTTTTTTCTGCTAAAACATGGAAAGGCACTTTTTTTTTTTTTTACTCTGAATAGGTTTTACTTTGTTCCCAGTCTTAAATTACCCAATACAGAAGAGTAGCTTACAACAAAAGCATGACCAGCCTGTACGCAATTTGCTCACAAGATCTAGTTTTATACTGGTAACACAATTCCTTATCAATTTTACAATGAAATCCTTATCAATATAATCTATTATAGTGAGAAAATGAGATGATACCACTCTGAGGGTACAGTCTGGTGGATGACAGTCAGGTGTTGGTTTCTGGACCAGATGGTACAAGGATCAAGTTTTGACTGAGACATTACAACTTATTTCACAGCACTCACGTGCATACATCTTAAATCATCTCATAAAAATTAAACTAGATTTCTACTTAAGAATTAATTTTTCTATTCAATGTATGAAATCTCATCCTTTTTTGTTTTGAAAATGCAATAAAATATTATTTCTATAAAAAGATCATAAATTAGTGATGAAAAATGCTGGTGAAGACATACAATTCATAAGCAGGCCATTATTTCCGAACACCTGCGATACATCTCCCAACCCCAAAAGCACTAAATTTTTAACAATTATTTACATATATCCATACATAACAATATTTCTTTTTATTGTTATAAATTAAAAACGATACTATATTAATGTTCTATTTTATAGACATTATGTCATTTAGGTAAGACAGATGGCACACCAGACTTCCTGAGGGTACCTCCTATAATATCTCACACGTCCCCCTTAAATCTCATTAGAATATGTCATCTAAAGTAAACACCATTTTTAGAATCCCCCAAAAAAATAGAAAAGACAATTTTTAAATGTTAAAATGATCATGATTAATATCATCATTTATTTATTTTACATGAAGAATTTAGTTTATTTTTCTCTTTAATTGCTTTGCTTTTGTCATCTCTTCAAGTGAAGAATTGTAGTCATTAAATTAAATGATAAAGTTGTGCTATCCTGAATGCATATTAGGAGTACAAATTAATGTATACATATGACTTATGATGCAGTATAAATATAAGATATATGCTTCATAAATCTGTATATAATACATGATTATTACAAACATTATTGTTATTTATATTTCTCCATGTGAACAGGACTGGTTTCTTCAATCTGTCAAAAACCTTAGTCACCATCATTTCTATGGTATTATAATAAGCATAACTTATAATTTTGTGAAACAATACATCATAACGCAACACTAACTGCTCTTGAAGAGACTCTCTTTCTCTCTCTTCCTCTCTCCCTTTTTCTCCTTCTAATCTAATTCTTTCTTTCTCACTCACTCACTCTCTCTCTGTACAAAACATGCAGTTAATATCATGCGACAATGATTGCTTCCCACTCTCTCCACTCTCTTTCTTTTTTTTCTCAACTCCCCACATTTCTATTATAGCTCTCTGTCTCTCTCCGTCTAACTCACTGTCTCTATAAATTAACAAACCATGCTGTTAATATCATCTCTTTGTACCAGGTAACACACATTCACTATGATATCTAAAAACAAGAAAAAAAAAAAAAGTATATCCCAAACTGCTGAAATACTGGCTGATGAATATCAAGAAGCATAATTATTTATTATTTGCAAATTGTCAATTTTTTTGGACATGTTCTAATTTTACGCCTTTTCCCCCCATTATAAAAAAGAAGTCAAGTGATGATGATAAAAGATCCTATATAAACCTTGCCATACCAAAGCACTTTGGTGTTCCATCTTTGTCATTTAAACCCCTTTACTCTATGAATATTCACGTACAAATTCACGACTTCATGAATATTTATTGACTAATAACTTAAAATGGTATATGAAACAATGAATTCCTCTTTGGCCTGCAGACTATGTAGACAATATTATATGAGAAAACAGAGGTGACCCTGATTCTTCCAGGAGGATCTGGGTCTGCTCTGTTTGCTAATGCAGCAAATAAGTCTATATGGGGTAAAGATCCGTTAAAAGGTACTCCCTAAGGAAGAGAGGCTGGTCTCGGAGCCTCGACCTAGCTGGCCCCATCTATCACACACTCTTATTCAAAGTCAAACAACTTGAAATTCAAAATCAAAACCATTTGAATCACATGGGTGGTCTACAGGCCTTTTTGTTTCTACTAAGTTCTTCCTAAACCCCAGCAATTCACTTGGCAGTTCACTCAACCCTACAAGAGTCATACAAAGGATGAAAGAGGGCCAGCCGACATTCCTCACCTCCCCGCCCCACCCACACCAGGTGCCCGCTTACACCCCGCAGTTCTGCCCCACTGGCTTTACCACATTGTTTTAACATCACTTGAAACACAGACCTGGCCTGCCTGAGAAGCTAATTAGTCTTAATTGGAATATCAAGGGTTTTTTTTTCTTGTTTTTATTCATTGACTTCATCGAACCATTCATTCTGATCAAAGTGTCGTTCCACAAAAAGTGCAGAAAAGTCAACCGGCTACCCTTGAGCCCCCCCCCCCCCCCCCTTTCTTTTTGTAAGTTGTCAAACAAACCTGTATAGAAGTACAAGATTAATGACTAAAATTTCTAAGCCGCTAAAAACAAGTAACCATTTGACAAACTTGTTGTATAATCAAGCTAATTAAGCTTTAAACTAACTTCATAGATTCTGGTGTTAACCTTTTAACCTTATAATAGATGTGTTTCAGCACCTTGGCAAACAGAGCAGACAAAGATCCACAAATCTTTTCAGGGTTTCCTCTGTTTGCTAATAAAGTATTGTAGCTCGGATTCTTTACTGTCTGCATGGCAAAGAAAAAATCCATTGTTTATACTATATTCATCAAGTCATCATTTTACATAAATATTCATGAGGTAAAGGGTTAACTGTAGATATGCATGTTAACAGTAGTCCGATAATAACAGCATCAGCACATTGGTCTTACAACCCTGCTTGTCTGACATAAACATAATGTTTTTACAACCTACTGGTCTGACATCAACACACTGGTCTTACAACCTGCTGTTCTGGCATCAGCACAATTGGTCTTACAACCCTGCTTGTCTGACATAAACATAATGGTTTTACAACCTACTGGTCTGACATCAACACACTGGTCTTACAACCTGCTGGTCTGACATCAACACACTGGTCTTACAACCATCAACCACTGTCTAAACCTGCTGGTCTGACATCAACACACTGGTCTTACAACCTACTGGTCTGACATCAACACACTGGTCTAACAACCTGCTGGTCTGACATCAACACACTGGTCTGAATACCTGCTGGTCTGACATCAACACACTGGTCTTACAACCTACTGGTCTGACATCAACACACTGGTCTTACAACCTGCTGGTCTGACTTGTAACAATACAACACTGTATTACAAAACACTGATCCAACTTTTTAATCTAGAATCCAACCGCAATTCTGTTTCTATGGAATACACCAGGGAGTCATTTATAGTGATATTTTGTAATAATACTGGCCATATATGAAATGGAATCTTAGCAACAAGGGTAATTATATCGAGCCAAAAAATCCCTCTCCATTGTGATTAAGGACAGGGATGTGCATGCTATCCAACATTTAGAGGAATCATTTTTCTACTCCTTGGTGATGGGAGGGTTGCTTTTGATTCATCACCAGATAAGCAAGACGCATACCTTGAAATTAGATGAAAAGCTGTGGTAATAAATCATGTGGAGGAAAAATCAAAAGTGCAAAACACCCACCTCATTAATAACTGAGTTATGCTACTTTTGTTCACATTTCAGAGTAGTAGATCCATTATAAATTGCTCCTTTATAACACAAAATCCTATACAACATGGCTCAATATGGCAGATATTTTGTGAATTTTTTTTTAGCTGACTTCACATGCATTTTTACAGAGTTGCAATTAATTCATGCTTTCTAATAAAATGAAATATCTAGACCTGGATCCAAATTATAGCATTATAATGGAGCTACAAAACATTTAAATAATATCATATGAAATATATTGCATCCAACCTGTTAATGATGACTTTACAAACCAGATTTTTCATAAAGGTACACACATTCAGTGAGCAATAAAACATGCACAATAGTCATGGTAACCTTGTTTTCACTGCTGTATTAATTACAAAATACATTTTTTAACGTAAAATGAGCCTGTTTGTATCATTTTATATCAGTAAATCATAAAAGGTACGCATGTTAACAGGGTGTGTGGCTTTCAACTTCAAACAACTCAGAGCGTGCTTTCAACTGCAAATAAACCAGGGGCAAAATCATTGAGCAGAAAAGTTGTGCAATATTAAATCAGTTGCAAAGCATTTTTTGATATCAAGTGAGGGATCCATTAATCATATCCCTTTCAAATACTAGTTTATGAATCTTTTTGTTGATGTTGTTTTGTGGGGAGGGAGAGAAAAGGGCGGGGCAAACAGGACTGATAGGGAATGGATGTCCTCTTTGTTTTATCACTACTGACAGATCATTCATAGTCAACCTGAACAATTTGTCCCACCCACAGTATTTCAGTCATTTGGAGATAATTTCTACTTGAGACAGATATACTGTGGCTGCCACACTGCAGTATCACGACGTGAACATGTGGCATGATACCACACACAGTCACATTCTCCTGACACCAGTCCTGGAACTAATTATGCTGAGCACCAAGTGAGGGAGCTATATCAACATCATTTTTTCACGATTTGGCTTTGTTGTGGCTGGGGATCTAACCTATAACCACTTGATTCCGGTGCAGACGCTCTAACCACAAGACCACTTGTTCCAGAACCTAAACAAGCTTTCCAACTCGTTTCTATTCAGATATACCATTTTACACCATGGTGTACCAATAAAAAGCCAGATTAGACTGAAAGCAAAGTTGACATTCTAAACAGGTTCCACATTATAAATCATGCTACCACTTGATCTACTGACAGACCAATGAGTAATGAGTAGCAAACATGATCAAACCTGACCAGCCTGTGAATACTGTTCAGATTGATCTGGGTTTAGACCCGAGTCACAAGGGCCATTTTGGGGGGATTTTTTACGAAAGCCGTGTGGTTACTACTGTCGGGTCAGCCCACACAAAGACAAGGAAGGGCAAAGAAGTCATCTTGGTGACACTAAAAACAAAGGTAATGAATGACACACAAAATATCACACTAGCTGTAACTCAATTACCATTTCTGCAAACCGAATTTTCGCTGAAAACGGACAGTTAGCAAGCTGTTTCAAAACTCTCTGCTATTTCTGTACTAGAATTTGGAAGCTGCAGAAAGGTGTTCATCAAAACAACACGACTTCTTCTTCAAATTTCATCTCCAATCAACCCAATTGAAAGTGCAAACCTTGACATATTGTCAAATCTTTATCAATAAATCTGTATAAAATAAAACCTTATAAACAAAACATCTTTCATAAATGACAGATTTATTTTTTGCGCTGGATTTGTGTCAAAACGAATCCATGGATAAAAAGACTATAACACAAGACAATGCCTATAAACCATACAGTTGTATATCATTCTGCCAACGTTAATGATATTTTCGCTGCTATGTGCTAAATCCGGATGATGTAGCAATATAAACCTTTTTTGTAATGGTTATACATTAGTCATGTACATGTCTTTGTGCCTGTGACATGAGTAGTGATGTCAAACTTAAATAGCGGGGAGAACACAACACTGGTAACTCTCTTCAAGGTACATCTTGACACTTATATTGCATGATTTTATCATCAGACTAAAGTATAGGGTGTGCCTTTCACCCACGTCCGTAAATGGACAAAATTTATAAATATCATTCCAATTCTTATCCAAGGTAAAACCCCTCTTAAAAAAAAAATAAAAATAAAAAAATAAAAAATCTTGATAGGGTTCAGATAACGCCATATTTTCCACCAATAATTTTACTTGAATGAATTTAATTTCATAAACAATTTAATTCACAAATGGGGGGTCAAAATGAACATTTAACATCTAAATCTAGACCTCAACCTTGGTTTATTCACTTTGCTAAGAGCCTAACAACTTTTATCACTTGATCACAAGCAATAAACCTGTAATTTGCTTAAGTGTGAAACTCCTTTAAAACCTGTTTATTACAAAAACATATTGTTTCATTTCAATTCCGTGTAGGTCTTTCTACCATGAAATTTCAACAGTGACCTTTCTGTAAGTACAATGAGCTGAAATAAAAGACCTTAGTTGGTTAAAGAACCTTAACCGAATTTTGTAAAGATTGCTTTGATATATAAGAAAATAACATGCAAACATATTGATTTCAGAACTCGTGAAAATCTGTACCTTGGGTGGGAGGTGGAAGTGATTTTTATGGTGTGTTAAACCAACAAACCATATCTCCATCATAAAATGGACTGGGGCCCCATTTTCACCACAATTTAACATAATCAATGTAAACCAATACAACCTGGGGTGTAACCAGACTTCTCGAACTATACTGTAATGTACTTTTCCAGTTTTAAGCCATAAAAAATTAAGTCCCTTCTTCCTCATTTTCACAAAATGTCACAAACCAAATCATGTGTACTTATGTGTAAACCATGCAAACTGATGACTATACCTTCTATCCCAGTGTAGAAAATGAATAACATGTGATTCTGTAAACACCATACATCTTCCCTAGAATGGGTCTAAGGTATAGCTCCCTACTGAGCAGAAAAATTTCTGACAAAACCCAGGATACATTCAAGATATGGATTTCCATGTTAACAGAAATCTCAAACAGCGACCAATGCAAAGTGAATATGAAATCAGATATTGATGTGTATAAAAGAGATATCTAGAAATTCATCAAGTGTGTAACAACATATCAATTGTCTATCTGATTTGAGACAATTATTTACTTAATCACAGCATTCAATGAATCAGTGTTTCCGTAAAATTCCTTCTTTTAAATCAAATTTCTGCGAACCAAGTTTTTATTGTGTCTATGTTCTAGTAGTAAGGAGAAACCCGGAAGCATGGCCTGCATAAGTAATCAATGCTTTCTCTTCAATTTATCAGGATAACTGAAATGTAACCTCATCCATTTCAGTTAAAACTTGACAGAAACTTGACCATGGTCCAGGTAGCACCTTCTGACCCCAGGACAAGGCAATAGATGCCTGGTTCATTGCAAATGGGCCATGCCTTCACATCTCATCTCCAAGGGAAATCTCAACCATCTGAACCTATCTTACTGAAGATCAAGCCTCACACCCTCTCCGCCACTTACATCAGCATGATTTACTGGCCATAACCCCCCATACAGTGGTCCATCATTGAGGCTATAATTACCGGTCATTGTTTAGCTCTACCCTGTGATCAAAGTGCGACCCACGAACAGGTGCTCCATTTAACTCAGCTGCTATACTCTACTGTACAATACTGTATGTCAGATAAGTAAAGGGTAATTACACTGCTAACTACTGCTGATGGTGGCAGTCTTCCTGCTGGCTAAAAATACCCTGCTTTCAGCTCATCACTGGACTACATCACAGTCCTAAGACTCTCCCACTTAAGATTCATCTAGCACACAAAAACACCTGTTCCGATATTCAACAAAATTTCTGGCTATTAAAAAAAAGCTGCAGTAAATGGGGAAAGTCACTTTCTTCATACTTAACGAGAATTTCAGGTCGATTTTCCTGGTACTTGACTGTATGACAATGACAAATGTTTGACTTCATCAACAGGAAATGTAGACAATGAAAACAACTCTGGACACAATGAATATATACGGCCAGTTTCTAATAGCTAATGGACACTTGGATAGCTTCTTGGCCTACCCAGACATCAAGATAATGAGACCATTCCTTCTACTCAGTTTAGATGGAAACCCTGCATTTCTTTGTTTTATAATTTATTAGGGGTCCTTTTCTTCAGTCAGACTGATTTACTAAATATGATTTCTATAGTTCTTTACAAGACAGATGCTGTGTAACTCCCTGATGCAATCTGACGAACCGAATCTTACTGATTTATAACAATATATACAGTGGACAAATCCTATCACTATTTAGGTGGAAACCTCTCCGGATCCAACAGGGAGCGGCATTTCCATACTTCTCAATAGATATATACAGGACGGTAATATAGGAGGCAGCCTCTATTACAAGTGCCACACAGCGTTTATTATTACCATATAAAAAGTAACTTTGCTTATTGCCCGTTTGATCGCATCGACTGGAGACTACTGCAGTCGGACACAGACATACTTGGGTAAAACATCTGCCCCACTTGTCTGGTCAGTGTGACATCAGATCTCTTAAAAAATGTCCAGTGTGCTGTCTATATGCGTGAGAGCCCGTCAAGATGTGACCCCAATCTTAAATGAGCGTTGATCCTTGTTGATCAGTGCTCAGATTGTCGACTTGTTTCCTGTGATACCTCGTCACTGACCAGAATTATTGCGGAGACAGCAATTGATCAATAGACCTAAATCTCTGCCATTATTCATTATTTGCTCCTTTCTCTTCTGATGGCTAGGGTATGAATAAAACCAGTCTGGGTAATGCATCATCGTTTTTCTCTCCATTTCCTTACTCCTAAGGAGGAAATATAATTTAATTTGATAGCTACTAAAATAATACGGTGTCACAAGAATGTTTTGAATGTGTCTATAAACCCAGATAACTTATGTCTCTTCCTTAAATGTTCGACTTCTTTTCATTGTTGATTTTCTGTCATATTAAAATAACATCAAGTTCTATAAAGAACTGAAATAGCTTATGTCCTGGTAGTAATCAAAATGAAAGACAAGATTTTTGACAAAAACTGTATGACAATTTAGGAACCAGTTATAAATCTCTTTTTTCAGAGACAGAATAGTAAAGTTTATATCTAATTTTTATTTTTAAATAAAACTTCATTCAATATCTGAATGTCATGTTAAATTTCTATACCAATCAGCTATAGCATACATCAAAACATAATGATATCTATGCAAAAATCTAGGTTTGTACTTTCAATTCACTTAACAATTCAAATACATAAAGGCACGACATCAATTGACACAAAACGGATGTAGGTTAACTGACACACATCACTTATTATTTTCATGTACCATTTAAATGTACTGGCGAGAGATTGACAGGGAAAGACTGTTTGTAGTCGTCCACACCTACCATCAATCATATAACCTTTGTAGTGTCATGCACTGTCCAATGTAGCCCCTCATTCTTACATTGGACGCTTTAATAATTTCATCAAGTGCGTATGTATATAACATCAGTGATTAACCGCATCAAAACAAGACCTGAGCCACAAGATACTCAATTTAGCTCAGCGAGTATTCAATTGTTAGCTGCTCATTAAATCATTGAAAACCTGTGAAATCTAATTTGCATAGGAAAAATGTTTCCGCAGACTTCAGTTTCAACTTATCCTGACAAGCACTGGAGGAAAAACGACACTCTTGATACGACCAACTTTATACACAAGCTTCGTCTCTGCCACGATTTCCATAGTAACCAGCAAGGCATTCATCGATAGTAAGGTGCTCCCTCCCTGATCCCTGCACCCAGTGACCTTGGCTCGGTTGTCACAGCAACAGTTGTTACTCGGAGTCAAAAATAGAAAAAATACATGAAAATTTTATGACCAATCAAGAGCGATGCGGTGGTAATTTTTCAAAGCTGTGAAGACTTCATCAGACATTGGAAACCTGTTGGAAGATGTTTAGGGAGAGATGGGGGAAAGGGGCATTCCTACACACTCACATGGCTGCATTATGGTAATTGGAGAGGATCCGTCCCCATGGTTACCAAGGAACCATATGACACAACAAAACCTGGCTCAATATTAAATCCTCTGTTCAAGTGACTCACGTGATCGAGAGAAATAAGTGTTTCTCTTATCAAATTTTTTTTCTTCTGATGTTAAATTAATTTCTATGTTAGTAAAATTGATTCTATTATTTAATCTCCAGAGCATACCTGAACCCTTTACCTCATGAATATTCATGCAAAAATTCATGACTTGGTGAATATTAATTTACTGAAGCTTTAGATAGTGTAAAAAATCATGGATGTTTCTCTGCCATGCAGACTGTTTCAGATCTAAGCTACTGAGTGAGTATTGTATGAAAAAACTGAGCAAAACCCGATCAGCCACTTCTTAAAAGATATTATAACAATTCTATAAGAGGTAAAAGATAAATCAAATATATTTTTTTCTTTATACAGAAAACAGCTCCATGATATGAAAGTCATTTGCAGCCCCCCTTTTCCTCCTGAAAGTATATGATTAGAACCAGATGTCATAAAAGTCTGCTTTGATATACATATATTGTTAACAGACTTCAGCAAGACTACTCCTGCTGACATTTCAATCTACCATTTGCAATAGATAAAATTTTATAGCAGATAAACCTGGATTGAAATGGAAAATATTTGCTCAATTACATGTTTTAACACTTCTTGTTCTGTTCTTTGACAGGAAAACAGTTTCCCTTGAGATGGTTGCTAGGTTACACCAGCACCATGCTCCTGTCAGACACTGGAATCAAAACCTAGCTGGATTTGAACCTCCAACTTTCAGCATCATATTAAAACTGTGGATCTAACACCAGGCTGAACCGTTTCTGTAGATATCTGCCTCAACTGGTCTAACAAGAGAAGATTTAGAACTCCCTCCAATACTTCTACAGCATCACATTAACCATCTCAAGTAGCTGTACCTCTCAACTATCACAGGAGCTGTTGTGCTGATCTGTTTTGTTGTACTTAAATTATTTGAACAAAATGTTAATCATGTAAAGGCATCTACATATCTCAGATCAAAAGCAAAGTGAGGAGAGGGAATCCCCGGGGTCTCTTCCATCAGCGTTTCTATCTACAGGTGTTGACTGGGCTTTTCCTCTGCCAAGCAGCCACTAAGTACAAATGCATTAACCAGGACTGAACCTTGACCCCACTGCACAGTGTCTACTTGTTAACTACTTACAATGAGAAAATGATCCAGAAAATGACCCATTGCAACAGGTATACAACCAGATTAGTCCACTAGATGTTCTTTACTTTCAGGTCTTAATACTGTATCATTATTCGTTCCTCATATATGTGATATATATATGATAACCTTTTATCTCATGAATATTCACATACAAATTTACAATCTGATAAAAATTAACTTTAAATGGTATATGAAGCAATGGATTTGTCTGTACTATGCAGACTGTGTAGAATCTAAGCGATTATTATTATGCACAAACATTTCGGCAACTCCTTTCTGGAAGCCAGTGCGCTGTTATTTTAAGTATCCAAAAGTGTCTATATGAGGTATCAATGTGTCAAACTTCTCTAGAATGAGATTTGGTTTCAGTGTAGTATGATGGATACATTCAGTTTGATAAAGGTTCCATTGGTTCTAATATACAGAATAGCATATAAATGGCCATGCACGGTGTAGCTGTCCTACCCAACCGGTTGCCAAAACTGGTGCACCCGTTACACCCTGCTCACAGTGGTGTGCCAACTAATTCATCTCTCGCACCAGACATAACCACCCAATTAGCAATACAATTAAGATATCTCGAAATTAGCACAGGTCTAGCGGTGTATGTGTGCACCAGGTCACTGAAACTGGAGTCGTAATGAATTATAAATGCAAACAATCAAAACCTACTTTAACAGTATCATTTACACTGCTACTGCATTGTTTAAAAGACTGCAATCTCTTATGCAAAGACCCAGAGAAAAATGGGTATCCAAATGTTATCTGCTCCTCCCTGTCTTAGGCAATTATCTAAATGAAATCCATTTTCAGCTTCAAATTTTATTTGCTAGTTTAACTTTATTCGCTAGATTCACTTAACTCTAGATAAGGAAATTTTTAATTGCTTTCACAGATGTTCCAGAAGGGATCCATGCGGAAAGTTTTGAAGCATGTTTACAAAATCGTATGAAAATATCAAAACTGACAAAACTTCCACTTTAATTGTGTTAAACACTGAGAAAAGCTCTTTTAAACAAGATTTCAACTGGCATAAATGCTGCGAATTTGTTGCTAAGGAACGAAACTTGTCAACTACGATTATATCACCGAATGTTTCAGCTTCATCTTACAAAGATGCTGATCAAGACGAAAGAAAAGTGCAAACAGGAAATTACTTTTTGGGTTGCAATCACTTCCAAACGTAACTAATTATCAAAACTTTAATAATTAATTTATTTCATAAATCCATAAAATTTGCTCTGATAAAGACCTCAGGGTGTTCTTTGCATTGCCAAACAATTCTGATATGTTTAAAGGCATTTGAAAGCCAAATAATGCCAAATTGTTCAAAGACATTTGCATAGCCAAACAATTCCAAAGTGTTTAAAGGCCTCCTTCCTAATATTGCACATTATCAAAAAATTGAAATGGTTTTGCAACATATCCTGGAGATATGACAATTGATTTCTATATTCCATGTGACTTGAAGTATGACCGGATTTAAAAATTCGGCCTGATTCAGATATCTAGATCTCACAGAGTAGACTCATCATCTTCTGTTTTCCAGTTTGGTCAGGTTTCTCACTGTGCAGTTTGGCCTAATCAATGAATCCTAACAGTCTGATCTAATTTTAATCTAATATTGTTCTCTACATATTCAAACAGGTAGTTCCAAACTGATCCTGAGAACCAGCTGTCTGCTACACTACCTTTGCCTTTTTGGTACTGAAATTGATAAGAAATTGAAACAAAGATTTGCACAGCAATTAAAAGACCTTCATTAGAACCCCAGATCAAAGGCAACTTTAATGACATATGGCTTCCCTTTCTTCTAACTCCTGAAATGTGATTAATCTCCTATTGATTGCAGGCTCAGTACAGGAAGATCTGGACTGATTCTCAACACCATGAATGTATACCTGTTTGGTTATATAAGGAGTTAAGAAGGAAGTCTTGTGTAGACTGAACCCCCCCCCCCCAACCACCACCACCACCACCACACACACACAAACAAACAAAACAAGAGTACTGCAAGCTGAGCGTTGTGCCAACACTCATCTGTTAAATGTGTTTGAGTAATGCCGCTACAATGATGACCCAGCAATCACAATAGCTTGACTTTTTCTTTGAAACAGACGAGCTAAAAAGAAAAGAAACAAGAGGGCCATGATGGCCCTGAATCGCTCACCTGAGTACCATTGCTTCAACTGATGTCAAGGTTTTAAAACAGACAAGGATTCTGATATAACTTAATCTAAAACATTTTACCCCTGACAATACTACACACCAAATACCTAAGCAATGGGCCATATGGTTTCAGAGAAGACTTGGGCGCAGGGTCATTTATCACCGCAGGGCCAAGACTTTGAAAATCTTTGTAATGAACCATTAGATGCTACTACATACCAAAAATCTTAGCTCTAGGCCTTATTGATTCATAGAAGAAGATTTTTTAAGATTTTCCTATTTCATTTATCACCATAGGGCTATGATTTGTACAATCTTGGTAGTGGCCCATAAGATGATGCTTCATACCAAATATCTAAGCTCTAGGCCTTATGGATTCATAGAAGAAGATTTTTTAACATTTTTCTATATAACTCTATGTAAAACAAGTGACCCCTGGTGCGGGGTCATTTATCACCATAGGGCTATGATTTGTACAATCTTGGTAGTGGCCCATAAGATGATGCTCATACCAAAAATCAAAAGGTTAGGCCTTGTGGTTTCGGAGAAGAAGATTTTTTCAAGTTTTTCCTATGTTAGCCTATGTGAAATCAAGTGACCCCTGGGGCGGGGCCAATTTTGACCCCAGGGTCATAATTTGTACAATCCTGGTAGAGAGTCATAAGATCATGCTATATACCAAAAATCAAAAGGCTAGGCCTTGTGGTTTCAGAGAAGAAGATTTTTTAAATTTTCATTTTTAAAATCTATTTTTAGCTCCTGTGACCTAATTATGCGATGGACCAGAACCATTTATACAACTTTAGTAGAGCTTCATCCAAGGAACATTCCTGCAAAATATTTTTCAAATTGGCCAAGCCGTTTAGGAGGAGATGTTGTTTGAAGCAATTGTTGACGCCGGACGCACGGACGCACGGACGCACGCACGCACGCACGGACGCACGGACGACGGACGACGGACGCCGGACAAAAGGCGATCAGAAAAGCTCACCTTGAGCACGTTGTGCTCATGTGAGCTAAAAAGAACTTGAAGGAAACCATGAGCCCTTTACCTCATAAAGTATAGGTGTGTTTTGATGTCTTGGCAAACAGAGCACAGACCCTGATCAGAAGACCTCCCTCCAGAAGCTGTCTGATCTGGGTTTCCTGTTTCCTCATACAATATTGTAAATCAGGCTCAAAATATACCAACAATGCTTAGTGCTAAGTTATTAAGGAATAAAATATTTGGTTATTTGTATTATATAAACAAGACTATAATGAAATTCACCTTTAAGTATGTAAGTGTTAATTAGCACTGTTGGTGGAATTTGACCCTGGTTCTACAAAAGAAAATACAATGTTTCATGTACCATTCAAAGTTCAATACACTAATACATTCATCAAGTCATAAATTTGCTCATGAATACTCATGAGATAAAGGTTATTTTTTGCTGCAAGCAAGTAACTATTATAACTTGCAAAAGAAAACAGAAGATGAGATAATTTGATGTCATGACAGTTATGATTTCAATTGACCCCCCACCCCCCCCACACACACAATGAACTTTTACTCTTTCTAATCCAGAATCATCAACAAAACACATTTCTTTATCATTTAACACTCTTGATCAGGATTTAACTTAGGTGTAAAGGAAGCATTTAAATAACAAATAATTTCCCTTGGGAGACACCGGTTTTATCAGAGCCAATGGCATATCTAGGTCAAACAAGAAGTTCATATTCTTTTTCTTTTGTCATGTGCCTTCACAGAGCAAACAAAAGATTTTCAAGCCAACCTCCACTATAATTAAGAAATCCCAGTTTACAACAAAACTCTCTGTTTCCCAGCAACAGTTTATCTATTTATGTCCCGATATCATAATGGTAAAGCTGTTAATAACCCCCCTGAGCAAGATATACTGTACTGCACTGTACCGCACAGATTATTACCTGACTCGTGTAAGACTACAGGGAATCCCAGTGAGATTAGGGTTTAGGCTGTAGGTACATCATTGAAGTGGTTACAAGTAAATGTCTAAGGACCAATTTCTCAATAACATATAATGTGTTAAAGTAAGATTTCTAAGCTATAACTCAAAGGTAGGGACTTCGTATTACATTTGAGTTTAAGCCTCAGAGATCCTATTTTAATAATTTTGTAAGGTCTGCATGATTCCATGCAAGCCACACAATGTTATTTAGGATCTTGTCATACAAGCTAGGCGGCCATTACCATTAAACCTCACTACCATTTAACACCATTAACATCATTTCAATATAAAACTTACACTTTAACCCTTTCCCTCATATAGACTCATTTTGACGCACTCAATAGGTACCACATAAAGCCTGATCAAAACCTTAAAACCAACCAGACCATTGAGGAGCAGCGAACAGCATAAAACCTGATCAGCCTGCGAGTAAGATCAGCCTGCGAGTTACTCGCAGGCTGATCTGGTTTTATGCTGTTTGCATAGGTCTTTTCAAGGTATCCTCTATGAGGGAAAGGGTTAAGATAAAAATGAAGTCATCAGCCATCATCCCCCTGTCATTTACAAGATAAAGCCTCATGTCGTACAAGTCGACAGGTGTAACCACAAACTACTAGGATCCCATTTCAACGGTCCAGCAAGACTGGGTGTACAGAATATTAAAACTGTACCCTCTATAATATAATTATCCTCTCTATATATCAAGCCACAATAATACTGACTGGTAGTATAATACAACATTTAAGTTGCCCGCTGGTTATAGTTCATGCTTAACCCTTTCCCTCATATAGACTCATTTTGACGCACTCAATAGGTACCACATAAAGCCTGATCTGCAGAAAACCACAGTTAAACCTTACCAAATTTAATTACAAAATCCTCATTTCAAGACCACTGAGGAGCAGCAAACAGCATTAAACCTGCTTGCAGGCTGATCTAGTTTTATGCTGTTCGCATAGGTCTTTTCATGTTGTCCTCTATGAGGGAAAGTGAACAGTTTCCTATACGAGCTTACATCATTTCCTTTCAAATCTCCTTCATAGCATGCAAATAAGGAGAATGACCTCTTTGACCTGAGATACCAGGATGATCAGGTTTTTAACTGTTTACTACCCTTCAACAACTTAATAGTAAGATGCTTAAAGTCAGTTCAGAATGTTATCACCTTTCATCATTACCTGGCTTTTCAATGTCTAAACAATGTTTGTTTATATGTTTCGTTTAACGCCCCACTAACAGAATTTTAGTCATTTGGAGATGATTCAGAAGTTCTAACCACTCAGCCACCAGGGATGGTCTAAACAATGTTAAATTGAGCATCTGAGAAAAACTTATTAATAAGACAGCCTCTAAAATAAACTTAACTTATCCCGTAGCTTACGACAATGACCTAGATTGGTGACCATGTGTCAATTAAGCTGAAACTTAATTCTGTAAGTCTCTAATGTAGCTGCCTTCTCTTTTAGGACGACTGATCAGTTTTGTCATGACCTAATGAAAAAGCGGCTACAGACCTGATTCAAATCCACTCATGTCAAACCCAATATACAGCCTATTGTGTGTCAATGTATGTTGTATTGTGTGCCGGCTAAAGGGTGACATAAAGTCTATCAAGTTTATGCAAATCTACCCATTAAATTACGTTTACCTAGTTTCCATTGTCAATGGCCTTATTTCACAAAGAGAACAAAGGTCAGGAGGACAATGTAAACTGAATATGATTTTTAATATACTAAGTTAGAAAGCATGTACCCATATTTCAGGATTTTTTCCCCTTTTTTTTTAAATTATTATCTTTTTTTTTTTTTTCAAGAAACATACTTTATTGTTTGCAAACTATAAATAGATAAGCATTTAACCTTTTACCTCATGAATATTCATGTCAATTTATGAATTGATTAATATTAATTTAATGAGCTTCAAAAAGTACATGTGACTAAGGATTTGTCTTTGTAGAATCTGAGCTACAATATTGTACAAGCAAATAGAGGAGACCCTGATCAGGCAGATCCTGGAAGGTCTGCTGCAGTGTGTCAAAATAACTGTATATGAAGTAATGGATAATGTAATACTATAAATAATGCATTATGTTTTTATGTCTTTAAGTTCTAATCCCATCATCTTTTTAATCATACACCAAAAAGGCCATGCAAAATAAACAAGAGTTGTCAGAACGACACATATCTCTCCCCCCCCCCCCCCCCAACACTCCTATCGAGGTCACCGTGACCTTGACCTTTGACAAAGTAACCCCAAAATCAATAGGGGTCATCTCCTAGTCATGACCAATATCATCGTCTGAAGTTTGAGGAATGTGGGCCCATGCATTATCCGGTTATCGATTGGAAACAATTTTTCCATTTGAGGTCACTGTGACCTTGATCTTTGATCAAGTGATCCCAAAATCATAAGGGGTCATTTACTAGTCACGACCAATCACCCGATTAAGTTTGAAGAATGTGGGCCCAAGAGTTCTCCAGTTATTGATCGGAAACAAAATGGTCTACCAACAAACCGACTGACTGACCGACCGACCGACATTAACAAAACTTCTTCGAAGTGGGGCATAATAATTATTGAAGCCATGTAGACCACATCATAATAGGTGCTTTAAAAAAACTATTTCAGAAGGAAACGACCGCATTACGTTCTATTTCTTATTCAAATGACCTATTCAAGAGGGCATTACATATACATATTGCATGCTACTCTCCAATAATGTATGACTACAGAATATAAATGAATCTCTACTTGCTTACATAATAATTAAATACATGGAGTAAGGTGACAGCTGCAAATGTCAATTCTATAGAAGAAAGATGTTCAATACAGCTTGATGCAACATATACTGCCATGATATGTAAGGTCTAGAACATGCATCCTCTATGATAAATAGGTCAGACTATCTGCCTCAGGAGCAGGATGTCGTGAGTTTGATCCCCAAACGTCGTTCTAAGCTATACTCTATACTCAACAGTTCAAGAGTTGGTTGGCTGGGTTAATGTGATTGGGTGTGGTATCATGCCACTTGTCTATGGCGTAATACTGCAATGTGGCAGCACTGTATCTGTCTCAAATAGACATAGTTTCCAAATCACTAAAATGCTGATGGTGGGACGTTAAACCCAACAAATAAACAAGCAAATATAGAACAGTCACTGTGGTTTTTTAACATTTTTCATCCATTTATAATGTGATGGAACATTCATTCTCCTGGGTACTTTCTTAACACTGTAGCTTTATGCTGTTCTCCCAGGGTCAAACATAAAGGTCAAGGTCCACTATTACTATATGACCTGTCCATAGAAACGTATCTATGAAGTTCATAACCTCCTTAAACCTTATGACTCTGTCATGGAAATATATTTTGTGAAGGTTGTGACCTGTAAAACTAGAAACTCTGAAAAATAGCCATGGAAATACATTTCTTGGTAAAAATTAGTTGATAGGTCAGATTGGTCTGCTTTGGTAATAAATCTTTGGATGTAATAAACTGCTAAAACTATACTCATATTGCCATGGAAATACTTTCCTGTTACTATATACATATATGGGGGGACAAAACCTATATTTAAACACATCATTTTAGCTGATAATGTATCCAAAACTCATTCATCCTGAATCTACCAAACTTGGCCCGCCTTCCTCATAAACAACATCTTTTATCCACTTTCTATTTGCAAATACAGATTTTTGTAAGCTTTAAAAGCTTAAAATGACCTAACAGAGAAGAAAAGAGTACCCTAAATTTATTGTGCATTAAACTACATAGATTATCCGCCGCATGTCAAGCAGTTAAACAGTAAAAAAGAAAAAGTCTTTAATCAATAAACTTCTCAGAAAAAACATCTTACGCTAGACAAAAACTGTGTCCAAGTTTTTAGTTAGATGGTAGCATCATGATATGGACAACTTAATGTACCCTCTAAAATGGAGAATACTGAGAAATGTCTGTGTTGCAGTGGTTTATACACAAGGTGTTGCAGTGGTTTATACACAAGAGCCCGGTGGAAATTACCATTATAAAACTTTATGTCTAAAATGTTCCTTCCTTTATCATGTCAGGTCTTGCAATTTATTGTTTGGCTCATATTTTCCAAACAAATCCCTTCAGCAAGCTTTGATTATTGCAACAATATATTCTGAGTGTCTCTATGAAGCTAGCCAAAAAGACTGTCAGGCAGAGGACGGATGTCCTTCCATAAAACTGGTCGTTTTGCTGGGGCTGCCAAGAGATAAACAGAGTTCAATAGTTATATGATACATATTACGAAAGGGATCGCCAAGAGAGTCAAGCAGTTCTAGCATTTGAGTTCTTTCTCTAACAGAACTTGGCAGTAAGATAAGAAGATGGACCCTTCTTATATTTAATCCGATTCAAAGAATCCTGTCCTGTACTGAGCATGGCTCTCCTATGCCTGACAGTGTCCCTACCATATAGCTTTAATTTCCTATACTCTACAGCTTTGCAGCCATCAAATTCATGGTAACAAATCAACGAGGTCTAGAATTAATTGACGAGAAGAAAAAAAAAAGATCAATCAGTTACTGTGGAGCTCCTGATGAGAACCAAGCCTGCCACAGTTCAGGCTGCATCAGACTGGTAATTGATTGGACGGTCAGGTCGCAGATTTACCTCAGAAATGTATTCTGTCTTCATGGACATTAGCCCAATGAGGCCATGGGGGCAATGCATCCTGTAGGTCATTACTGCTTCAGAGTAGAAATACAAATTTCAAAAGCACTGGAGAAAAACCTATAGCGCTAACAGCTTGGAAACTGACAAAATTTCATTTAACATTTAAAAACCCAACACATATGGTAAGAAAAAAACCTTAACTTTTCAATATATAGAAAAATTTGGCTTTTTCCTAATTCACTCAAGTTTCAACATGTAATTTAACCATACTGATGAATACCACCTCCTGAGCTTTGTTGTAACAGAAATACTGCTCATTACTCCGGATTTCTTCAGAAAGTTTCAGAATAACCAACAGATGTGCTCACTAAGAAGTATTGCTTTACACAGAAAGATATTGACTCCCTGGAGGATGGTTGTTGAGTAAAACCTGTTTACGGAACACTTTTGTTAACAACTGCCTACTTAAACGTTGCTACATTTAAAACAATAAGGAAATAAAACTGCTTGACACTCTTGACTGTGGTACTAAAACTTTCCCTTGTTACCACATCAGGATGGCAATTTGCAGGTGATACAGTCACAGTAAGATTCCAGAAGACTAATTACTGCTCCCTGCAGAAGAGTAAACATACAAATGATACAGACAATTGATCTCTCCCTAGGTACAGACAAATTTATAGACATACAGATAAGGGGGGTACTCCTGTGACAATACCTTGGCCAGGATCGGTTTGTTTTATGGCTTGCAGAGCATGGGGGTGGGGAAACAAGACAGGAAGTACCCGACAGGAAGTTGCATGATAACAGTGTGTGAACTTGCACTTTCTGGTGCCGCTAGATCTCCTATAGACTCCTCTACATCTCCTGGGTTTTATGATAGTTTGTAAGACAATGAAAGCAGCTATCTTTATCACTGTGATCATAGATCTCGATTCCAGTAATAAATGGACATACAGGGCAATAAAAGCTCGCCTGACCCTATCTGCCAGGCAATAAACGACCTTGAGTGGGCCTTAAACTGGCTATTGTAGACAGGATAGGGGCTCTCTGACCATGGCTGTAGTGATTAATTAATAAGAAGATTAAAGGAAGTGACCACTTCTCCAGTTTAACATTCTGTGAAAGATAAATACCTTTGGCCTTTCAAATTCCTAAAGATACAGAAATTCTAACGAGTCCAAACAAAGATTTATAACACCAAGCCTAAGCGCAAAAACAAGTACCACAACACTGGTTCATGTTACATTCTCCCATGTTAGATTACCCTGTTTCTTTAAATATAAACTTAATAATGATATCAGTAATGCCAGCATTGTGAGACATTCTTCAACATATTAGCACAGCTCTGTCAACCTCTGCCTCATTTCCTTTAAATTCTGAAAGCCATCGGTTAAAAAATCTAGCAAAGCAACCTTGAACAATGACAAAACTATCATAGTTCAATAGCAAAATCTGAGACTCTCCAGGTCTTAAACGGAGAATGTGGTCCAACAAATTGTTGACAAGCTGGGAATAGGGAGATTTCACTTGACAAAGCCATGCACTTCCTCATCCTGATATAAAGCATGCAGTTGGAACTGCAACTTCCTAAACTAATATTGACTCAACATCCCGTAAAATGACAATAAAACATTCTCTTCTGATATTTCATCATTAAAAAGCCTCTTTATTTTTTTTTCCTATCTAAAAATTAGAATTTGCAGAGGAAAAAAAATCATCCTATCATCCATAAAAACATGTTGTTGATGAATCCTTCAAGGTGGTTTTCTTTTTCATATGGAATATGATTAGATCCATAAAAATTCTGCAGCACACAAACGTTAAAACTGTTTTGGAATGCAAGTAAAAGCTGGAGTGAGTGTGACCAGTCAGGGTCAAATTGGACTTGTCCTTTCTTCATTTTGGACTGCAACATTAGTTGTTTATGGGGGGTGCTTGCTATAAAGTATTGACTGAAAAGCCAATAGTGCAGACCATGATCAGGCTGCACAGGCAGTCACAAATGCCCACAGCATTGTAAGGGTTAAACACAAGCTAGACGTCTATATGACTAATGTTGTGAGGCTGTACGCTGTCAAATGAAGCCTCCACTGACAGCTGGGTGCCAATTACCCACTTGTATTCTAGCTCGGTGAAAGGAGAAGAGACCTGTCTCCTAATGTCCATCATGCTTAACCCTTTCCCACATATAGACTCATTTTGATGCACTCAGTAGGTACCACATAAAGACTGATCTGCAGAAAACCACAGTTAAACCTTACCAAATTTAATTATAAAGTCCTCATTTCCAGACCACTGAGGAGCAGCGAACAGCATAAAACCTGATCAGCCTGCGATTTACTCGCAGGCTGATCTGGTTTTATGTTGTTTGCATAGGTCTTTTCATGGTTTCCTCTATGAGGGAAAGGGTTAAGTCTATCTGACAAACTCTTTACCACAATTAGATTTTTATCGATTTCCCATCGATTTGGGAAACATCAGTAGAATATCATAAATATTTATTCTTTCTTGTGTCGACTGCATATTTGTAATTAAATTATTGTGCGAGTACCCACATAAATTCTTTCATAAGAAAGTAAAACAATTAAGTGAAATTATTGAGATATCTCAAAACTTACATCCCCCCCCCCCCAGAAAATGCTTCCAACTGAACAACACTTACTGCAGGCACACTTGTCTGAAGCACTGACTGTTAAATATCAGCTACTTGTTTCAATAAGTGTCTTTTCTCACCAGACTTTCAGGGAAATGATCCAGGACATATGGTCATGCAGGAAACTGTGACAAACCTGTGCAGGCACTATGAGACGGTCCACAAAATTGCAAGCAAATACCAGTGTTCAACTCACCAGAAATATCACGCAACTAACTGAGATGTGAATGTCTTCATTTTTATGACACACTAACTGCAGGGTGACATTTCGCTTTGAAAAGTGTGTTGTCGTTAATTCGACAGCCTCCAAAATCCTCGTCTAACCGTTCAAAACTTTCTCACAGACTTGCGTGTGAAAAAAGTGAAGTACACAGAACTGCTGGAGGAATTACATAACTAGGAATAATAGTTGCTTTTGATTTATACTGCAATTATGCCCAATGAGACACTGCTATTGTCTGAAAATTATTCCATTTTGATTTATCTTGCATGCTACCCTATCCCCTTACCATACAACAAATTGTTTTCCAAAGTGCATACTGCATTACCCATTCAATTACAAGCGGCTGTTTACAAGGTAAGCCATTTGGACAATGTTTCCTACGAAAATCTCAAGATAAATGGTTGAAGTTGTTCTCCTAGTTCCAGGCACTGTGTCTGTGTAAAATCTTAATATATCAAGATACAGTAAACCATGTCTTTCTTGTACAAATCGAGACTCAAATTTCTGTACCACTGTATCCAAAGTTTTGAAACATTTTCTTCTTGACAACCATTAATCATTCAGTTTCTCTACAGTACCATTTACTGTGTTCTTCAAAGTCTAAGATAAAAGAATCAGTTAGTTTGTTTTGCTTGTTGTCTGCTGGGTTCAACATTTCAGTCATATTCATAGTGCTGCCACACTGCAGTATCACTCTGTAGACATAAGACATGATACCACATGCAGTCACATTATGAAAACCAGTCCTTAACTACCCTTTTATGCTTAGCGCCAAGTAAAGGAGCTGTACCAGTACCTATACTTACAACTTTGGTCGCAGCCAGAGATTGAATCCAGAGCCTCCTGCTCCCGAGGTGGACACTCTAACCACTCGGCTACCGGAGTTGGTGTAAAAGAATCAGTGAAAATACCTTTGTAACCAAAAATAATGAAATTATGCATTCAACTATCTTCACTGAAATAAAATCGGGGAGTGTTAACCAATCTGATCATTCAACACAATTAAATTACTGTTGTTGTGTTTTCGTCTACCATCACTGAAGCAGTATTTTTGTAAATAGCATTTTTAATCTCAGCTAATTACAGTAGGAAGACTTGAGATTTAGGCACCCAAGTACTTACAGCATACAATTAAACTCTGTTCCATCCTAAAATATGTGCAGTGCCTCAATTTATTTCCCATCCTATTCAACACTTCAATTCTTACAAATATGTCAATGCAGCTTTTTCCCCTGACACCAACAAATTTTCGTGTTATCTATTCCACCCATTGTCCTTGGCTATAACTACCTTATTATTTGTTTTATCACCGCAATTTAATGGAAACTAAAGGTTACACCAGACAACTGTTTACACTCTTGTATTGTTTGCAGGAAAACACTGTCACATCATTAAAAGAGATGTCACAATTGCAAATGTCAACACGAAGCATGAATTAATCTGATAAGTGATTGAGATAATGTAAACACTGAGGCTGCACATACAGGAAGTGCTCTTCATCACCTCTGGAACTCCAAGTCTGTGGAGTCATGCACACAGCTGCAAGGGACACAAAATAGTTTGGAACCAGTCTAAAATGACAGATGCAAGGGAAAGAAATTGTTTGGAACCAGTCTAAAATGACAGGAAGTGCTACAGTATCTTTCTCTGACATTACTTTTGTTACTGATAAAAAAATAAAAAATATTTCTGATTTCAAAAGCTTTTGTTTGTTTGTTGGGTTAAATGTCCTGCTGACAGTATTTCAGTCATTTAGAGACAATGTAAGCTTGAGACCGATATAGTTTTGTCACACGGCAGTATTACAACATAGACATATGGCATGATACCACATCAGTCACATTATCCTGACACCAGGCCAACCAGTCCTGCAACTATCATTATATGCTGAGCATCAAGCATGGGTCTGCATTATAATACCAGTACCATATCTTATGACTTTGGTAATACTATGTTGGGGCCAGAGATCAAACCTACAACCTCCTGATTCCAGGGCAGACACTCTAACCACTCAGCCATCAGGACCAGTCTCTAAAGCCTTTCTTACATAAATTATGTTGTTATCAAAATATAAACAGACATTACATTTTTTTAAAAATTTCAGTTAATAAAATAACAAAAGTTTTAGATCAGCAAAATTCTATATTGAGATTTATATGTATGCATAAACGCTGCACCTGTTGGATTCATACAGACAAGATAAGATTGTAGTGTAAACATTCCTTTGTGCTTGTAAACCAGGGATAGTACAAGGGCATGGCTTATAAACACGTTTCATTCAGGTGGGTCTTTCTGTCTGTTTTACCTACAATGTGACATGCTTTGAGTTGAGGTATAACAATAAACATTGATCTCTGTAGATGGGTTTGGTTGTGTTTTGCAATGCAAAAAGTGGTCTTCATTTCCTCTCCAGTATCATTAGCAGCAGAAGCAGCAGCAGCAGCTGTGAATAGCTGAAGCAGCAGGATTTAAGAATCTGAATTTTCTTTTTTCATGTTCTTTTTCAACTTTCAAAATCAAGTTCTGGAATAATCATTTTCTCTGACTTCCTGAGAGACCAAGATTACTAAGGGGCATCCATCTGAGAAACTCGACTACCTTGTGTTTGAACAGCGGGAGGTTAGACAATAGTTTCCTCATTAGACCCCGTAACACTCACCTCATTTGGTCACAAAACGTAGTAGCGACGAAATTCAATAACACTAATGAAAATATTCCAACTTTCCTTGAACTTGGACTCTCAACAAGTTAATGCAAATCTTCTCTTGCAACTTGTCCTTGCCGAGAACGTAATTAGGTAGGTGAAAAAAAACTCACAGCTCTTCAGACAGAAAATTTGAACAGTTTGAAGCTTTGGAACAAGCGAAGCTTAATTTACATTTTACTTCCATCATGAAATACTGAAAACTTTTGTGTTTGCTACAAGTACAAGCCCTAAATCAAAATTCAGACGCAATTGATTGAGTAATGGTGAAGTGCTACTCTTCAGCTGTTAAAGGATCAACTTGTTGAATTTCTTCAGCACCTAATTAATTTGTTTTTATAATCTACCTACTTTACTTTCACCTTCTGACTCAAGTTTCCAATTAAATTTCAAGTGGAAAATCATGTTAACTATTTGTGATTTTAAGGGTTTAATGAAGATATAAAACATACCAAATAAAAGCTATGAATGATTGTTTTTAGCCTTTGCAACTAAATGAAATTTCAACTGAGACCTGAATGAAATGCATTTTTTTTTCAGTGAAAAACTATGAGGTATAATTGAATAAAAAGGTATTTCATATAAGAATATGGTCTATATGAATTAATTCTGCAGGGCAGCCTCATTGTTGTAACATGCCATAGGTAAGTGGCATGTCTCTATACCTTGTCACACGAACCGTACATGGAGCCAGTCAGTCCTGGAATTACTAGGATATCCGGAGTGCCAAGCAGATGAGGCCAACCCAGTCTTACCCTCGTGTCTGACAGTCAAGTGTTACAGGAGACTTCATGGCATCAGTTTATAAGATATAATGTTTTTCTTCATACTAAAGTTCTTAACTTTAACTCAACTTTCTTTGATGGCTCCTTGGATCGACCAGCACTTTACACCTGGGAAGGATTACCTCCCCTCATGACATTTGTTTATGTATAAAAGAGTCTTCCCCCACCTTCAGGTCCTAGGTCTTACTATACTGGACATGCATGCATAATTGACCATAGTAGGTGTCTTTTAAGTCAGAGGGTTGTTCAAACCCATATCCTTCAGATACAGAGTCATGTATGGTGGGACCACAGCGCATACGGCTTCATCCACAGTAAACTAAAACAAGAACCTACCCTCTCCTAACAACAACCAGCAGAAAAATCCAATCTTCACATAAACAGATCAAATAGTTCACCCCTCAAGCAGACCACTTAAATAATTGTAGCATTGAAATGATCAACACCACATATTAGGTACCTTAAATATTGATGGCCCATTTATCATCTGCCGCTAGCAGATTCCGAGATTCCTCTGATCAGGACTGATCGTAGCTATAAGTAGCTTAAACACCTGCTATGGTCAAGGTACAATGTGTGTCCGATAGAACCAGGTCAAGGAGGACAGGATCGTTAACCTCCAGACAAATGTCACGATGGATCTGTCAATATTAGCCAGGCTCAGCTGATACAGAACATATTGATATAGAAATATAATTACACATTAACATACAACAATACAGACATGGACTCCCTCATCTGATTAGTGACCCACTCTGGGAATTTCCAGGAATGTGGGACAAATAACAGCCTGTCAATGATACCTGTGTGCAGAGAAATATGCATATTTTATCTGGCCATACTGAAACATGCAGTTATCTCTGCAGTGCTGCAATTAAAGCCATCATTTCATTGGTAACCATGGCACCATGCATTCCGTGTAACTTTCACCCAAATAACAACAGATATTTTGTGTCACAACTTAAGTTTTGTTTTTTATTTTTCATTTCAACATTTCATCTTATGATGATACAAACTCAGCATTCAGCCATAACTCATATTTTAGTTAAAACTGGTTTCTGCTTTTTTAACCTCTTCTGATTGCTTTATATAATTAATTAATATAAACTAGACTTTACCGAACATGAACTTTCAGAACATTTACTTATCCTTCAATCAGCAAAAACTGCAACGAAATGAACTTGTATGGCAAGTATAACTTGCAGAGATTACACTGGTATGTCCATCTTATACAGGTGTGCAGTGTGCAACAGTAAAAACTTAAATTGACGAGGTGAGCTGGGAACCAGCCTATAACAACTGAGATATCGCTTATCTCCGAATAGAAGTCCTGACATCTACGGCTACTATAGCATGCATTTTACAATTACTTCTGTGGTGATATGCTACAGGTCAGCTGATGGGAGTCGAGTGTAGCTACAAATTACAACAAATTACCAATTATACGTGTGTAAATTGAAATTGAAGCATATTCAGTTTTCACTTATCATCTCCAGCTATCTGCTGGATGGTACTCTATCTCGGCCAGTGGAGATACAATGCTCGACTGATTGTGATATCATGAGACATCGGTATTACCTTCCGCTGGCTTGGGGAATTAGCGAGATCTTTCCGATCGTCTTGAGATGAGATAAAGCCAAAAACAATTGTTTACAATGCTTGACTCAGATTTCAGGTCAACAAATAAACATTGACTGATAGTCTTAATCATATCACCCAGATCACAGGACAGCACAATAAACACTACAGCAACACGTATCTCATTCAAGAAAACCTCTCCACGCTTCTGCTAGCCTATGCTACATTCGGAATGGAACAAATGAAAGCTTGCAATTTGTTACCATGCATGCCATGCCAGGGTATCAGCCTAAACAAAATACCTCTGTTTACATTATCATTATGGAAGTCCTTACTGATGCCATCCCCTGCTTACAAATCCCCCCTGACACTGATAAAACCTGAGGTAATCCAAATGATTGGAGAAACAACTTTCACTGTTTTCTACACCCACAATATATGCCCTAAGAAGCCAGTGGCAGAAGAAAGTCTGTGTTCATCTGTACATCCGTAATAAGATAAGGACCCTAGCGATTGAGACATCCAGAAAACAACAAGGTCGGAAAAGTTCATCGGGTTGATAATATTTACTGATCCTAAAAATGCCAACCTTCTGTTGGCCATATCAGGGATTTAATTAAAGGCATACAAATGAACATTATATCAAACTTGGTTACAGGACAAACGGACAGCGGTGAAAAAATGCCCCTGATTAAGTTATACAGAATGTCCATATCAACAGAAATATTTCTGAGTCCTATTATTAATCTTAACTTGGGGATTGACAGACATCAGGACAGAATCACTGAAGTACAACTTAATAGAAATTATCAGATGGCTACTTCACCAGGGCAAAGGAGTAGCTTCATTTCCCTAGGTCCAATACTGGAATACTCTTTTTCATGACAGCTAAACTCATAATGCTAAGAAATAAATGTCATTAAAATATGATGTATATATACATAACTGGAATCCCCAGCATTCTTGATATCATCATTATAAAGCCCTTCTAGCAATCAGTTATAATCAAGAACAGAGAGATTTATTAAGACACTTATATTTCAATCTTGATACTCCGCTTTCTTGCCCACTCTTGATAAAACAATATCCAAAGGCTGCATTTAGCTATTTCAAGCACAAATTAAAATCCATAAATGAAAATGATCTCTAGATATCTGAGATACTGCCCGAGAGGAACGTTTCTCCGACTGTTACAAGTGTAAATACATTGTACTTGTCAGCAAGGGACCTCTAGAAACTCATCAGCAGAAATATCTAGCTTCGATCAGTTTCTTCTCCTTTGTGTTTGAAACATTTCTTGTTAGCGTATAGTTTAGATTTCAAAAGTAGATAATGCATTTATAAGGTTCAGATATAGGTTGAAAAAGAAATGCTCAAAATAGAATAACAACTATAGAATTATTTTATAGGATTTTTTAACATGAAATAGAAGTACTGTAAAATCAGTAATTTTCATAGACATTAATTCTCGTTGACATTAAATTTCGATGATTATGTACTTAAAGGGAAGTTCTTGGGTACATTTATTCAAGGATCTATGTTCTAAAAAATATGAGGTCTATATAAGAGACATGTTTTCGCGGGGATTAATATTCGTGGATAAAACACTCCACAAAACCTACGAAGATTATAGTCCCATGAGAATTAATGATTTCAAAGTATTGCATTTGCTGCCTTACACTCAAGGGCTGACCAAGAAATGTTCATATTGGGAAAGATGGAACATTTACACAGTCAGCCCTATAGTCATGATGTTTCAAATAATAATAATATACAAAAAGATATTGAAGCAAACAAAAGACCAGTATGCCATTATGATGAATGATCATTCCCTATATAGAAAAAAAGCAGTCAGGATGCACATTTCTGACCATTAGAGGGCTCCGGTCATACTGTAATTTTACGTCATAAATCAAGAGTCGTTCCCATGGTAACGACACTGCTGGACAAAATGACCAAAGACAGCTGGGGTTGACAGATTGTTCAAAAATAAACGTTAATCTGGTGCTGGGGAAGTCCCTGTTGCCATGGTGATATATCATCCTGACAGTCTGGAGGAGTAATCCCCGTTGCCCTGACATGCCTTGACATTTAGATTCAGTAAGATGATGCTGGCTCAACACCAACAACAGGGGGTTAATTAGACATGCCCCCTGAATCCCTTTAAACTACCAACACTTTTCTGATTTAGTGGACTGGGGCCTATAAGAATTCCAGAAGACCCACTAGGTGACCACTGGCAAACAAAGAATGACTCATTCCTTTTTGATGAAGCAGCTCATTACGCACAAGTTATTGGTCATTTTATAGCGTATTATTAGTTGATATCAATTCTACGGACCCACATGTCACGGTTTAGTTTAAAGCAAAATGCATTTCCACATTAATTACTATGGCAACTATGAAGAAGTCTGCAGTAAAATACGGAAAGCTATCAACAGAAATATGCAACAGTTTCTCTGATTTTGACGCTTCACTTAAATTTAGAAAGAAAAAAAAATCCCAACAAAAATCAACTAAAAATGGCCAAGATTCATCAAATATGAAACCAAAAAGTTAAAAAATGAAAAATTTAAATGTACTTTAATCATGCATGTTCTGAAAGCATCAATTTTATTATGGCCACTGTGGCAGATGCAGTCATTTTTAAAAGCAATGTCGTATGCTGCAGCTTAAACATGGCAGCATACCAGTTGGATTAATCTGTCATCCCCCCCCCCTTTTTTTTTAAAGAAGGGGCTTCTTATTAGCTCCATCCTTCTTCTACACGGCCATCATATTACTGCACAACCAGGTTTTACTGCTAAAACAGAGAGCACTGCACTGTCAATTTACAAAATAATCCCATTTCCTCGTCAGTGCAAAAAAACAGTGCAAATTGGGAATATCTCTTTTCTTTAAAATATTTGTTCATGACATTTACGGAAGAAATTAGTGAGGGCAACTCACCAGTATCCTGGTCGATGGTGAAGTATTTGCCGCGATCGAATCTACTGATGGCGTAGGTCAGTCTCTGACCTGGATTCTGGTCAAGGTCAAATGCCTGCACGTGTGCAACAAACTGACCACCTTCGTTATTATTCTCCCGTACACTGCCATAATACACAGGTTCATAAGTCAAGGGGATGTGGTCATTGGTGTCCTTAACCTCAATATAAACCTCCAAACGGGAATGCAGGGGAACCAGGCCATGATCTTGGGCATAGACTGTAAGCCAGTAATGGGTGGCTGTTTCCCGGTCCAGTACTTGGCTGGTGCATATTGTACCTGAAATTATAAAACATGAGCTCAGATTATGATTTCTTCACATGAATGGATTTCATGCGGAATATTATGATTTTAAAAAGTGAGTATATTTACTTTTGCAATAAATTTATGTTTAATTTTAAAACTTTAACAGTCCATAAACCACACATAATGTCACGGATACATTTCCGCTAATATGCCTGCAGTGGTTGCTGGAGAATGTGTGAAAATTCATTCACTTCATGACAGCTGACTGCAAAGGCTTGCACAAGTTTTATCACACACATTATCTCTAATTAAAGAGCAAACAAAAACGTTGCAACATCTGTTAAATCAAATGGACCATCAAAAGTGACAAAAAAATCAACTTCAATCAACTCATAACGACATAATGAAATGAGTTATCTGCCTAAAAAACTTGTTGAGCTGATTCTTCAGTAACCCTGTAGAAAAAAAGAAATGCTCAAATCTACTGGCATCTTTTAAGTGATCTGGGTTTTTAAAAGTTTAAGAATTCAAAATTGGGTATCTAACTTATAAAGATATGAAATACAGGTTTGCAGAAGACACCGTAATCCAAACATTTCCAATCAAAATCTCAATTTTCAGCTCTCAGCAAAAACAGAAATCCTTGTAACAGATAGAAGGAAACAATTTCACAATAAAAAACAATCTGAATATTTTCTCCAACAGAATTTGAAGTGGCCTACATTTGCAATGAGAAAAGCAGAAATTTTTACAACTCAAGACTCTGTCACGATTACTTACTTTTAGAACTCATGAAAACTAGGCTCTAATGAAATGCCCAGATAAAGGGACTATCTCTAAATTCATCAGCCTCAAACCACTGGAAGATACATTAAAGTCTACCGATGTCAGCGTTAATCTAAGTCAACTTGATATTCTTAACATTCCACTTCAAAGATTCTATCAGAATGTAGAAATTGTCCAACTTAATTCAAAATGTAATAATGGAAGGAAGCAGCTTTCAATCCTGGAATACACAGGGAGATAAAATGCTGCAGTATTGTGTGTGCAAGTATACAGTAGCTGTGGTTAAATATTCAAACGATATGAAATGCGGAAAATGAAATAAAATAAAACGATAAAAAAACAACATCCAAAATGCATGCTCAGAATAGCCATCAATAATATTTTAATTTGTTATACGAATATTGTACATCAGTGCAAGACTATTCAAAGAATATCCAGGAAGCAATCAATTTGCCTTTCTTAATTGTACAATGGACCATTCATCTTCATGACAAAAGAATACATTAAAGTTACCAAAGCCAGACACGTCATTTAACACACACACCTTGCAGGACAATCAGAGATCACACAGCAACCATGTCAAACCAGATCAAACTAGGAATTATTTTATGAAGATTTAGGCAGTATACAGACCAGACGAGACATGAGATTAGAAAATTATAAGTCAGCCATCAATTACAGAATTCCCCTGGTCACCATGTAACACAAACTGGAGTTAAGCAATCTATTTCTGATATAAAGCGGCGTAATCTAACACTAAGACCATTATAGGATTCTCACACAGTCTGATGGGGACTTGGATGTAATGAAACCGAAATGTGCAACAATAATCATAAAACTGGAAAACACTCTGTACCATTCCATCCTTTGAATCTAATTGCAAGCAGACAAAAACTCCATTAATGAAGAACTATTTGTTGTACTCTATGACAAAACCTTTTGTATAAGTTTCAAACAGAATCTTCTGATGTATTGTATGATTCAAGAATATTGGAAAAGGAATATTCAAAGCATTTCGAGACTGAAGAAAGTTGGAAAATATTTAACATTCAACAAGGACGTCTCAAATGAAAAGAATGATGCAGTTTCTTCAGTCAGATGTCCAGCGTTAGACAAGCCACAACAGTATATTGTGGGTTATTGAAGTTTCTTTCAAATCAATGTTCCCGGTTTATCAACAAAATATATACTGATATCTATCAGAGATACAGACAAGAAATGGCATGGAATAAATATGGACATATTGCATACTAAGAAATGCAGTCGGAAAATGTCCCGATATTCTGCCTTATTACGCGCGCGTCTAGTCAGCCGACAAAATTAAGTGTCACGACGTTGTGTTCTACCCATCAAGCTAAGCTGCTCATCAGGAAAGCTCATTAGTTGTGTTGAAATTCTAGAAAATGAAAATATGGCATGTCTGATAAACTATATTTTGAGGCAACTTGAAGACAAATTGTTTCCTAGGAAAAATATGTGTGCCTGCACAATTACTTAAATAAACTATGAGGCTTCCTCCTATCGGGAAAATGACTCCTTGAAGAAACAATGGGACTCTCTCAAAACGATCGAACTGAAATAATTTCTCAGCTGGAACAAGTTTTTTAGTGCCAACACCACTGTATCTAGGGTATTGCACAATAAGAGGGGCTGACCACAAAAATGTACTTAGAGAGTACAGAAATAGTAGAAGATGGAACAATATCTTATGGTCAGCCCTCAAATTTAAAATAAAAAGTAATTATAATCTTATTATTTAGTTTAAACTTATATTTTTATGTTAATTGTAATCAAGTTCTTAGAACTTACATCAATCCCTCCCAATCGCTTTTGGCTTGGACCAGTACTTTGCAAAAGGTCCTGAAAATGCTGTCACATACATACTTTCCTTCATAAATCCAAGTGGTTGAATCCTTGCGTTAATAGTTTATAAATCTATTTGTTCAATCAGCCATTTCTCTCTCTTTCCACCTCTCTATCTAAAGGTCTCTATCTTTCCCCAAACTCACAACTGTTTCAATAATAAAAAAAAAACACAAAAAAACCAACACTTAAGCCTTTTTTGAGATTGATGAAAATATCGCAAGAGTTTCAAGTATGGAAAGTTTTGTCTTTCTGATCTTTCAAGTCCTTTAGTCATGGAAGGAAAATCACTGAAAAAATGGATGCCAGCCTCCTGCTTGTAATTCTTCTGTTTCTTGAAATGTTTGTTATGTATGCTTACTGTCTCAGTGTATCTATTGTTCCTGTCCTGTCTAGCCTTGTGCTGACTTTCCCTGAGGCAATGAAAGCAATTCAAGCAGCATTCAATTTTGTCTTGTAATAGTCTTTTCTATTGAATTCTATAAGATCACGGAATCATTTCTGGTATTTTCAACAGACTGTTGTATCAAATTTTCCATCAGTGTAAGAGGCTTAAAGGGCCCCATGGTCCTGGGGTAGGGTACACTAGTATGTTCCTGCGGTTGCAAGTTTGAACCTCATTTGGAGCAAAAATCTTTCAAAACCTTCTCTTGCACCAAGTACTGGTCCAACCCAAACGTAAATATTAGTTGTACAAACTAGCTTTCCTATCAACGTGAAAAAATATGTTTTAACTAGTGGCCATATGTAATTAATTGGATCTTTTTATATATATTATATATATACACTAGAACCTCGTTAAATGGATTATTCGGATTAAAAATCCGATGGAAATTTCAGTTTATGAGCCTGCGTATTCATTACCGTCGCTTATTGTGGAAATCATTATGCCGTGAAAACCAACCTATTAGGTGTACATATATACTATTTGCAAGTTATGAAAAGTAATGAAAGTATATCATGATCTACTTAGATGCTTCTGATGAACATAATCATTCTAAAATGTCAAGCAATGATACATATTTTTACCGTCAAATCTGCTGCTTCAGGTAGCGTCGCATGCCGGTGACGAACGCGATGATATGAAATGTACTAAAGATCTGACACCTGGGTTTATCTGCTGGCACGTGCATATTATGCAACCTGTCAGACATCAATTAGCAATCATCAACATTTCCGGTGGGGCACACGTTGTCCAACCCAATCTCGAAAAAAGGTGTGAAAAACTTGCCTGAGCCATCACTCCAGGCGCCTCCGCAAAATAAACTTGGTTACTGACCTGGATACGATTGATAATAAGGACGATAATTTGTTCACAAAAATTTATGAAATTGAAAAATGTACATGAACTGTGACCTCGGGACCGGGATTTTTACTTCGAAATAGCTAAAAAATCGAAATAGCGAAATTCGGATTAAACATTTTATTTTTAGTTATAATAAGAAGGGAAGAAATCGGGACCGAAAATAAACTTCGAAATGGCGAGGGATTCGGTTTAATGATGTTCGGTTTGGCGAGGTTCTACTGTAGTTGCTTGATATTTTAACATCCTGCTATCAGTATATCATTCATTCATGAGGAGCTACTTAGACATTTTTGGCTTAGGTCCCACTGATGCAGACCTGCATGTCCCTCAGGACAGGCTATATCTGAGTTACACAATTCAGATTTATCACATGTGCCGGCAGATTGTCGAACCCAGCTGGTCATAATAATTCAACCATTACCATCCATTTGGCCAATCTCTGCTCCAACTCACATTTCACAATCAGATCTAAACCTGTCCAGAAAAAAGGGGCTTTAATAGAAAACTTAATTGCTTCGGAGATCAGTCAATTATAATTCTGTGTCCAACAAAGTCTCGTTGCGTAGAATACCAGTAGAGATAAACACCTGACCTCTCAGGGGGGTAGCTCTCCATTCCCCTGGACACAAAGACCGCAGGACTGGTCAGGAAATACTTCAGTAATTAGCAGTAACAAGATACCAGTTAATTCCTGTACAATACTACCACAGTCAGCTGGGGAACTTTCACAACTAATATTAGACAGTTTGTACGTCTCTTAATCCTCAATCATTACCACTGTGATATCTGATATGGTCAGCAATGATGTGAAAAACCAATCCTGAGGTGGTCGCAACAAAAAAAAATGTAATTAACTGACATAAATGTTCATTTAGAGTCAATAACCTCTCTCTCTCTTTCTCTTTTTTTGTTGAAAAAGGTTGATTTTTTTGCTTGCCTGATCATCTGACACTCTAGGATTTGCATTTATTATTTCAACAGTATTTCAATTATTTGAAGAGCATATACAAAATGTAAATAAGATGACCATCTATTTAATCATGAATTCTTTGAAATCTGAAAGTGCTATCTCTGAGACACCTACAAAAATACTGCCCCAATAATAATCACAAATTTCATGGAGGATTTTTTTAAGGCTGCAATTAAGTATTTTCAAAGGGAATAAATGAATAACTGCGGTCATCTGCTAAGAGTCTCAAATGGCATCTGAATGCATCACCATGCCTGACCACCAATTCCTGGGTTTCACTGTTGTGCACTGATACACAGTGACCCCAGTTTCTTGTGGGTCACCCGCCACTTATTGCCATGCGATACCGTCATCTTTCATACACTGCATTAACATGCATACACGGTATTAAAGCTTGCAAACTTTACAGAAATAATATCCCTGCATGATTTAGAGAGTATGTGACTACCTTACAAATCACTGGCTCAATCTCCCGAGACCACATAAATACACAATCAATGATCATTGCTGAAAAGAAGAAGCAGTTGTCTTCATTCCAGACTCCAATAATATATCTACAGTTCTGCCTAGTCGCCGCCAAGTCTTTATTTTAAAACGCTGATTTGATGAAATATATTCTGCGTCATGCTTAAATCACTTAAATTTGAATCTATTACTTTAGCATAGCTTGAGGAAAGGCTTATGTCCCCAGCATAAATCTATCCCTTTCAACTTTTTTTTTTTAGGTTGGACCAGTACTTTGTGCCTGGGGGGGTACTGAATTGGGATTTGAACCCACAGTGTGGTTAAAAGCTAAGTGAGAGTATGGCCACGGAGGCCCCCTTTGCATTCTAGAAAAAAAAGTTCAAGCATTTAAAACATTGAATTAAGAATCAATATAGGATATCAGTTGCTAGGGAGATGTTGATTACCCCTGCCATTCAAATCAGTTTATCATATTTAACATGTAAAATGACAATTAAATTGGATCACATTAAGCATCCACGAAAATGTATGGTCTGAAGAACTGAATTTCTTTTTTTTTAAGTCGATAAGTTTGTAGATCTAAAATTGCTTTTCTTTATTTGGAAGTCACTGAGATTCAAATTGGAAGTTGCACATTTCTTGATTTTTTGTTCTGAATAGACTACAAATTTCAATGAATACAAAATGAGTTTTACAAGTTTTTTCCTCCATACTTTGATCTATACAATGTACTGTGAATTTCACGTTAATATAACACCCAAACCAAACAACTACAAGAAAAGCTGGCACAAATTAACTGCTATACAACATTTTCTACACACATTATGATTTTAATGCTTTTCAGATTTTAAAGAGTTTAGCAGAAAACGAGAGTGTTTGTATGTTTTTGACATGACGGTAGTACATAAAACATGGAACATGCAGGAAGAGAGACCCATGCTCCCTTTCTAAAATGGTCAATAACTGCTCGGGTTGGTACCCTGCTCTCTATGGCAGCCCATTCAGTGTCCATCCGGCGTGAGGCTGGGCCAGTTTTAAAGCCATTACTGATAAGCAAAACTCAAGTTTAAAACCTAATCAGCTTCAGATTGATCAGCAGTTTGATCAGGTTTCAATTTGGCTGCAATGATCCTCTCTCTGGGTACACCCTTTTCCTACAGAATGTAATTTCCTACTGAAAATTGAATGGATTCATCTGTAGCTTCCAAATCTATATGAACTGGATCTGCACTGTTTGCCAAGGCGTCAAAACACGTTTGTATGCCATACTAGTAAAGTGTTAAGCTTTGTTATTAATCCATTTTATACTATATTGGCCACACTTAAGCCTTAAAAAGCACAATTACTTGCAAGCAGATCAGGCTTTATTCTGTTTACATGGGTGACTTTCCTGATATAACTTTGGTCATATTGTCAAGTGTTAAAGAACACCTAGTTCAACACAGGCTTGGGGTAGACTATAGACAGACACTTAAGTGACGGTCCCCGGTCTGTGACTGACGACCTCTTTGCATGTCTGGGAGCCGTAAAGCCTTCCTGGGTCACTGATTGTGAAGTGTAACAATTAGGCAGGGGTATAATATGGTGCTGGATTGTGGGTACTTGTGTTGCCCAGGCGACAGCATGCTGAGAGGATGACAACTGATATACCCATAAAACTGCCCCGGATCCATACACCTCAGACGGGCAATTATAAGGTACCACAATCACTGCTCTGTCCTTCTTCTTATCAACCTGCTTTGCATCCCTTAAAAAATTCCTCAAAAATGCATTTGATGGAAATTAATCATTCTGCCATGCTGGAGAGTGTTAGACGTGCATACAATGCACTGTGCCGTTCATTCAGTAAACATGACATTCCTGTATTCATGCCTATATATGCACTCTTATATCTTATTCAAGACATGAAAATTTAATTCAGATAAATCTACCTCCATAACAAAATAAGGCCTGTACAGATTGATTTACATTCACAGCCATCTGTATATCCAACTGTTCCTGCTTTTATTCCCCTTTCATCTGAAAACCGACACCTGACAGATACTGACAGACGTAAACCTTGACATGGTCACCCCCACTTAAGTGATACATATATAACCTCCTTGGGCAGGTTTTCTCGCAATTTTAACATACTACCTGAAACTTATAATTAAAATGACTTTCTAGTTATTGAAGTAACTTTGGATGGTGGAGATCATAAGATGATCCCCCCCATATCTTCCCAAACCTGTAACTTCCAACAGACAACCTTCAAGTCAGGAGTAAATGTTTAATTTTCCTGTTCATTAAAGCTTCAGTATTCTGTCAGTCCTGTCAGTCCAAGTCTGAACAGAGAGACACAGCTGGGGGTTTGAGATCGGCAGTGAATACTATAATTTTAAGCACCACAGCAAATAGGTTAACCAGTCACTTGTAGATATATCTCTCTCACCTGTGACAAAAGCAAGAGCCATCCCTGAACTAAGCGATGGCAGCCATCAAAGATTTTACTATTTGCATGTTTGATAAATGTCATTTCAGGTCAAATCTTGCAAATAGTGCTGATACTCTCAGTTGTTAAAGAATTGTGATTAATAAGTAATACCAAAATAGATAATAATTAGAATCAATAACAGAGCATGTTGTTGTGCATAATAAATCCATTTAACACTAAGTCATATTTAAGTGTAATAAGATTAGCAAAACAGAGAACCGTTCTAGAAGGCCTGACCCACCCCCATATCCTATACCACAATCTGCTTTGTGCAAAACCTGGAATTAATTCATCTTCGATATTCATTAATAATCTTCTCAATTTCTCCATAATCAGATAACTATAGATCCTTAGTAAGCCGAATTTCCAGCAATTCTGGAGGAGACACTGTGATAATTATCAGGTGCTTAATTCTACAATTCTTTCTCTAGAACAACCGAATCTTATGAATTATACTGGAAAAATTCTTCTCTTAGTATAATTTAACTTAAATATTATTAAGGTCTATAAAGTGGAATTTAAAGTAATTCTGCCATATTTGACTATCAAATTTGTGGTTAGGATGAAAAATGGAAGGAAAAAAAAGACAGACTGTCGATGCCTCAAAATCAGAGGCTGACCTCTACACTGTGGTACATGGGGAAACTCCACAATCTGATTATTGACTTCTGACATGAATTATTCAGAAAAAGTACTAAAAAAAACAGCACAAGTTTATCCACTCTAATCATGAATTTGCCTCGTTAAATGCACATTACTTAATATCCAATGGATTTGGTTGGATTTTATTCATGGGGCTTAAATATCCTCCTAATGCATTAATGTAGATAATGATAGAACTACTGAACTACGAATAAAAAAATAAAAAAATTGAACAAAAAAACAACACTGGTAATCTAAACTCAGTACACAAAACTGAAGGTCTCCTGAGGTTCCTATGCTGGCATTCCACAATGTCAGTCCATTTCAAACTACTAACTTTTAAG
>CM037795.1:2836873-2886873 GCA_021229015.1 Solen grandis
TAAGCATAAAGAGATTGGGATTTCCAAGTCCCTTACAGGAAAGAAATCTACAGTAACAAAGGTCTACATTGAAACTCCGTAAGACGTTTCAAAATGTATTCAGACTAAATGCACCCGCAACAATCTCCATGACATTACTATATTTCCTGGAACACATACATCAATCATTTTCCACATCAGCGACCAGGATTCAATCATTCCTTTCAATTTTGTCTCTTCAAATATATCTACATCATCACCTGACTTTTTACAAGCGCAAATATCTTTTATCAAAGAAATATATGCCTCTCATTTTTTCCACCAGTATTAATGACATTGATGAGAATTACAAGCGCAGAGTTATGGAATACCTCTAGGGCAAACACCCAATCTGAACCCATTTACCGGAAAACAAATGCAAATGAAAATCTCCGCATAAAAAATTTCTGGCTAATCAACGAAACTGTATCTCGCAAAGTCCCAGCCTACTGATCTGATGGCAGTCCAAGAGTAGAAAACCAGAGGCCAAAGCTATGGAGTTCACACGTCAATATTTTCCTAGCACTTACTATGCTGGAGATTCCTGGGTATGAATAACAGCTATATTATTGTAAAGTTCTTCCTTTTTATGAATGTCTTACAGGAGGTAGTGCAAAAATTGTGTACATGATGATCTATCCAGAAGGCTTCAAATGGTCCATTGCCAATTTTTTCTCTGAAATTACCGATAGCGGAAAGTCGTCAGAATTGTACTACGCAGAAAAAGACTTCTAAAGGAACTCCTTTCTCTCATTTTAATTTGTTGTTTAATTACCACTCTTCTATTATTTGTTCAATTAAAGTAAAACAATTTCTCGAAATTACATATTAAAATTCCTCCTTTTGTTGACGTTTCCTGTTGGATGTTTGGGAAATATTGTCCATAATAAGCCATTGCATGCCGCAGTAATTAGTTGTATTTTCACAATCAACATCTTAGAGACATAAACTACAGTAATCAAATCTTGTTTATGAATCAGAGTCTGCTTATTTATTATATCCACAATGGTAGAATATCGACAACAACGTTCTATTAAAGTAATGCATGCATAGTTCACTGCATGCTTTGAATGTCTTTTGCAATGAGAATTCTGTCTTTATGATTGTTCTCATATAAAACAGATGAGCAATGGTTTATTTCTTGTCTTTTATTTCATTATTTCATTGGTAAAAGATGTAACCAACCAAAAAAAAAGAAAACACATTAGTCATTTAGGCTAAATATCAATGAAATATTTCAATTAGCTAAATAAAAGAACAAAAATGACAAGAAAATATTGGGAAATAACCAAACTAATATTAAAAACATAAAGATACAATAAGGGAGATATGAGTGGGAGAAAACAAGTAAATGGTTCAAACCACAAAATCTCTTAACCACAGGTTGAACCTGTCAATCTATAGAGGCAACTAGGTGAATTTGAGGCTTGCCAAATTTATACAGATCAAAAACTTTGTGATGCAAAAAAACTACTGAACGATCACTAACCAGGCGTTGAAAACCAACTGTTTTAAGACTTAACTTTCCAGGCAAGTTACAGGTAAATTGATTTAGGGGTTCCATTGTTATTCTGGCAATTAACCTTTCGACAAGTGTGAAACTAGAAGCCAAGAAACTGTAGCAAGGTTGCCAACACTGGTGTCAGAGTACACTGGATCCACAAGTTTAACACCAACACTCTCACTCTTGTTGATCCCTTGTTCAATTACATAACCAGGACTTAAAGGAACTGGACCAGAACCTCCATCAGAGATGTTAACTCAAATTCCTTGAAGTAATTTTCTCCTTAATCATTTTCTTTTTCTCAATAGCAGATTAAAACATAGACTGCTGTAAAAAAAATATACTAACCTAGCAAAACTCAACCAGTGTCTGCTGACTGTATACTAGCGCTAAATTACTGAGTAAACAAGAATGTATTACAGCAAGACACTCTAACATGGAAAATTCTGTAGATAACTTTCAATGATTCTGTCAATATATTCTGTTTATTATTCACTGATATCACACATTGATGCTCTTTAATTTTCTGTTAATAATCATCTTGCCAAGTATAGACATCATGAATCAGGCGATTGTCAAAACTGTTCCAGAGTCTGAAGCAATCATTAGAATGGTTCCGTATGCATCACAATCGCATCAGATACAATTTTGGCCATTTCATACTGACAGTCCCTCTTAGCATTCTGATTGGTCCATGTTAATCACAATGGAAATGAACAATAAACACACGATTACAACACTAACACTATCTAGTCAGAATAATTTCTAGCAAAGTCTGGTCACCAAAGGTCAATGTAATATCCCCAGACTTGCAATATACAAGAGCAGTAAAAAGAAATCATCACCATGGCAACCCTAATCCTAAAAGGCTACAATACTGTTGGTTTGGAATAATCTTCATTCTCCGAAAGATATTTCTACGTCCTAGTCACAAGATTCTTATGGATGTCCACACTTAAAACCTGACAGTTGATTTGGAGTACTGTGACAGCTTTTAAATAAAGTTTGATGAGTATTCTTTGCTTTTCAGCTAAAACAGAAAATGGAAGACCGAGACTTTTTGCTAGGTGACAATTTTTTTTTGGTTCCACATAACCTATGATGGTGAACTTTAGACATTCAGGAAGATCTGAGAAGCAAGAAATGTAATATAAATGACAAAAGAAACAAAATTTTAAGCAACCACAAAGAACAATGCAACTGGTACCCAGTTAAAATGACCACCTGGTACCCAGTTCTGTCCCATACTATGTGCAGAGTGACAAGACAAGCAATCATACGATCTACAATGTGTCCTTATGACATATTTACAGCACATGCCTCTGGTGTTATATGAATATTATTTCACGTTAATTATTCAAACACAATGCTTTGGAACTATGATGCCTGGAAAAAAAATCCAATTTTGAATAACAGACTCAAAAAGGTGGTATAAGTATGGTTTTGAACGTATCATTTTGACAAATAAATTTGTCAGAAATTCACTAATTGAATTGCAAAACTTTTGAAGTGTCACCTATCTAGGTTACTGCAGACAATGTGTTGACAATTTCCATTAAGATTATATAGGAGTTAGGTAATTTAAAAACATATTTACATCTGGGTTCCGATGCTTTAATACAATAATGGCAGAATATACTGGGAACTACAGACACTGTAAATATCTATCTTATTATCAGCTTTTCCCTGTTGCTTGGCTTGTGTTTCCTGTTTTTTTTATGGAATATTTATGAGGGGGGAAGAACAGAATTAGAATTTCGTTGAAATAACTAAGTTAATTACAAGGACGATGATATGTTTAAAAAGAACATTCAGTTACATCAACAACACCTACAAGAATATTATATTAAGACAGAAGTGCCTGAAGCAAGTTTATATCAATTGGGAACATGGAATCTATTTACTATTTGAGTCTATAAATACAAAGTAATCCTAATGAAACTGCTTCAATTTTGAAGTTAATTTTAAAACAGCAACTTCAAAATTGTGATTGCATTTAAATTTAAATGAACAGGATTCATGAAATTTTATTTCATTATTACATTTAGTTCAGGAAAACTCCTGCTTGGAATATTTGGTTTATTAAATACTTATTTTGGTAGAAAACAGAGGAAAATTGATTTACATAATAATTAAAAGCAAAGTAATTAAAACAAAGTGTGTGTGTGTGTGTGTGTGTGTGGGGGGGGTGATGATAATACAAGCCTCATTTGCAGATACAATATCTTAAATACAATATCCCTGTCAACTTAACTGCATCACAATCCTCATTGCAATTAGATTTTAAACCCTGAATTAAATGCATTTTCTCCTGTGTGTTTTAAATGCATTTAAATTGTGGCCCATTTTAATCTGAGTGTTTAATGCAGCAGTTTAAGACCCTCAGATTCTGCCTGGAATTCAACTCCCAAAAACCCTTTCCCATTATTGCTAATTTCCAACACAAAACACAAACTTGCAAATTTATATTCTCTTTTTTTTTTTGGTTGTATATTAGTACTAGATTCAGCAAAGCATCTAGGATTCCTCAGGGTGCAATTCCCAGCATATACTAGAATTCCAAGTGTTGGAACAATGTGATTAGTTCTTGGTGATTACATCCTACGAAACTCGAGCTGCATGCAGCTTCATGGCCAAATGTTCCTCCCTATTGACCTTAAATCCATATAAAGCTGAGAGCTTACAAAATTTTAGGGATAGTTTAATAGCGACCATTCAGTATCCCTACAGTGCATTTTTCACTTACATTAAAACTGCTTAAAATTGCTCAAAACCTACATATTTAGTCACACAGAAACACCTCACCATTAACTTGAGAGTCTAATGTGATACAGTTACAGTTAACTGCATGATCAAGGGACCGTTGATAGTTGTGCCTGCTTCATGGTCAATTATGGTCATTTCAGAACGGAATGGAGTTGGACATGACCAGCAGTTAATTTCCAAAGCAAAGCCAAGTTCAAAAGGTCAGTCATCAATCATTATGATTATGACCAGAATCGAAATAACCCCTGTGTCTTTGTCATTTCTCCATGAAGCTGTCTTAATTACGATTCTTGGATACGATAGTAAAAACATGCTGCTGCTTCTAATGAATATAATGAACTGTGTATTTAAGACTTTCCTGTGGTATGAGGAACTCTGAGTTCATTAGGAATACTCAACCTTGACTTCATGTCTCACCAATTCTGTTCTGTGAGTCCTCAAAACTTCCCTGGAAACAGCCATCATTATATAATGCATTTTGTCTTGATCGTCATAGTAAGAAAGGGAGGACATACGACTACTGTCATTATCTTTAAGTGCTTTGTATATTTTTTTTGCCCACATCTTCCATAATAACACAAACTTGGCAACTAATGGCTGTCTCAACAGCTGAACCCCAGGAAGTGGTCCTGTTATTAATTGAAAGCCTAGAGATGCTATGCTGAATGACATTATGAAGATGACAATTGTGACCTCATGTGTGTGTATTTTATATACATGACATATGATATCGGATGAAGCCAGAAAATCAAATATCCGATGTCAGGCCAACCTTGGCTGGCTCAGGGCAAACGTTCAGTTCAGTTTACCCATTGCATGCCAAGTAGCCATCTGATGTGCCGCAATCTCCTGCATGACACTGTCCCTACATCTCTCTAATCCCAGAGTGCAGCTATGTAGAGAGAGACATGACTCAGTAACAGCTGTATCCACACACAGACTGTGGTATAAGATAGTTCTCAACTGCCTGGTGTCCCATACAGCAGCAAGGCCGCAGGGCACCCCGGGGACATGTCTAATAGTGTCAATCACAGATTCCATTACTGATCCTCTCAATACTATGACCGATAACACAGTGGCAGTATGTCCTTCTAGTTCAGAATTTCTATTCTGGGGACATGGGGTCCACTGGATCATGTTAGGCAGTAAAATGTATAGAGAGAGGGAATCATGCAACTGGCAGTTTAAAAAAATGTAGGAATTACTCATTGTAGTGCTACATCTTAATTTCTTTTTAAAAGAAAAAAAAAATACTAATGTGATTAAGATGATTATACAAGGGCTTGCATAAATGATGAAGGACAAAAATCCCAAAGGAAAGCAACCTTGAGATGCCTGATCAAAGCAGTATGCTGAAATGAATTTTATCAATGATTTTCTAAATAAACAAGTAACTGCTGTTGTATTGCAACACATAAAGTCCCCTACCAGCTCCACCTTGACTCAATATGGTAATCAATCCCATTTTTTGCCATATTTTCACTATTTCCGTTACCATAGCAACCACAATTTTAGTCAAAGAACAAAAATAAAATGACGCGCATAATCTACACATTGCCATCTAGTCATATAACAAGTTTCATCAAGTTAGCTTGCTTAGTTATCGCGGGATCCCATTTTTTGCCATATTTTCACTATTTCCGTTACCATAGCAACCACAATTTTAGTCGAAGAACAAAATTAAAATGACGTGCATAATCTACACATTGCCATCTAGTCATATAGCAAGTTTCATCAAGTTAGCTTGCTTAGTTATCGCGGGATCCCATTTTTGCCATATTTTCACTATTTCCGTTACCATAGCAACCACAATTTTAGTTGAAGAACAAAAATAAAATGACGTGCATAATCTACACATTGCCATCTAGTCATATACCAAGTTTCATCAAGTTAGCTTGCTAAGTTATTAAGTTATCGCGGGATCCAGATTTGAGTGGACAGACGGACAGACGGACGGACAGACGGAGGGCAAACCTATAGTCCCCTCCGGTGTGAACACCGGTAGGGGACTAACTAGGTGTGTTTGCAAGAAAATCCACTATAAAATCATATAAGAGAAAGCAACAAGTTTTATACAGAAGAACATGATGAATGGGGAAACATTGTCTGTATCAATTATTATTTATCATCTAGACTAGGATTCCCCTCTCTTAATTATTTTGCAAGACGGTTCATATTTTCACGTACGAAGATCATGTAATGGAACTGTCTGATGTTATGAATACCAAACATCAATTAGACTGTGATGGAAGCAGGAACTGTAAGAATAACAAGTGAGTGAGACAAGTTTGCATACCAAATTCCCCCTCTATAATTCTGCTGGAATCCATTAAAACTCACTCACTGTCATCCTTTATTATTACATTCTTTACCCACGTTTTCCATCATGATCAGACTTGTGAAGTGCTGAGCAGCATCAAGGGACAGTGGGTAAGCATGCAGGGATTAAATTCGATCTCTATCGTTTTCAGCATATCTTATAACTATGACATTTCATGTCAATTGCACTGAATTTCTTTCATCATGAAAAACCTGATAATATATATAGTGATTAATATCAAAATAAAATGCTCATTATAATAAGATATTAATTGCACAGCAAAACATCTGCACATCTGGGCAAAAATGCTTTGTATATTTGAATATATACGTCCACTTGCTGCATATCAATGTGGAAAGAAAAAAACAGATAAGTGAAAAAAAGCAAGTCTGATCTGTTTGGAATTCAAAACGCCGTGAGGTCCACATTGACATCTGACTTAACAATTATCATTTACATGCCTGAACAGATAGCATATCAGTCCCATCTGGAATATCAAGATACATCACAGCATCCCCCACCAGAGTCAAGCGATTAAGTGTGATAAAAATATCATCTCGGTGTATATAGTATAGGCCAGTCTCATCCCTAAACCAGTATTGTTGTAACTCTCTGCTGGTACACACTTTTCCTGTAACGTCATATTTTTATGTCCTTAGATTTCTAACATTATGATGTCGGGGGATCGTGTTCAACACATTTTACGACAAAAAGGAAGACAGGCCATGAACTCACACATTCTCAAGTTGCACAATCGCAGTTTTCTCCTCTGACTTCATGTGCTACATCAGCAACAAACAAAGTGTCAGCAATAAATTCAAAACAGCATGAAATCGGAGTTGACATCTACCTTTATTCTCATGCAGCTGACCATAAAAGGAAACAAAAGTCATTCATATGTATGCCAAGACTTATTCTGGAGTATCATTAACAGACCAGGCTAAACCTTAACATTTTTTTTTTTATTATTATTTTTTATTATTATTATCATTTTTTTTTAAATTTTTTACATAAACACACATTTTAATACATAGAACAGATCAGTAAAAATGGTTAAATCAATCATCATCAATTATTTTGTGATAACTTTTCTTTCTAATGATAAGAATTAAAATCTAAAAAATTAACTCCAAATACTGCCATCATCTTCAGCAGAAATAAGCAGTTTTACTTCTACAGTTTGATTTTTAAGTTCAATCAGAGTTGAACAATTTACACTTTAGAGAAAACCATTTAAAATCTACAGATGTTTGTCAATACAAACTGGGACATTTGAAGGCAATTTAAACATTGGCAATAGTTTATGACCTTAAATATCTCCTGTATTCATGAACATTAGCAGTTTCAGAAACATGTTAAATATCACAACTTCAAACTTCTTCACTAAATGCTGACATTCACTCTATGGCTTAATCCTCCTAAACATGAAAAAAACAAAAAAAACTTGATGTAGAATGTAGCACCATATCTGTGTTTAAGATCTGCTAAGGGATTAATATAAACACAGTTTATTATTGCAAAAAAATGCAGGAAGCAGGATTGTTTAAAATTCTAAACACTATTTCGCACAATAAAAAACACCTCTGTCTCTGCCACAAAAAGCACATACAGTGTAACAGAAGAACACAAAGCGGATTGACTTATCACAGGCACACTTAAACATTAATCCATTTTTGACTTAATTTAAAATTTAATGAGAACATAGTGGTATGGAAGATTGTTCAAATCTCTGAAGACATACAAAGCTCAAGGCAGCTATCAAATAATTAAAAGTTTGGTACTGACTAATACATTAAAGCCTTGAGAGTTAAGTGTATTATTACTTTGCAATATCATCTAAAGTATCTTTATTTGCTTCAATCAATAAAAAAAAAAAATCTTTAGCTTACACTTATAGAATAGATTATAATCTTTTTGGAAAAAAAAAAAAAAAAAATTATACCCCTTCCATGTCAGACAGTATTGAGAAATATAACAAAGGGCTTTAACTCATTAAAAATAAAGCGAACCATGACGTGCCAACAATATGCACAACTAAGTTTGGTACTTATCAGTCTTGTAAAGTTTCATCAAAATCTGACCTCAGGTAGCTGAGAAATAAGCCGGACAAATCTCATCTACAGATGGACCGACTGATGGACTTGACTCCAGTATAGCCGGGAGTATACTACCTGGGGGTATAATGACCAGAAGAACATCAAGTAAAAGATAGGGCTATGGTTATAATGAAGCAAGTAAGGGCAATGTGTTGTGAACAATCTGGCAAGAGAGAGGGTGATGATCGACACGGAACGTTTCCAAATGTTTAACACTGATTGAGCTATGATCGTCAGAATTATTGAACTGACAAAGATTTTGGTGATTTCCTCGTGAAAATGGAAAGGTGTTGGCAGCGAGAAGAGATTCAGTTGTGATCTTCTCTGACAGGGACATGATGTTAGAGGTGATAGCATTCCCATCTGTCTCATTATCAGTAGAGGGGTGAAGCGAGATGAGTTGTTTAATGGAAACCTGTGTAATTCTAACTATGACTGTCATCAATGACAATCAGGGACGGGTGCTCTCTCCACTGTATTGCCTTGTTCTCACCGGTGTAAGCCAGCAGTGGCAGATCCAGGACATGCTGTAGGTGATGTGTCAGATACTTGCCATGATGATGGAATTATCACATTATTATCAGGTACATGAATACGAACTGATTCAATTAGCTTCAGTTAAACCAAATTAAAAGTAGAATTTCATGATCAAACAGCAAACGAAAATACAAAAGAAAAGAAAAAAATAATAATAAATATTTGTATTACATGATTATTGCCTCCCTTTCTTTCTATATAATCTTTCATACATTATATTAAATGTAGACCTTCAGGAAACCTATTTTGCTTTTAATTCCACCTACTGGCCCCAGTCGGTGTTTCCACCAGCACAGCAGACTTACAGTTTAACCACCTCAGTAATTAAAGGTACACCTCCCAAAAAGAATAATTAAATACTGATCACCAAATCACATCTTTACCTGGTAATTGCCTCCAATGTCGGAAGGCAGCATGAATACCCCTACCAGCATGATGCTGTAGGTAAGAAATTCTTTTACACCTACAGGAGGCCAACACTTACACTTGCAGTAAAGGAGCTTGCTGTTTTTCCCTAATACCTGGATGAAGCGTGTTTTTCTATTTTTCTATACATTTTTTGGAATAAAGACACTGGAAACAGGGATGCATCAGGCAAACCCAAACTAAGGAACACCCAAGGAAAACAGGAATAAAGTACCCATGATCAAAGTTACATTATTTTTGAATAACTGCAAACTTTATATTTATGTTCTGGCAAATATAGCACATTAGCTCTTAAGACACTTAAAACTGCTCTTATACTCAATGCAAGAAATGAGTGCAGTTATCCTTGTTAAGATAATTAGTAAATCTGATGAAAAGTATATAACTATATAATGAAATCAAAGTGCAGTTAGAATAACTGGAAGAAGTGGAAAAGCCATATAAATAATAACCGCCGGCACTATGAATCCAGAGGAAAACAAAGTACTGAGAGAACCTGTCAGGCCCGCGCCATAATGGTAATATTTTCACTACTGATAACACTGTTTCAGGTAGTATAAATCCTGACCATCTGCAAATTCATTCACTGATTGATCAAGATTTATTTTAGACCTTAATTTTGACAAAAAAAACAGACACTGTTAAACTCAGTCTGTCTGAATATATTGAATTGCTTAAAGTAAACATGCCGGTCTTCCAATGATTGTACTTGCATGCTATCAAAACGGGTTTACAAGATGCCTATTATGTTAAAGGTCAGCTCTATGACCTCATGCAAGCGCCAGGATCCATGGAAACTCCAAACTGCATAATTTCTGCATAGATTTGAGGACAGAAATGAGCCAGTCTGGTGTTTTTCTGATGTCACCTAAATGATCCAGTACTCCTGCTGTTGAACCAACTGACAAAATGCATGAACCACATGAAGGCTGTCAAGGAAATATGACCTATGTAAGCATTAACTCACAAGCTGATCTGTTTTCATACTGTATGCTAATCTTTTGAGAGAAGATGATGCAAAAATATTGTTTGTTTAGACACTATTTCAGTCATTTTGAGACTATGTCTACTTCAGACAGATATAGTGCATCACGCTATAGACCACACTTGGTCACATTATCCTGACACCGGGCAAACCAGTTCTGGAACTACCCTTATATGCTGAGTGCCTAGCAAGGGAGCTATACCAGTTCCATTTTTTTACGACTTTGGTATGTCATGACCAGATATCGAACCCACAACCTCCTGCTCCTGGAGCGGATGCTCTAACCAATCGGCCACCGGGGACGGTGCAAAAATATTGTACCTGCTTCATTCTTTGCATCATGTTTACCACAATTTTGCACCAATATGTATTGAGATCATAACACTTTAACTTCAGTTTAACCCTTTACCTCATAAATCAACTAATTTTGACACATTGGCAGACAGAGGAGACCCAGATCAGACAGCTCCCCATGGAAGGGTCTCCTCACAAGTAGTATTACACTTTGTAGCTCAGATTCTGCATGATTAAATCGTCTTGCATGGCCAAAGAAAATCCATCATTTCATAATATATACCACATAAAATTCAGTAAATAAATATTAATTAAATCATGAATATGTACATGAATATAAATGAAGTAAAATATAAACCCAGACATGATATCAGTCTGACCTGGCTTTCAGATCTGGTCAAACTCAGTGAAAAATAGTCCGAACCAATTTGGTGAAGGGTCGACAGTTTTCACAACAAAACTATAAACTGTCTTGACAGATGCAGACATTCATTTGTCAACATACGACCTCAGTTGTTGTCACAAAAGAAAAATGCATCATCAATGTTTAAATCATTTTTGACTTTCAGCAGAAATTGTGGGGACAATTAAAAAAATATTATGAGCAAATGCAATAAACATCAAACCCTAAATGATTTAACTTCAGTGCACATCTAAACTAATCTTCATGATTATACTGGTCTTTTTTTTCTACTACTTTTACAGAAAATATTTTAGTTTTCCCTTCAGCTAACAAGCATTTTTATTAACAATTCATATGCCCGAGTATGGTTTCTGCTAACAGTGTTATCTTATTATGCACTGATTGACTATGAAAATGTAATTTTTTTTATATTTTTTTTTAGAAAATCATTTTCTGTGGCAAAAGAACAGAAAATGCTGTTCGATAACAGACTCTTCAAGTCAACTACCCAAGCTATGTGCACAGACATCTCTCTGATAACAGAATCTCTCCAGATTCACCTATCAACTATCCCTTCCTGCATTTCCACTGGACATTCCTCCCGCAGGACCGCAAACAAGCACCTGCACAACATCAAAGACCCCTGGCACGCTGGACATGCTGCTAATCTCCAGGTAATTGTTCTGGTGTGGCTCCCAGCCCTGCTGGTTCCCAGCTCCAGTTACCAGGAATGGCTATCCAAGGTCTGATCCGACAGGACCGCTGTCAGCTGGGCTCATTGTTGGCAAAACAGAACAATAAACAGGAGATTTACAGGTGTGAGATGGGGTGAAGGTGCCATACCGGCAGATTATAGCTTCCAATCCTATTGTGTTAATACAATCACAGGGGAAAAGATAGAGGAAGAGAGATGGAGATTATTCGCAACCTTTTACACTACATAAATCATAATTTAACTAGAAAGAAACCTGAAATCATATCTTAACCAGCTCTAGAGAAAGAGACCTGAATTCAGTCGCAATATTACTATAAAAATCCACCGTCCAATATGTCCATCCTCTCATTCTGTGGATAAAAAATGCATTTTTTGTGTTCTTTTCAGTCTGTATTCCTTGGAACTGCAACATGCAGCTCAATGTGCGACATTTGTCTTAATACTTTCTGTTGATCTTAGCCATATTGATTTGCATCATATGGTGAAGCAGCATCAATTGATGACAGTGTCTTCTGCAACAGCCAGACATGTCACTAGCAGCAATACTGCAGTAAGTGTGAGAAATACTCCAAAGCTCTTGGCGAAAAATATTCAATATAATTGTCAACACATATGCTTTCAGAAATAAACTATGAGTCATTATGTGTAGATGTTCAGTAATCGTACTTACATTGACAACAACTGTTAGTTGAAATTACAAACAAGAATGCAGAGAGTCAAAATAACACTTCAGAGAATTTCGTACACAACCACTGCTGCAAGCACAAGCCATTAAAATATTGACATTTTCCCATGTAATATCCATTAAATAGCAAAATCCATGAACTTACCCCATTAATTCTTGTGATGATTTTATAACAGAAAAAAAAATTAATGGGTTACATCTTAAAATACCATGAAAATATTCTTTTAATGGCCATGAATAGAGCCATTAAAGCATCATTATTAATTACAAATGCAACCAAATATAAGCAAGGACTTTTCAAATTTCTTTCCACTGATTGCAGAGCCAACAAGTTTTCTCTCAGAGAATTAAAATTTTTGAAAACACCTTGACCATAGATATCAGGTCCCTCAAGTTTTTATAATACACCTTTTTTACCTGTGGTATGAATATACAAGTGAGGAAGTAGATTTCCAATACACTCATTAGTCTTTCAACAACTCTAGAACTTGCTAGGAAAAAAAGTAATTTAAAATCAATCATAGATTTTCTGGTAGATTGATAGGGGGTACAGATTAGAAACTTCGGTGATAATCTCTACAAGTAAGCAGGAAACTGATAAAGACAGTTGAGCAGGGAACATGGCTAATGGTCGTTACTGGCATTAGATGCGCAGACTTCCCTCAAGGAGTACCACTTCCCCATCTCAATTCTAACTGTTTTGTTTTCAGTCAGTTCTCTAACAAATATGTAAATATCCACATCATTATCTCCCTATTTATTCATCTCTCCTAAATTACAGCGGCATAAATAATTTATTTGTTATAAACAAAAACCTTCCCTGGTAACTTTTCCATTTGTTATTTTTTTATCATAATGAGCATATTTAACATGATTATGCATACTTGTATGGTTAATCAACTATATTTATAGCATAGAATTTCCTTGGCAATTTGTATAATACAGTGTGTTTAGAGGATATGTAGAGATGAATGCCTGGGGTGTCTTTTAACTTTTTTTAAATTCAAAAAGAAAAAAAAATCGAAGAGGGATGCAACTCTGGTGTTAAAATTTTATTACTGGCGCAGAAAACCATGCATAGTTTGTCTTTTTTCTCTAGAGCATTGGAAGAAGAAATATTAAGACCACAAAAAACTCTGAAGGGCTGATCAAATTGATTGCTAAATTGACTGATCTCATTACTGAATCAATAATTTCTCTAATCTCCTTGTTAGAGGATTTATGTTCTCTCAATATTTGGAGCTTTAAGAGATTGCCTGAAAGTAACAGTTTTTGTCCGACAGATAAACTGGTAGGGTTTGTCATAAAACCTACATGTCTGATGTACGATAAACTGTCAACACCATCAGTCTGCTGCCTGCTGCACATTTCAACAAGTGCCTGGCACCTGCTAACAAGTTTAGTCCAGATCTGCACAAGGATGAAAGAGAGTTTCTGGCAATAGATAACCAGGCTGAAGACATGCAAGCCTCCTTGCTGGCCATTGTGGGCCGTATATCTATCATTTGGGGGTACACCATCGCAGACAATGGGGCAGCTAGACACTTTGCAACAATGGACTATAAACACACCAATATGTACATAGATGAAATTACAAACAGAAATCTTCCCGATATTGTAGATATCTCACTTTCTGGGAATGGAGAAAAGGTTTTTAATTCTCATTACTGACATATCTCCTCAAAGCTTTCAACGTTTCAAAAAAGCCTACCTACAAATCAAATTGTCCATGCAAGAACATAAGAATGTTGAAAAATAAGCCACAGTGTCACCGCAGGCTGATTGTTTTAGCTCCCCACCCAACATTAAATAATTATTTTTCATGCAAGAAACTGTTAAGCAAAATGTTCACAAATCAAATTTGTCTTTGTTCACGTGCCAAAAATCTGTCCAAACATGCAAAACATTCCCGGAGATGGGCAACCACTGAAATATATATCCTGCAACATAGATGAATGACTGCATGTCACCAGAGCAGTGGAGAAATTAATTGTGCAAAGATTGTGCAACGTTGCATTGCCATGGTGAGACGGACATGGATACCTTCAGACATGTAAGAGGACGGGGTTGAACCAGGTAATTACCCCTCCACTGTCCTATATGATGCTGGATCATTGCAAAGCCAGATCAGACTGAAAGTTTGATTAAATTTTACATTTACAGTTTCCCTCACTCATCTCTTAGAAATGTACACACAATGAGTTAAAACAAAAAAAAGTATATTTACAAAGCCTCTTATTTAACCCTTTCCCTCATATAGACTCATTTTGACGCACTCAATAGGTACCACATAAAGCCTGATCTGCAGAAAACTACAGTTAAACCTTACCAATTTTTTTCTTCAAAATCCTCATTTCCAGACCACTGAGGAGCAGCGAATAGCATAAAACCTGATCAGCCTGCGAGTTACTCGCAGGCTGATCTGGTTTTATGTTGTTAGCATAGGTCTTTTCATGGTGTCCTCTATGAGGGAAAGGGTTAAATTATCAACAACCAGGAACTATCTTCACTGTAGTCTTCAGATTCAAATTCTGCTGGTCCCAAAGTTGTGGGTTTGAACCCGGCACAGATTCTTCATAGCGTTCCCACTGGTCCAATCCAGGAACCATCAAGAGAGTCTAGTTAAATTTGTAAGAACTTGTTTCCTACTGATGAAAAATAAATGTTTCAACAAATGAACTATTTCAAATTTTGACTGGACTTCAAAGTATTTCAGACAACTGACAGTAGTCTGCCAAGTTTCAGACAAAAATGGCTACCTTATTTCCACCTGTTACTTTGCTAATCCAAAAGTCTCTATTTGAAACTAATATTAGACTGCAATTTACTGAATTATAACACTTGAAGAACTGAAGTTCTGTCTTATAAAAATCTATCACTTAAAACAATGAAGTGTTTATTCCTATTTCAAACTGTCATTTCTGCTAATGATTTACTTAAAAGCTGCAGACTTTCACTTAACAAAATGAACAATTTTAACCATACTAAATAATTAAGTAAACCTGTTTTTTTCTTCTTAAATATTCAGTTTCTTCACTAAACTGGAAAGCCGAATGTTCTTCTTCAGACAGCCCTGTCCGGAAAGCTATAAACAAGGAGGAAGTCTACAAGCAAGCCTGTCCAACACAAGATAAACGATATAGACATCAAATGGTAAGAGGGATTCTAGAAATGTCCAATGGTCTGTCATCAAGAAATTTTAGCCATCACCTTCATTAGTGACAAAAAAAAACAACCAAAATGCAGACTGTGTCAGTCGTCATTCTTATTCGTCCAGACTAGAACAACATTTCACTGTAGTATAATTACAGGCATACTGGGCTCAACCAGTCTACCATATTTTCTATCTTCCGCAGGGAGTTTTATCGTAATAAAAGTCTGTCACTCCCAGTTGGCCCGAAATAATAGGAACTATATACGTTTATAAGGTCTTTTTCCCCTGAAATGTCATACAAAGAACTATTGTCAAAAATAATTAATTCTGTCTTATGCAAGGATTGTTTACTCTTTTAATTATTTAGCAAAAACTTAAATAATTGTAGTTTCCATTCTTGTTTGGAAAATCGTTCAAAAAAATATTTCAAAGTACAGAATTTCAGTTATAGAAGAGTACAACAGTATCTATATTTTTTTGCTTTCAATACTTTTAACTTCCAGAACAGTATTTTAACAACTAAATAAGATCCAAGCAAAATGAAAAGGTTTATATATTGCTTAAGGTAAAGTCCCTGTAATGGTTCTGCTACATTTCGGACCTCATGGCCTTTCATGGAGATACCAAGGCTTCCTATTGTTTCATTTAGGGTACCTTGGTTATCTTGGTAGAGTTTAAGTGGTCCAAGACGTAGCGGAACCATTACAGGGACTTTACCTTGTGACAGATTGTTTAGTGCATTAATCACAATATCTGCCACAGATAAGTGGAATGTCACAATATCTTGACACTGGGCAAAATATGGAAATAACCATCTTTAATGGTCTTGTGTTAAATGTCACACCTTCAGGGATCAAACCCACAACCTCCTGGTTGAAATAATGGAGCTGCATCACAATTTAAATTTGAGCATTGGGACAGGTCAAGAGGTTCAGGGCATAATGATGTCACAGACAGGACTTAAACTCATACCTGAAGCTTAAAACTTTCGTCACATCCATCAGGGATGTCAAAAACCTCTTTCCCAACACGGGCAGAAAAATAAAAGCGTAATTTTTAGAAAAATAAGCTGGTTTTGCAACAGACAAATTTACATTCATTATTCATTTTCATCCCCATCTTAATGTTGTTTAAGCATTAATGGCACATCAAAAATACCCAGCCAGACAAATCTAATGGAATTAACACGTGTATACTTGTTATACTTTTATTCCCTATTCATGCAGAAAATGAAAAACTATTACATTTTATTCACACCCACATAAACAGCATCAGACATGTTTGTATAAAAGAACCATAAAAACGGCCAGTACTCGCTGTAGACAAATATCTTGTATCCCAGAATCCCGTATTTTTTCCAGACAATAAAAATAACACTAGTTTTAACCAAATACACCTGGGTCTTATAAGAAGCTTTTGTTTTATTTTTCCTTAAAAATACTCTCACTATATTCTGGAACTACTATATACCCTCATATTTAATATTACAGCTGTCAGATATAAATCACATGTATAACCAGTATATGAAACTAATGCTTTCCAACCTTCTATAACGCGCTTTGCAGTTGGGGCCTTATTTTTTATCTTGAAGCACTCATTTAGATGCACTGCATTCTATAGGATCTCCTCTGTTTGCTCATACAATACTGCAGCTAAGTTTCTACACACCCCGTGTAGCAAAAAAAGAATTCAAGATTCCATATATACCATTTTAAGTTAAGTTAATTAATATTCACACAGTCATGAATTTGTACATGAATATTCATGAGGTAAAGGGTTCAGTAAAGAATCAGTATCTGTTATGATAGGGAGTATTTGTTTTATCATATTCTTAAATTTAAAAAAAATCCATGATGATATTTATAATATATTAATTTTGTTTTCATCTGGCAAAAAAGACGTTTGTGAGGTAATTATTAAGACCTTTTTTGGAAAGTCTTCTTACTCTTTTTGATGGACTATCATAATTATGCATGTAACATTTAATAGCATAGAGTGTTAAAAGAGGACTATAAAGTAATGGGAATGAGATAGGGACTGATCACATGTCCACATCAGGTCAAGGGTCAGGTTATATTCAGAGGCTGCCACACAGCACCCAGATATCACCCTGACCTCTAACAACCTGCGGCTTAATTAAAGACCCCACATTACAATATTGATGAATTCTGTCACATGAAAGCCCTGTCCACTGGTCACCCAACATGGACACAAGGAGTGGTTTCCCTTCTGGATTCATTAACTTCTACGACCGGGTCTAATTATAACATAACAATGACCGGCAGACACCCATGGTGGACACTCGGACATCAATGGGAACTAAGTAATCCTATGGACACCGAAGTGGCATCGCTGACAAGACTGACCCTTACTGAGTCATCACTGAGTTGTCTATTTCATCCAAAGCTTTATTTCTCCCGAGGGATGCATAGGAAAAACCTCTTAAACAATTTCCCAGCCTAAACTGAGATGCATAGAAGACAGACCCTGATAGTTCAAAGAAATTATCTCCACACGTTCAAAGTGGTTTGCTACTGCTGAGAAATACTAAACATTAAAAAAATAATAATAATTAAGGGAATGAGACAATAACTACAGGTGCCTTTGTCATCTGACAGAGATTTATACCCCTGTTGCTTTAATCCAAGACATCTCTTCTAATACAAAAAAGAATTATAGAAAACAGAGAACATTTAATAATTCATCATTGGATATTGGATGTATAACATAAGGGACTAAAAAACAAAAAACATATGGGTTTTCATAAAATTCAAGTGATTGAAAAATATGGGTGCAATAATTGAATTTTGAATGCAGACGGAGAATCATCTGATTATAAGTCCTCCGTGATGCCTGCATCTCTCAGATCATCTTAAATTGATTATTTTTCTCCAACTCAAATTTTTAATGTCTAGCTATTATTTATTGATTGACTGATCTGAGAAATATAAAATTTGCATACATGCTATTGCTACCATGCTTTCACACAAAATTGTCATTAATTTCTTCAAAATTTTATGTTCATTTTTGAGCTGAGGAAATCTTAAATCAGAATGTTTCGTGAAGCACGAGGCCAGGTCACTATAACATTCTACCTGACAACATGAGGTATCCTACCTCTCAGCATAGCTGGGTGTTTCTCGGCCCTCCTCAGCCCATCCCTACACACATATACACCTTAACCCTTTCCCTCATATAGACTCATTTTGACGCACTCAGTAGGTACCACATAAATTAATTACAAAATCCTCATTTCCAGACCACTGAGGAGCAGCGAACAGCATAAAACCTGATCAGCCGCAAGTTACTGGTTTTTTTGCTGTTCGCATAGGTCTTTTCATGGTGTCCTCTATGAGGGAAAGGGTTAATGACACAATCCATTAAGCTATGGGACCCATGTTTAAAATTTCACACACGACTAGACCAAGTCACAAACACTGCACATTCTAATATAGACGGTTTATATTCCTGACAGATTTTCCGCACACCCTGTCTCTCCTTACCCCATCATTAGCGGACTCACAGACAGTAACCAGGATCAGTTACGCAAGAGAAAGACTTGATGTTAATCAGAATGTTGCCCACACATACAATGACCACGAACAAACTGATGATTCAAATGAACAATCAGTGGAAAACAAAGAGACAATTGAGAACCTGCCGGAATCACCAAAAGGTTGGATGCAGCTCAGTGTACGTAAGAACTGAAATTACCTGATAAACAAGAGTAGAAGATAACTGTTTAAACACATGTTATCAAATAAAACAAAGTGAGCGAAACATTATCGCCCTGATTGATAAACAGGTTTTGAATATAAAGATCACCATGATAGTAAAGGCAAACTGTTACCAAGTAAAAACTTCCCTGGATTAACGCTACGCCAAGGAAATCAACAGCGTTGAACCTGTTGTTTATCTAGAATAATGATTGGTGCTCATGTTTTTTTTTCCTTTTGTTTAACAAAATGAAAACCTCCAAAAGCACTTGAAATACAATCTCCTTGACAAAAAATGATGCAAAAACTGATATCAGGAAGATGAAATGCCAGTGCTTGTGATATCTTGGCAGCCAATTGCGATTTCTTTTGATTTAAGAGAATCACAAGATGCTGATTACAGTTCTCATCATATTTTCACTTCTGTCCATTCTCGCAAAAAAACAAAACCAAGACTTTTAACAATGAATATTTGTGGGCATATAAAAATTACGAGTCATTCTCATGTGCCTCCTGTATCAATACAGATATGTAAAATGCAATTATTCTCTGCAGAGACTGGAGGAGCAACGAATGATTCAATAAGACAACAATTAGCCAATCAGCCCTTTTAATTAGATAATCATCACCAAAGTGCTCCTGGTTGAGGAAACACTTCACTCAATTACAAACGCAGCATGAGGAACAAGTCATAAATGGAACTCTTGTCATCGAGAGGGAAATATTAAAGTCACCGACTTTCCCCCCCCGCAAGACATGAACTCTTTAATAGCCTAGTGATATGCATGCATGCACAATCATGCAGCTAGACATGTTTTCTATTAACGCCATTTCTGTCAATTATGAACATATAAAAAAACAGGTCTGTTAAACGACATGTTTCCAAGTTAAAAAAAAAGTCATCCATTATAACACACTACATTTATTGAGTTTTGGCTGCATTTCATTGTGGAAATTACGCCAACAATTTCATCTCCAGTGCAAAAGAGTATATTGCATAACCCTGCAAAGCCTAGGCTTATGGTACTTAATAAAACAAGCACTTCCATAATTGAATCTGTTTTCTGTATTGAGTGCAAATCCATTTCCATAACCTTTTTAACATGGATATCTTATTAAGTCCCAATGACCTTGAACTTTGACCTACATAACCAACTGTCTGATAATTGACTATGTAGGGCTAATTTTGGTCCATACACTTAAGAATTTAAAAACAACACTATCCCCTACCCTTTCTAAATCTTTAACAGGTAAAACATTATCATTTGGACCTCTACAAAATACACAAACATTATCTGCAAATTTCATGTATTTTTTATCTATCTTGAGACCTCCCATCATGTTCGGAGTCACAGACACTTCAAGTGTTTCCTCTTCACCTTCAGTATAAGCACTTTTTAATCAATACTGATTCACCAAGACTTCCAAACAAACCAAACTTACTGCTGATCGGTCAATTTTGAGATATTTTAAATCTGGTCAAAAAACAGGAATCATTTTGCAGGCCGGTCAGGTTCTAAACTGTAGAAATGTAAAAATGTCAATGTTATGACTAATAGCATTTTTCACTATTAAATACTCCATGGTGGCTCCATGCATACTGTCCTTTGATAAAAGTCTACTTAATTTAACAGATGATCAGATATACTCATTAATCACCTATCAGTGAAACATGTACCTTTCTGAAAGTGTTGTGCATTATTTTTTAATACTGGAATTTTGGTATATTTTTTTATCCAAGTTTGCTCCTAATATGAGGGATTGTAGGACTTTTACAAGATGAGAGAGAGAGAGAGAGAGAGAGAGAGAATGTAACTTTACTGTTACTACATATAGACTCATTTTGACACATTGGCAAACAGAGTAGACCCAGGTCAGGCAGGTTAGGACTCTAAGGGTCTCCTCTGTTTGCTCAATCAAAATTATAGCTGACAGATTCTACACAGTGAGTCTGCATGGTAAAGAAAAATCCATGGTTTCAAAAACCATAATATACAGATCATTAGATTAATATTCATCAAATGATAAATTTGTACATGAATATTCATGAGGGAAGGGATTAATTAACAGGGGGATTGAAATATTGTTTATCACCATAGGCTTTTTATTACAAATACATAGTAGCACCCTATGATACATAAAACTGTACCTAGAGTATCGCCCGCACTCAACACTGCAGTGTCCCGACCCTCCTCTCGCTGCGTTTTGAGTGCAGCGGCACTGCAGCGGCAGCACCCAGTCAGTTCCGCTACCATTATTGATATCATGATAACAATTCATCATGCACACTATGATAGGGAAAGGAAGCAGATAACAAGCTCATCTCCATTGGCAACCCATAACAATTACCCAGAATGCAATAAAGGCACCCATATCAAAGCCATTTGGCTGTGGTCAATTGTGCTCTTTACTTTTCCTTGATTGGTCAATGTATTTTTCCATTTTGTTTCATGGCGGCAGTAGACATTAAATAGGACCGGGAAAATTGGGTGCAATAAACTTGCACAAATATGAACTAAATTCAAATTCTTCCTTAACTACTATGTGATCAGGGAATCCTGTCCTTTTTCTGTTATCTGATTTCTTTCTTTATAATCTGCTTACAAACTAATAGCTATAACAGAAATAGATGGAATTGCAGCCATGCTATCAAAATAAATTCGGAAATAAATAATATGGCCAACTATAAATAAGCTGTAAAAAAAATAAATTACAAAACATGTACAATACAAGTTTAACCCATTTACCCTCACTTGAGGAATTAAATAAAACAACAATTTGATACATTAAAGCATCCTCTTATCTTCAGTTGCATACATTACAAAATCAAAAGTTACCCAACCTTGAATCATTAAAACAAGGAAACAGATAAGAAACATAGTTTGCCTTTTTTAAAAAGCCATAAACTCATATCTACATTTACATCTAAAATTGTACCTAACTTTATTCATAGATGTCTATAGTGTATACCAACAAAAGCAACTCATTAATCCTGCAAAGTCGATGATGTCAACTTTCACATTAATCTCTGCAACCTATGTTTTTCTCTTCTATTCATACCAAGTGTTATGGACAAACACCTTTTGATGTCTGCTCCCCCTTTTTGAGGACTATTTATGATGAACGAATCAATTTGAGAGACGTAAGTGAAGAAGACAACCTGACTAGAATGTAATTATGAAATCCTCTTAGCTTCAGTAGCTATTATTGCTTTCCATATTAATAAAGCCACTCCACAAATCTTTTTAGGCAGTTAACTGCCTCGTAAACACTATATTACCTACCTCAATTGATAATCTGAAGCACAGTTTGCCTTTTAATTAACTGCTCTATAACAACTTGAAGCGAGCCATGAACTTTACTTAAGTGTGCGCGAGAATGAAAACATTGAAAAGTAAATTATATTAATAAACAACAAAAAAGTGTGTCCGCAAGAGAACAAATCCATGGAAAATGATTTGATAAACAACAAAAAAGTGGGCTCTTAAGAAAGACAAATATTTCGATGACTGAACAAATTTAGTTTAAAATGACAAAATCTTGTATCCTGTCACAGTATATATTTCTTCATCTTTCCCTACACTTGGATGATTATAATGAAACAGGACAGAGAATTTGATTACAGGAAGCCAGATGCATGATACTGTTGCCATGGAAACATGAATTGCAAGACTGGAACCATGGCATCCTCATAGCGCAAAATAACTGTTGGATTGATGCTATCAAAACAATATGGGACCATCTTCATGCCAAGAGCTAATAAATGTACAACAAAAACCTATCAAGATAATATTTTTCTAAGACAAAACTAAACATGTCTGCATGGTGGTGACCCCGCCCATGATCCCTGCCATGCCCCGTGGGTCTCAAGGTCAAGGTCTCCCAGACCTACCAGAGACCTTGCCCATAAACCTGCCAGCCAAACTGGCATGTGCCTCCTTAACATCTGTTCCACAGTGATATACATACCACCTTAACAGCAGGTCATCAACTTCTAACTCTCGAGCCTCATGATCTATTTCTGATTAATTTGCAAGTGTTTTATCTGTTTATGTTTTGTTTTTCTGTAATTTTATGAACAGGAGGCACATTTTGCAGTCAGGCTGTTTGAAATGAATGGTGCAGGGCACAGGTGTGCATGATCCCCCAGTCCCTGAGGTAAAACAAGCAATTACTGCCAATCTACGCTTGACACCTGTACATACCTTAAGTTTAGGCAGGTCTCTCTGATAACTGAAATATCTCTGACAACTTCACAACTGCTTCATACAGGCCATAATGATACTCAAAATATGGCTAATGATTTCAAGGAATATCTAATTATCATAAATATTTGGGCTACGACTGGATAATACGTACTTACCCCTGAAAATACTAGATGCATTATAATCTGAAACCGTTTTCAATATGTCTAACACTTAAAGTCAAAACCTAATGACTGGGAAACAAGATACCACAACTTGTAGATTTCCCTGTTGATGGCTCCTGGGTCAGAGACCAGGCCTGGTGTTCTCAAAAATAATAAGTACGATCTCAGGCTCAAATATGAGTATCATACTCAAATCCCCATTGAAACTAATGGGCATAGTTTGAGTATAAGTACAACAAGAGGCCCATGATGGCCCTAAATCGCTCACCTGAGATAAATAGGTTGACCCAAGGAACATCTGTACCAATTTATTTTAAAATCTGGCCACTAGTTTTGAAGAAGATGATTTTTAAAGTTTTCTTTTTTTTTTCTTTTTTTTGTTGCCATGGCAACCAGAGTTCTATATGGATCAAGTTTATTTTAGCAACTTTTGTGAAGGTTGACCTAAGGATCATTCCTGCCAAATTTAATCAAATTCTGTCCAGTGGTTTCAGAGGAAATGTTGTTTAAAGGTTTCTCTAAATACATATTAGGCAAATAAGCCCCGCCCCTGGCGGCCATGTTTTTTTACGGATCGGAATAATTTTAGCAACTTTGGTAGAGGTTGACCCAAGGAACATCTGTACCAAATTATTTTGAAATCTGGCCAGTAGTTTTGAAGGAGATGATTTTTAAAGTTTTCAAATTATTTTTCTTTTTGTTGCCATGGCAACCAGAGTTCTACATGGATCAAGTTTATTTTAGCAAATTTTGTGAAGGTTGACCCAAGGATCATCCCTGCCAAGTTTAATCAAATTCTGTCCAGTGGTTTCAGAGGAGATGTTGTTTAAAGGTTTCTCTATATACATATAAGGCAAATAAGCCCCGCCCCTGGCGGCCATGTTTTTTTACGGATCGGAATAATTTTAGCAATTTTGGTAGAGGTTGACCCAAGGAACATCTGTACCAAATTATTTTGAAATCTGGCCAGTAGTTTTGAAGGAGATGATTTTTAAAGTTTTCAAATTATTTTTCTTTTTGTTGCCATGGCAACCAGAGTTCTTCATGGATCAACTTTATTTTAGCAACTTTTGTAGAGCCTCGCCCAAGGAACATTCCTGCCAAGTTTCATTAAATTCTGTCCAGTGGTTTCAGAGGAGATGTCGTTTAAAGCAAATTGTTGACGACGGACGACGCACGCCGGACGACGCCGGACGAAGGGCGATCACAAAAGCTCACCTTGAGCACTTTGTGCTCAGGTGAGCTAAAAATCATGCTTAAGTACCATATTTATTTTCGAGAACACAGAGCCAGTACTTTGCACCCCAGCTGGGTTTAATCCAAAAACAATATGTGGTTGTAAAAAAGCTATACAACTGAGGAACACCATACGAATTCAAAAATTCATACCTTGTGTTATGAAATTCAACAAGAATTCTATTTATGTGACAGGGCTGTGCAGTATGTAGCATTCCATCTCCACTTTGAGATGACAGTCTACCAGGTGTCAGACCTTTCTCCCTACCAGTGTTTGACAGGCTGCAGTATACTAACCTGTAACCACTCAGATGTCGTTTCATATCATGGTATACTCTGGGAAAACCCAGATCAAACTTCAAGTAAATCTTGAATATTTACTGCTTTTAAGTGTTTCCCACCTCTTTTGTTTTCAAAATTTTAAGGACAAGTATTTAAGATTTAATTCAGTTAAGCTACTTGTAGGTTTTTTACTGGTTTCTTTACCTCATGAATATTCATATGCAAATTATAACATGATGAATATTAATTTACTGGACTTTTAAATAAACAACAGATTTACTTTCTTTCTGGGCAGACCATGTAGAACCTGATAAACTATATGAATGAGCAATCTTAGGAGACCCTGATCCAGTGTTGTGCCTAGGCCACGGGATCGCGGGATTTCCGCAATTTTTTTAACAATGGCCCATTAAAATTGAACAATCGCGGGCCGATGGGCGCGCTCCGTCGATCCAGCCAATTTTCGCTTTTTTGCATTCTTGGCGTTCATTTCCTATCATTTTGTTACTACATATATGAGGATTTACAATTCTGAGGTTAGTAATGCATGTTTTGGTTAACATTACTTTATGTCCCCCAAAATTATAAAATGTCCCCTAAAACATTAGTCTGGAGGACACTTATGTCCCCTGGAAAATCTGAGCTAGGCACAACACTGCTGATCTGATATGGGTCTCCTCTGCTTGCTGAATGCTCAAATTAAAGGTTTGATAAACCCCATGTTGTAGATGGTTAATCTCATGTTGCAGATGCTAAACCAGTGGTCAGCCACCTGGACCATTACTTCAGCTGTCCATGTCACTGTCAACCTGACCATTAGATACCAGGGCACTGACCCCCCTCCTGTCAGTATGTAACATCATGATAAATGCATGACTCTAAACACAACATAATTTATCAACTAACATCAATTTTGAACAGAGATTAATTAGACATGCATAACCCAATAATCCACTGTCCATTATTTGAAAATAGTGGGTGCAAACTCCACTGCAAGCTAGAATTTTCCAATGCATGAGTTTCTCAGGAATAAGGTACTGGTCCAACACAACAACTACTGAAGCTAAGGATAAGTACAATTTACAAGAACTTGTTTCCCAATCCACATAAAAAAAAATAAGTCTAACTAAAATTATCTTCAAATTCTCAATTTCCCATAATTATATATAACAATGTTTACTGTATTCAATTATACGAGTATCTCAAGATGATAATATTATGTTTTTTTGCAATTTCTGTAAAATTTACAGTTGAGCATACCAGACAATCTAAGATTAGTTTTATTGTGTAACAAATTATAACAAGATTACTTAAGTGCAGCCTTCATCTGTAAAGTATATCACGAACAAATATCTGAAAATTCAGCATTCAAATTCAAACTAATACTAGGTAATCTCTCGTACGAGTCCTCTGTTTTAAAGTGAGTAAAATTTCTAATTGCATCCATTAAACATACTTTATTTCAATCTTCCATCACTTTACAACAAACACTCGATATTATCACAGAAAGATTTAAACAAAAGGCTTCAAGTCGGAGGGGAGTGAACATTTTAATAACTTAAAGTACATGATTGGGGGAGCTATTTAGCTAATCTAACTATGTTTTGCTAATCTTGCAGAGTATATCCCACGTTTATAGCCCTACTCCCAACTCATCTGTCATCTGCTTCCACACTTCTAATACTTACATCACTATTAAATCTGCACCATAAACTTATTTAATGTCTTCATGAGCAAAGTAAAGAGTCGAACAGACTTTTTGTGATTTATCTCAATGACTTATTACCTAACTCATTCTAAATTAAACGTACCATGAAAAAAAAAGGAGTACCTTTTATTCGCATATTTAAAACGTACTTAAGTGCTCAAAAAAAATTGCTGACACACCATGATTCAGGTGATGTGGACAAAAAACAATTTTCGAAACCCTTTGAAAAGTTATGTCATCTAAAATCAAAGGATGCAAAACAGAATCATGCTATTTCAAAATCTCAAATGTACGTTAATAACCACACAAAACAACACCAAGCTAAGGCACCCCTGCTTTCATACAGCCGTAAAATAATTAGGGTTCTAACTGTTTTATTTATGAGACTTTAATAGATCTCCATTATTAATTGTAAGCTAGGCAAATTAGCTTTACAGAGACTTCTTACTGTACCAAAAACAATAATTTTCTCATATATTGTTCTTTGCTAATATTCCCTTAAGTTCAAATATCTATACAGCATTCACTTTGAGATAATTAAACTGATTCAGAAAATTTAGAAAACTTTCTCTGAAGAGATCCAGAAGAATTTCTCATTAAAATCATAAACACACACGCTTGCAATTGATATATTGTCAGTAATTGTAAAAAGTTAATAACTAGTTCTTTATAAACTAGACCTAGCTTATTGAGAATTTTAGTGGTGGGCTGAAACTTCAAGGCTTTAGTATTGTCACTAACATCCACTGTGCATTCAGTAGATGAAGGGGCCTTAATCCTAAAATTACAATACCTGTTAGTCAGGTGCTAACTTTCCAAACCAGCTGTTATGGAGTAATTATGGCCAATAAGCCTGATTCCCTCTCCCAGTTGCTGTCTGTAACACTTCCAGCACAGTTCCAGTACTCCCTGCATAATCAAGTTTGTCACTGAAGTGCGCCCTACCTGCCCGATCCCGGGGTAGGAATTCTCACTGTTACACTATACCTGTACAAATGAGGGCAATTACTCGCCTCTGATTATCGGCAACATAAATCAGACTGGAAGGGAATGAAACAGACTGAGAAAGCCAGCATGAAGAAGCTTCTTTGGATGCCAAGAACCGTTTGTTGAAACTTGTGTAACAAACATGCATTTTCAATGTCATGCCTGACTTCAATTAGTTTGCTTTCAAGCTATTTGCTCTCAATCACTACAAAAATACATCTGTACAATAAGGGGTTAAGATCTGTTATTGAAGAGAAAACCTCCGATCTAATTCAAGTCTCTGGGGAATAATGACAATGAAAAAATAATTCAAGCAAAGAGCCAAAAAGAACAAAATGTTTCAGGAAATTGTTGGAAAATTTGATTAATAGAAATCATATCTTAGTTGTTGTTTTTTTTTAATTTAAATTATATTTCAATATGTAGAGAACAGCAACCATTATTAAAACTATGAAAGAGTTAAACAGCATTCTGCAAATGATCAATAATGTCTCGAAGAGACTTGCAACCAGTCAACCAGAATTTTGTGAAGCAGGGAAGTACAGCACTGGATCCAAACCATTAGACATGAACCTGCCTAATTTTGCCATTTATCAAGGGCCGTTCTTCTTTCAATTCCGTAAATGATAAATGTAACTCGGTCTTCTAGCCAAATTGAGGAGAGAGGATTCATAAGCAAGTGTCAAATGGTAGCATTTATTTATTGATGGTAACAAACATGATGCAATTTTCAGATTGGCAAATCTTAAGCAACTTAGACATTTACAGAAGGAACTTTCAAACTCACTTCAGTTATCTTAAGCTAATATGATACAACAGGTTAACACATACAAAATGGGAACAAAGACTTTGCACGAATTATCTGTATAAAGATTCTACAAATATCAATTAAACATTGCTCAAAAATGAGAAATTCCATGTCTAGAAGTGGTCTGATCGATGCAAGATCCAATTAGTGTAGAAATTCAGCTATTGCAATCTGATATTTAAAAACATTATGTAGACACCAACTAATTATTTATAGGTACTGTAGATCAAAAAAGAGAGGATTACCAAAAACTCTTTTATTTTGATCCTAAAATTTCAGAAATCTTTCAAAGATACTGAGTTTCTTGAAGATGATTCACACTAATTTCAAACCAAAATTGTTTGGTCTCTCATGTGAATGATAATGATTTCTAAAAAGTTCCCTGGTAAAACAAATTACTTAATCATATGTTTATCATAATGAAAATCAATGACAAAATTAATCATATAATTTGAGAAAATTGTCAATTCTTGAACTCCTCTTAAATCACATTCTATGACTTGCAGAAACAGTCACATGCATACAAAATATGATTATAATAGAAGCAAGACAAGGAGGCCACTCCACCACAGATGCCTCCAAATTGGACTATACCAAGACTCATTTATAGGAGACCTTAACAGATTCCACATCATTATAAAAATAATACATGTAGTTATAAGAATCATAATGCTGCAATACCAGCTAATATGCCACATGGCAATAATTTTCTCTCCCGTCTCAGCTCACCCTGTATACAACTGATGAACCATTAGCATCAGCTACTGCTGATGATGCTGACAAAGATGATCATGAGAAGTGCCACCAAGGTGACAAATGATCAATTAACTGATGCAAGATACCAAAATATTGACACAAACTCCTGATGCGGCTTCTGCTTTTTTTTTGCAGCTCACATTTTTTTTGCATACCTTATGTCGCCAGTTTTCCCGGATCATGTCGGCAATCATAGTTGCACATTCTGATATTGACTGGTACAAAATACTACAGATTTTCCCCACATATCACCCCTTATTTTTAAAATATATTCTTTTATTTGAAAAAATGCTATCAAAAAATTCCTTTTCATCCAAACAAGTAAGTACCGGAGGCCATTTTTTCTATTTCCAGTTGTAAAACAAAAATGGAAAAAAAGTTAAGCCATAAGCATAAAAAGAGATGAAAGGAACAAAATGAAAACAAGCATTTCATTTTCCATTTGTCTCCCATTTCATACAATTCCAGACAGATCATTTACAAGAAGTCTGTGATTCAAACAAATCTTGTGTACGCTGGCATTAGACACCCTAGACATCTATGGCGATGCCAACAGCTGGTGTCAAACCATTTTCAACAAACATCACCTTCAATAACAGAACATAATTGTAACCTTTATTTCTAAAGGAGTAATCATTCAAATCAGAGAAGTCTGAAATATTAAAGTGTCAGAACATCAGACAGAAGATTTTTTAACCCATTCTTCCTCGTACTACCATATAAAAGCAGTCGTGTATATACTTCAAGCTTCTTCTTCAAGATTTTTAAGATTTTTCATTTCAGCAAAGATTTATTTTACAGATTCATGAGCTTGGTATAAAACTGTGGTAACTTACAAATCAATAAAGAAGCAGTTACGACAGTTTTGCATCAAGCCTTCGAGATTGGTATGCATTTAGCACTCAAAAACAAACAAATATACAGGAAAGTTGCCATTTTTCTGCCAATTCGTTTCCCCACATGTACGTATCTTTACTGGGATCTGACCCTCAGGATGGCATATTCATCCATTATTGCAGTTTTTTGCTACGGTGCATATTGGTGTGCTATCCCTTTTTTTTATCCCTTCAACCTAATGTCATCAAGGCAGTTAAACTAGTGCTGACATACCTAATCAACACCACAAATTACCTGTATCCAAAGATGTATGAAAAAAGCAGAAAGAAAAACTATTGACAAAGTGATGTATGCAAATGACAGCCTGGTATTTAGGCAGTGTTGAGTTGATATAATTTTTCTTCGATTTCAGTATGCGATCATCAGCCAAGACCCAGAAAAATAGATGAGGTTCCAACTGGAGTGATGATTATATTCCCACAACTCTGTCACAGAAACAAAAAAGATTCTACCTCAAGTCTTTATACATGCAGTTACAATATTAAAACAGCAAGCTGTATACTCCAAATTTCAATTTTTTGCTCGCTAGAAATATGAATTTTTGATGAGAGCCAAAAGTGTTGGAAAATATGGCAAGTTAAAAATTCCAATATATGGGTTCCTGCAGAAAGGTTTTCACCATATAATACTGAGGGATTGGTCCATATAATTGTCTGAGATCATTTTTTCTCAGCAGTATTTGTATGCACTCAGAGTGGAGAATATCGCATGAGAATCCTCTTGGAATTGGAAGGATTGCAGTAACATTTCATGAAATAAAAATCTGCCTAGTGTACCAAGACATGAAATCAGGATCTGGAAAATTAAGGAAATGACCTCATAAGTTATAAAACCCAAGAGAATGGAATGTGAAAAGATATATTATTAAGAAAAAAAAGGAAATTCTTGTCTTTAAGAAAGAAAAAAAAAATCTAGGCTAAAGAGGAACTCCTGCAATTTTTGTTTTCAGTGGTATCAGATCAAGCTAACCTTTTCTTTATCAGTCTTTCTTAAACATTTCTCTAATGTGACGATTCCCACGAATCCTGATTATAACCAAACCAACTGGTTGTGCACAGCCAGTATTTGACCTTTGCAGAAAGCCTCAACTTCGCCGGAAGCTGATACTGAAATGTTATAATACTTCAGATACAGATACTTTCAAATCCTTAAGTATTATGCAATGCAAATAACCCTATGCAACATATAATAACAAAAATGAAAACCAGCTTCAGTGCACTTCCCCGTCTCAGACATTACAAAGTTTCCCTGATTCTTCAACTGAAAGATAACAACCATAATGGGGCATCATAAAACCAACTAAAAAGATTCTGGCTAAAATTTGGAAGTTCTATTCAATTTGCCAGCAAGGAAAAGGCTAAAATCAATTCCAATCACACCTTGATATCCCTCTGTCATGCCATGGTGGCTCACAGCTTCATAAGCAAACCTACTTGGCATTTTCCATCAGTTTTGAAATTAGCTGTAATTTAATGAAGTGTTTATTTTCTTATAACAGCAAATACAGTCGACTACCAGTAGAATGACTTTCAATACATTACCATGGTAAACATGGAATGAATATACTCCGGGAGGCATATTGAATTCTGTTTTGGATTTTCAAAGTTAATAAACGGCCGAGTCAACGGACAAAGAACAACCATTTTTCATTAAATTTATTAACATCTGGCAGCATATGAATGAAATAAACTACAAACCATAAAAATAAAATTACCTGACATACTAAATACAAAGTTTACATTAGTAAACTTCTCTGTCACAAGAGAGCACCATCTTTCATGATGGGCTTATATCTTTACAACTGAAGCCAATGTCACATGATGCGCCAGCATTATAAAAGATAAAGATCCTAGCGTCAGGGGCACGGCATCCCACTCTAGACTAACAAGCCGCGCTCAATTTAAAGTCACTTCTCTCAGAGCTAAAATTATTTAATATTTTATAAATACACTTGGCTATTCAAAAAGATGAAAAGAACCCCTTAAACTGCTTATTTCATGTGGTAAAAAATGCACTCATGAAGTGCGCAGGAGGTGTGATAAGACGTGGCTTCCGGAGACAGCCGGCAATCATGCTGGCTCCGGTTATCATGATCGGCTGAACCCTGTAATAGTCGCATGTCCCACTGCTAACAACCCCAGATTTTCATATATTCTAAAACATTTAATTTCCCACTTTATAATCATCCCTCATTCCATACGTGAGATGATATATTGGGTAAGTATACGCCCAAATTATTAAAAACACTTTTACCTATTACTTAAATGTCTCTAGTTTTTTTGCTAAGAAGGGGAATATAGCTAACAAATTTAAGTTTGTGGAATTTTAAATGGCAGACAGCATTTTTGCGCCCAAAAAAGTTGGCGCATTTCAGTCTGGTGGACAAAATAATTATTGTCAATTCATGCAACAATTTCATTTTGCCAACATAAGTATAGAGACTCCGAAAAACGATAAATTTTTAACATGTAAAATCATTTTGCAGTTTTACAATATTAAAAGTAACTAGTTTTGCTTGCTGGCCATTCTCGTTGATATATTTTGTATACTCCTATTAACTGGCGTACAGAATACTGCGCAATAAAATATCCAAAATTCAGTTTCCCAAGAAATTACGGATAGCTAGCCTCTGAAATGTTTTAATTTCATATCCATAAAGCATAAGTAATTAAACAGTAATACATTCTATTGATCTTCAGAGAACTAGGTCACAACTGTATGATCAAAGATATTTAAATTCTGCAGTTCCGAGATTCTGTGCTGAGATATGGGTAATAACAGAACCTGTTCCACTAAACTGTCTCCAAAATTCTCTGCAGATTCCAACCAGCTGTATTTATAGACATAGCTTCGTCATCTCCAGCATCATTTGATAGGTATCTCTGGTCTAATTGTGTTACACAGATTTATAATGATTCCTTGTGTTACGCTATGTTTATGACTAACAGAGTCAACTATTACTGGCACTTTTTATTTTTTTCCACGGCACATCAATTAATTAATTACCCTACAAGAGAGTGGGTGGAGTAATGTTTTAACGTAAACCACAACCTCATCCCAATATAACATTGAAATCTAATTATATACTTCATCATTTACGAGGCCAGTAAGCTCAGTTATAAATACTCATGGGGATTTTCAATAAAATATACCAATCTACTTTGCGCAATTTATCTTTTATGGGCTCAATTAATATTTTTCAATGTTGGCTTAACTCATAGAATTATTACATATTCCTGAGCCATAACTTATTTGCATATGTGATTATAAAATAAGTTATATTTAAATCCAGAGCAATTTTTTTTTAAATTTAAATGCATCATTTGAAAAGAAATTTAACCAATTTTTAAAAACTGTCCAAAAAAGATATGCAAGCTGTTTCCTCTTTGCTGTACAGTTAAACAGTCTTAAAAGTCAATAGCTGCTGGAAATTGAAATGAAGTTGCTGAAGTCAGCTGTATCAGACATCACTCCGTCTCAGACTCTCGAGCATGTGTGACAGATAGCTGTCGATGATGTTCTGCCATATGTAAATTTTACCACTTCCTCCCTACATTTACATACTTAACACTGGTAAGGTGACGAGCTACTGAAGTATCCCATTGACCGTATCTCCGCTCCCCAACCCTGATGTTGCGTTTTAGTATAAACAGCTCCACAATTTGCATGCATTAATTTGCCTGATTACAAAATCACCTCAAAAGACTTCACTACTTCTACTTCATGGTGACAATCCGTTAAAGTGCCCATTAAAATTATTTGAATTGTAAAATATCTATTTTCTGTCTGACCATATTCACCACAATGTTCGTGTCGGAAATTACTTTTCGGACGTTTTTCCCCTTTCCTATATTACTTATGAACATAATAGAGGACACATGTGTTCTGTCTGCCATTTTTATTTTACAGTGGTTATAAACTCAGCCTAGCTCAGGAACTTTTGAAAATAAATTTTGATAATTTCATTTCTACAGTTAAACAATTGCACCTGAGACTGCGGTAATTGAAAATATAGCTGAGTAACAATAAACTAATCAGAAAAAACTCAAACAATTTGCATCAAAGCAATACTTACTTAAATTCCACTGGAAAAGTCTGTCAAAAAATATTCTTGCTTTTTGAAAAGATGATAGGTCCATGAATGACAGAACATCTTTAAGCAAATGCCAAATATGCTTTTATGGACCAACATCTAATATATTTGTCTTTTTTTTCCCTAAACATAAAACAAATTGAACTGTACTTATAATAAGTATCTATTCATAAACACGCAAAAAAGTGCATCTCGTAACTCTAACTGAGAATTTTATTTCATGTGAATTGTTATCATCTGTGTGCCAATCATCATAAAAATATGCAAATAATTATCCAAGAAAAAAAAACCTTGCTTGCCTAATAAACATCATCAAATGAAGCTGATAATTCATTGTTATGCTGAATAACATAGTGTTTTATTGCTAAACACAGCAAAATAACATTGAAGTATACTGCAACAACTTAAACAATTCATTGCCATGCTTTCTTATAGAAAACACTTATTTTTATAGCAGGTTTCATCACCCAGCTGCATCTAATAACGGCTCATATGAATATCGCACAGTCTCAAAATAGAAAAAGGTAAAATAAAACTAATTGCTTCCTGAGCGTTCTGTAAATTTATTGGGCTTCGCGACTTGCTTCCATTTATTCCATCAAATGTCAGCTGCATTGTTAGGGCTTAAGATGCTGAACCCCTATCATGAAGGTCCTTATGCACCCCTTTCCTGTTCATTAGCTGTCCTAAAACACCTGAGAAAAAAGGCAATATACTTGCACCTGTTTTCTTCCGCTCATAAATTCACTGCAGGGGATTTATACCCCCACAAGACTGCCTAACACTGGTTCATAGGTCACAAAAACCCTAAAATGCATATTTATCCTCATTTTCTTATCATAAATATATATATATATTGTAAAAGTGATCCTGAAGACTCCCATACGTATCAAACGTAACCCTAAAATATTTTTTGTGACACTAACAAAACTGGGGTACTTTATCAGAGAAATCAAGACAAGATATTCAAAGACACAGGGTCTGGGCTTGACGGGATGCAATACAATATGACATATTACAATACATTTGATACCAGTCAGCATATCCCCCAAGTCCCAGTGTTAAGCTGTACTGCAAAGAACAACTTACCGTTCACCAAATCGTGCGTTTAATCAAGATACGAAAATGCGAGTTTCTGGTTTTATCAGAGAGAGCCAAACCATGCAGAAGACGGAGATTACTTTATTCTATCACATGAGAATAGAAGGCCTCTCATACATTTAATCCTCGCAGAAGTTTCCAATGCAACACTTGAGTGTTTCAGATTCCAAATTTTATTAAAACTTCCCACTTTGTATTTGCTCTAGGTGCAATAAATACATGAAATCAATTATTGTAAAAGCATAAGATTATCTTATTGTACCAGAAATTGTGCCCAAACTATAATCGTAAATAACCTACTTTAAATGATTGGAAACCTTTAACCGAAGGCAGAGGTGTTAATACTTAGTACTGGTATTTTGTAATTAATCTAAAAAAGACCATTTTTCTCTGCATTTAAACAATTTACCTAATTTCATCAACACTCCCATTTAATTAATTTTAACTGCGACAATTACATATATTTTCATTATTTCTATGTCATCAAAATCTCTTCTTTTTTTAACCCTTTCCCTCATATAGACTCCTTTTGACGCCCTCTATAGGTATCACATAAAGCCTGATCTGCAGAAAACCACAGTTAAACCTTACCAAATTTAATTACAAAATCCTCATTTCCAGACCACTGAGGAGCAGCGAACAGCATAAAACCTGATCAGCCTGCGAGTTACTCGCAGGCTGATCTGGTTTTATGCTGTTCGCATAGGTCTTTTCATGGTTTCCTCTATGGGGGAAAGGGTTAATTTCTGCGTAGTTAAATAAACTTTGCAGAACATTAACTTCAATATCTTCAGTTTAATGACATGAATTTATAAAAAGAAAATGTAATAAGATATTCTACCAAGAACTGATGATGAATTTCTGGGCACATGACACATTTTCTGATACTTGCAAGCAGTATTTTGAGGCTACATAGCCTGTTAATCACTGAAAACAACAAATCCCTCTTAATTTCAAGACACATATCTAAACCATGCACAGTGTGACAGTTTGACAGAAATTCTTTTAAAATCACGATGAATGAGAAGTTGGCATAGACAAAGAACCGGTGCAGCTCTTGTGTGATGTCATACGATGATGAAGTCATTGGTGCAAGCTATTCTTTCTCAGTTATCTAAACTAATGAAGTAAACAATCCTTATGTTTTTGCACTAAGAAAATGAGGGAGCCCTGCTTCAAACACATTGAAGCGCTGTGGGAAATGCTGCCACAGTCAGTTTTTGGCGCAAGAACTCTTTTATTCTTGGAATTTTTACCTCACTAATGTTCATAACTAAGATTTAAAGGCGTAAAACATGCAGCAATACCAAGCACCAATGGTCTCATTTTTCGTAAAGCCCTGACAATATCTGGAACAATGATAAATGCTTTGTAAAATAAAGCATGGGGTGCTGTAGATCAAAATGTTTCAGCTCAGTTTCAATGAGGTTGATTTAAATACAATACGATTGCTAATTATTACTCCAGAATTTCTTGAAACCATGCAACCACAGTTTGTTACATATGACCTACTATTCCTTTTTTACTGAAGGTCCAATGACTTAATAAGTATTCCAGCAGATAACCAAGAAATAAGCCAAATCAGAAGAAGGGCCTGCTGTCAGTTTCAAGATGCTTTAACTGACTTCTTAATAATTTGCTCTCTGACTTCTTTATACCACCAAGGGAGTGACCATAATATAATGAAGACAGCATTCAGGCACCAACAAAAAATTTAATCAATGGAACTGCTCATGATTCAATGAAACGTACCAATTCTTACTTTGACACTGAGAGGTGCTGGTTATTATAATTATGATTGGCTGCATTCAACTGCAGGGAAAATGGACATTTAACGTCAGAAGTACAAATCCCTAAGCAGCCTTCCACATTTTGCCATCACCAAACACCACTAATACAATATTGCTACACCATTATAATCACCACAGTATGAATTAACAGAGACCCTGTTACAAACTGCTTTCGTAATCAACTTACAAAATGTTTATGGATAAACACTCAGCAATCTTCATCTTTCAGCACAGTAAGACTTGTACAACCATTCAACAGCACCTCCTGAACAGAAAAGCCATAACAGTATCTCCTAAACAGAAGAGCTCTTCCACCAGTTTCAGAAGGAAGAGTGCCTTTTTTAAAGCTGACAGTTGCAGAGTTTACAACCATGACAACAAGTCTGACCATTTATACTACAACATTAAAATGAAACCTACAATTTATATGAAACAGTGTATCATCTTACAATGTTGACCAGACTTAAACTACCGCCTCAAACTAGACTCCTGCCTCAAACTAGACTCCTGCCTCAAACTAGACTCGCGTTTCTCCAACATGCCTGGCACAGTGCCAGCTTGTGTTGCAATCCTTAGTCATCCTGTCAAGTCTGGGACCCTCAGGGATCTAACCAAGGTCACCTAAACATGACCACACCCTACCTTAAATAGGCCACCCTAAACATACAATCTGATTTGCGCATTTACTTTTTTTTCTTTGCAAGGATATATTTTTTCGTCGGTAACAAATGAGCTTAAATTAAATGTTGTGTCAGATATAAATGGCCTGTCTCATAAATGCATGGATGAAGTAAAAGCTAAGATGGACAAGAGATATGGGCACTGGCAGGCGGTCAGTAAGATAAACAGACATACAGATCTGTTGGACATATGGATTTGTTGGATATGCCACAGCGACAATACACACCCCAAGTTTTATCAACAATAACCCTTTCCCTCATATAGACTCATTTTGACGCCCTCAATAGGTATCACATAAAGCCTGATCTGCAGAAAACCGCAGTTAAACCTTACCAAATTTAATTACAAAATCCTCATTTCCAGACCACTGAGGAGCAGCGAACAGCATAAAACCTGATCAGCCTGCGAGTTACTCGCAGGCTGATCTGGTTTTATGCTGTTTGCATAGGTCTTTTCATGGTTTCCTCTATGAGGGAAAGGGATAAAGTAACAAAACAAGTAATAAATATAGAATGAAAAAGTTAATAAAATATATTTTTGCAGTATAAGTTCATAGGTTTGACTTTTCTAAGATTCAAGTTTTGTTTTGACAACATATCAACTCTACCAAAGCTGACTGTTTAGTTTAAACTTAATTTAAACAATGATATACATGTATTTAGGTCTCATCACCTGTCACTAATTGATATCAATATAATGACATTTTTTTTCTGGCATATTCAGATATTATGAGGAAAATTTTATACCTATGTGAATGCACAGGAAATCCACTGCAAACAAGCCTATGCTCTTTAAACGAAAAACAAATGTAAATTCTCTTCAAAACACCCAGGAAAATAAAACTGTCATTTATTTGCCTTTTACTGGCAAACAATTAAGAATTCAAACGTTCTGTGCCCAATATAGAACAAGTGTGATGGTTAAATTCAGACATTAACCGTCCAAACAGAATCAAGAGTCCCCTGGTTTTGTTGCAAACCGAATGTCAGAGTCTTACGGTGTTAACCTGCCATGTGTATCATCCCTCTGGGAACTTGCAACTAGACCGTTTTTATTCATTTATTTTTTTTATTGGGGGGTGGGGGTAAGATTTTAATGTGAAGGTTATTTTCATATCTCAGTTACCATGATGAGTCAGGGTTATACCAGCTGTGACAAAATCAGTTTGCCCAGCCATCAGGGCTCATCAGCTGAGGTATATATGTTATGTCGGGTTAATCAAGAGCACTCAATCATCCAGATGTAGTCTACTTGACTACTGACCTGAAAGGCTGCAGGAGGGAGGGGGGCAAACTATTGTCATGACCTTCCAAAGTATGCAGTTCTGGTCTATAAGCCCAGGAACCATCAAGGGGCATGAGTTTAATCAAGAATAATTTCCCAATTACTATATATTAAATAAAAGATAGACATAAGTTTCAATATAGCAATATGAATCCATAACAGGATGGTGTTTGGACAATCAAATGGCAGTACTCCTCGAAACACAGTAATAGGATGTGCAGATCTATCCTTTACTATATCGTGTGTAATTCTGCTTGAAACACTCCCATGGGAAGGCTTCCCCTATCATATAGATCACATTCATCTTCACCATTTTGTTATCTAATAACAGAGGGACCAGAGGGTTCAGCTGAAAGGCCACAATCTAATTTGTCATTGGTCCACCCCTGGAAACTATGGAAATTAAGAATTGTATTGCTACGGTAACAGGAGTGTCTAAGCACTTGGTGCCATAATTGTATAATCATGAAAACGCGCTTCGTAGTCACCGTCTGCACACTTCAGGAATAAAGAACGGACCCCTGCATGAGAGAGAGAGAGTAGTATCTGACAACCAGACATTAAAAAATGCTGGAACTATTAGATTCCAAGCAAATTTGGCAATTATAAAGAGAGGCTCCTAGGTGCATGTGGTTGCATTAGAACCACTCGAGACAGAGGCAAGAGAAACTGGTGACGAAGATTTACTTAATTGTGTTACAGGAACAATAGGTGACATGGCTAGAGAGCCTGATGCAACCAAGGGTGATGACAACATGCAGCAGTCTCACTAGCTGAAACCGGCCCCTTGGAGGGGCTGTACAGTTACTATTTATTACCCCTACGATGCTAAATTTTAGAATTGTCCTTTCTTCATTTTGGAATATGCCATTAGAAAATGTTTATGAGAGGATGCTTGCTTACAAATTTATTGATATTAGCAAACAGTGCATACCATGATCAGGCTGCACTGATTGTGCATCCTGATTTTGGTATGCACTAGTCGCAAACATAAACAGAAGTGCGCACAGCACTGTATTAATTCAGGTTAATTGCTGATGATGAATGTATTTTATGCTCTGAATTAGACACAAATCATTGCTGATAACCCTTAATTCTTACAGTTTGTTAAAGTACTGATTAAACATATTTCTAAAAATCATATTATAGACCTTAGAAAGGACCCACACACACACACACACTATTTGTATTAATCTGAATTAATAGTATCATCATTCTAAACAGATTTGCCGATACCTCACTTCATTTGTGATTAAAGAGTTTTATTGCCCAATCCAACTTGCTTTAATTGCAGGATCTTAAAGAAAACACTCCACTACAAATAATGAAATTGTGCCCATTAAAACGTGATTGACCATTGCCCAAGATCTTGGCAAAGGCTTCACAGTTTTAATGTTGATTTAGAATAAATGACTTTTTTTATATCATGTATTAAACATTGTGCCTCCCTTTTCTCTGCGATTATTGAGGTTTATATAGTAGGTATGTTGATCTAAATGGCTACTCAAAGTGCCCAAGAGACTTATCACCCATCTTAATGGAAACGGACTTCCCACATATTTGCAAAAATAGTTTTCATAATGGGACATTGTGATGGGGGGGGTGAGCTTTGATAAATCATTCCTTCTGTTTATATATTGGGCAGTTTTGAGTGGCTTAGGCACATAATGACCACTGGCCAGGGGATAAAAAGAGTGATTAGGACAGACTTTATCAGGTCCATTTGTATTTATTCAGGACATAGAGTGAGGAATGTGTTTGCCTAATCAAGCATTGACTGATACCTTCAAATACTTTAAACTGAACACTTATTCATTCTCACAGGAAATTAAAGAAACATAATCTGAGGTTGTTGATAGAGTTTTGGTGTAAATAAAAGTGGCACCTAGTGACATAAAAGGCTTGAGAGGGTGTTAACCCAAACGGTTTCATTCCCTGTGATATCCTAAGATTAACACATTATAATTAGACAGTAACATAATATTTTGATATAGTTTTCAATGGATGACCTCATGCCCATATGCAAAGATAGAAAAGAAAAATACTCTTACACAAAGAATGCGTGCGAGTCAGTACCTTAACCCTTTCCCTCATATATACCCATTTTGACGCCCTCAATAGGTATCACATACAGCCTGATCTGCAGAAAACCACAGTTAAACCTTACCAAATTTAATTACAAAATCCTCATTTCCAGACCACTGAGGAGCAGCGAACAGCATAAAACCTGATCAGCCTGCGAGTTACTCACAGGCTGATCTGGTTTTATGCTGTTCGCATAGGTCTTTTCATGGTGTCCTCTATGAGGGAAAGGGTTAAGCATGACACTAAACCAAGTCCACTCTTATGGTTTTGTTTTCCACAGTCATTTTCTGGGCTCAAATTATTTTCAATCAAATATCTTTTAAAAAAGTTTAAAAAATATCTTTTTTTGTGAGTGTGTCAATTTGTTCATACAACTTATACTTCTTAATGGTTCTTCAGGATTGTCCCAGTACTTTGCCAGGATTGTCCCAGTACTTTGCCAGGATTGTCCCAGTACTTTGCCCCCAATGTGTTATACACCCATACAGCCTTTAATGGATTCGTAATCCTACATGCAAGTTAACACTGAACATGATGATGGTGCCCTGATTAAATAAATAATCTGTGTTTCCTCCTGGTAAGCATGACTACCTCCCCTGGAAAACGGATGATAAAGTTACGTTCATTGTCAGGCAAGTATTGACCTATACTTTAACAATATTCCGCTGCTGAATTATGCAAGATTCATTAAGTAATATTCTAGATTGCATGTTCATGATAATGTTATTGTATACATAATCTAGTGCCAAACTTGTTCGATGGAAGTGCATGTCTACAACTTTCAGACCATCCAAATACATTGGTGCCAAAAACCAAAGGCCTACAAAGTAACTGCAACTCTAACAAACAAACACTGGGAGAGCCAACTAATGCCTTGTCCAAACACAGGCTGACCAATATTTTCCAGACAGGTGTCCATCATCAAATGACCACCACCACTAAACCAAGTGACCACAGACTATGACTGTTGCAGGGGAGCGGGATGACCCTTTCCTTTGTTTATACAACTGGTCAACACCACAGGCCAGTTAATCAGATTCATCATAGAAATGAAGACCAGTTGATACAAAATAACCTGTATTAAATTAAACCTAACAAACTGATAAATCAACAATGGAACAATCTTTGTTCTTATCCAGGACTGGCTGCAAAATCATTCTAAGTACACAGTTTCCCAGTCAGTCCTTGGTATAAATTATGTGTGTGACCTTTAACCCCACACATGATTAACCTGCAACATCCTGTCCAGGAGACTGATATATCATGACCCCATGTCTCCAATAACAAATAATTGACACTGCAGAACCAGATTTTAGAAAAACACAGCAGGTGGTCCAAGATAACCGAAGATGTCTTTTTAAGATATGCGCCAAACTTCCGTTTTTGATGTTGTTTTGAACGTTACTTTATCTGTTGTCTTAATCGCATTTGTATCAAACTCTATATCTTTATTACATGATAAAGCAAGGATGAATATGAAATCCTGATGTTGAACAACTATAAGAAAACAATAAACTACACCAGGTGATCTTAATTAATTAATTAATTAAACACACTAATTGCTATCACATTTTATCCACTAGCATATGTTTGTTTATTTTTAATCAAATGAAGATAAAAGAACACAAGGTTTTGAAAATGGGCCAGAAATTTAAACATCTGTTGAGCAGCCCTATGTTGAGGAAATTATCTCAAACAAAAAATGTAAATAATTCTAAAATAAACATCAAGTCGGAAGGACATCCAAGGCAACCAATGTGTTGGCATTTTCCAGGCACAGGCTATTTAATGAGAGCAAGTGTGAATATGCATGATCTCCCACCAACAAAAATGTCACACGGTAGTTTTGAATTTTCAAATTATGCAACATTTACGTATGTGCATATTCTGTGTGGTAAATGAATACTATATAAAACTGGTATTAATTGATTTATTCATTGGTACTGAAAGAAAGTAATTAACTAGAAAATATTCAATATATCTGCAGTTTGCCGCAATAAAAGTGTTGATTATGCTTCAGAATGAAGACATTAAGTCTATGAAAATTCCGTATATGTGCGTTTATTTCAGAGACAAAATCTACAATGCTGATATCTTTTCACCTTTTGTGTGACTTGGGCAAATTATGAGCAGAAAACCGCGTTGCAATACGTAATGGAATATCTCCACAATCACTTGAACAATTTATCATGTTTCACTACCTCTAGACTGAGCATGAAAATGAATACAAGGTAATATAGCCTGTGTGGTTCAGACTGGCATCCATACGCTCAACATGAACAAATTTGAATAAGTGTACAATGGGGCAAAATACACCACATTTGCATTTTGTTGTCTGAATAGGGGCAATAATTGTTCATGTCGCCCGCCTTGTGGGTGGCAGGAATCCACTGGGGGGCACAGGTTTGGGACTTTAATGTCATACTGGACTGCCAATTGCCACAATTTATGTGCATTTGCCTTGGGGATTACTGTGACACCGATAAAAACTTAAAGAGAGGAGAAGTCCCCCATCAGGCAATGACGACTTGTGTCAGATTAGCATGTCCATTTGTTTCCATTACTGCACCAAGGTATGCAATATTTGTTACTTTACCCTGTTACAGTATGCCTCTTATTTATGGGTTTCAATTTAAATGCACAAAATGCCAACTGCAATGACAATATTGCAGGAAGGAATTTTTTCCGTAGCTTTGAGGAATGATAAATTAAAGATTAGCGATGGGTCATCATGAGGATAGAACAAGTAACACAATAAAAACTGCTGAAAGAACCATCACTGATGTTTTAACGGTGTCTAAAACTGCACTGCAGGCCATAATCCATCTTAATGTGGCCTAAATCTCCATGAGATCCAAGGACATGCTAATTAAAAAAAACCCATAGTAAACCTACCTCCAGAACGTGTTCTGCTTGCTCCTCTCTGTCGAACACTTTCCCTGTGGTTGTTATAACTCCTGAAACAGGACAAGAAACACAGATTTAGAGATTAATTGAAAATAAACAAAACAGCTGAAAAAAGAAAGTAGTGGTATGTAAAGCTGCAGATTAGCATAATCATCTAAGAGCGGAGAATGCAACAAGGTGCATGGTTGGCATCAAACCTTGCATAATCTCATGTCAATCAGCCCAGTCCCACCAGGAATCATGGAGAATCACTCTGTCACCATGACAACAAGAGTTGTCCTACAAAATAATATATAACTAGGTCAGATCAAGACTAGTTTGTTTATGTTATATTGCAACTTTTCCTGGATACTTTCTCATAAACTAGGACATAGCTTACTATCTTTCAAAGGCAATGGCATGCTGCTGGTATTACTAGAGCTGTGGTCTCTTTGTTTTCAATTGTATCCTTGCACCTATTTGATCCTTTTTGCTTTGTCTTTAATCAAACACTGTTGTAAAATAAGTCCCTGTTTACAAAATAAGACATGTAGCAGAAAATGAAATCTCCTCAGATAGCTATTTCAATGGGGAGGAAAAATTCAAATTACAGATACAACTAAGCGATTTATTTTGTGATAAATATGGCAAAGAGGCATCCAGTACCACCACAGAGATTTCCCGTATATGTCAAGACAGGTTAGCATAAACAGCGCACTCTCCTGAAAATCAGAATATATATGTTCTTGTACTCCGTCCTATTTCCAAAAGGCATAAATATTGCAGAACACGCAGAAGCAACACAGGAGACAAGCCTTATCCTATATAACTGTTGAATGCTGAATGCAACATTTACCAAAATGACAATAGAATGCTATGTAGGAAAAGAAAATGGTACTCTATTTTCACCAAATAGAACATGATGACCTTGACATGCATGTGACCTTGAATGACCTTTACTGACCAACATGATTATTATTGCCAACTAAAATGCTGCTCATTTTCCTTAAAGAAAAAGTGAGATTATTATTATTATTATTTTTTAACTTTCTGATCATTTACTTTAACAAACTATTATAGAAGATATCCAGAATGTGCCACTGTGTTATTTGTGCCAACACCAATACATGTACAGAAGACAGGATACTTGAGAAGGCAATTTATCATTGCTTGATACTCTATATTAACCCTTTCCCTTATATAGACTCATTTTGACGCACTCAATAGGTACCACATAAAGCCTGATCTGCAGAAATCCACAGTTAAACCTTACCAAATTTATTTACAAAATCCTCATTTCCAGACTACCGAGGAGCAGCAAACAGCATAAAACCTGATCAGCCTACAAGTTACTCGCAGGCTGATCTGGTTTTATGCTGTTTGCATAGGTCTTTTCATGGTTTCCTCTATGAGGGAAAGGGTTAAAAGATGATTTCAATATTAACTGAAATTTAAATATTTGATTGTCGTGACAAACTGTAGCCTAAAACTGGGTATTCAAATCAAGCAGGAGATCGCATGTTTGGAGGCTGTACCTGATTGCAGCTAAACTGCTGGTATTACGTGTTTAGGTGGTATTAAAAGGCAACACTATACTGTGACAATACACACTAGCCCTTTGTTTTATGAGGTCATAGTGAGAGGAGACCGAGAATGGTGCAATCTTCAAGGTTATTGGGTAGCTGCAATTTATTAGAACAGTTCAAGGTCAGTTGCAACATACCTAAAAGTTGACAAACAACTCTGAGGCAAAATATATTAACACTAATGAAAATACTGATTTATACCTTTGCAAATTCATATTTTTACTAAAGCTTGACATAAAATGAATACAGAATCTTCATAACTGAAAAGTTACATGACTATTCTCCAGAAATATTTATGAAAATGGAAGCTATTTCATGTTATTCCTTGTGTTATTACAGCTGTGAAGTGGAAGTCGCTTGATCTGCACTGCAATGGCATCTCGTCAATACTTAGTCAAGTGGGTATAATTTGTTCACTTGTGGTGAAATGTTTCGGGTCTTCTCAATTTCACAATGTATGGCCGTAAATTCAATCGCTAGAATGTTTGTAATTGCTAAGCATTGTGTAGATTCATTAACATTCCACATGCATCTGAGGATGTCAATCAGGCTTTGGGACCCAGTCATATCGGGCAGGTCCCATAACTGCAGCCGCTGCTGATGCTACCGATATGAGCCGATCTACTGTGAAAACTCAATTAGTCTATCAGGTCGGTGCAGAACTGTTCTAAACTGCAGAAAATAAGGCAAAGGAATACAGACTTCTTGCACTCATGGAGGAATTCTTGATCGAAATGGATTGTCCATTCTGTCCAGATCCTCTTGTGATTGACCACTGTAAATTGTGTTGACCATTTGACCCAAGATGACCACAGGCAGAGTAAGGTCATTTCAGTACATGTCCATTAGTAGTCAAAAAACACAAATGCCATGACAGGGGGCTTAAAACGACATGTGCGTCAGTAAGGAGAAAAAAAGGGACAAAAGGTGACACTAACCTACCTGTAATTCACACCTGTCATTCAAACTTGACCCCTAGCCATCAAAACAGGCAAGTAGCTTCTATTGACATAATTTACATAAGCATAATGTTTTATTATAAACCTCTTTAACTCAGCTAAAGCTACTAAATTTGTACAAAGAACCTTTAAGTATAAGACCTGATCGGTTCACACCCCGATGACACTACTACTGAAGATGTTTACATAGGCTTTGGTGTGAACCCGTCCCGAAAAAAAAAATTAAACCAAGACAGAAATCCAGCATTTCTTATGGGAATGGCCGCAGTCTTGACCTGTTGATTTGTCCTTGTGACAAAACATGTGTTACAAATACATTGTTTTGGTTAGAGAAGATTAGCGATCATATTTTCTGGGCTACTGGTTTGGTATAGAGGGTTTTCATTATTTTTCTTGATACAAATGTTTATTTATTTGTTTACGTATGATTCACCCTGGGTATAAGAGTCCAATGACCCCCTTTTTTTTTTTCAAAAGCAAAACAAAGTGCTGCACGGGCCTGTAGTTAAAGAGGATGGTGAACTTCATAATGCTTTTGAAAAGCCAATTCTAAAGATTTCTTTTTCTGTTCCGAGGGGCAGAGGTGTTTTCTATGAGAGTTCTCATTTGGGAAATATTAAATGTCTTTAAAACAAATTTTGACGACAGCGCAAATATTATTTACATATGTTTAAAAGCTCATCACTATAGACACTTACTTTAAAATCATTGCACACAAAAGTAAGTTGCTTTTTTTGAGAGCTCAGACTTTTAAGTATTTAAAACCCGACAGATGCCTCCATTACAAACAACATTCAATAAACTGCAAGATTCACACCAAAAATGACTAAAGTGCGTGGGTTACAGTTCTTCAAAGCAATGGAAACCCAACACTAGTTTTTCTCAGTGATGATATACTGGCAGACGTAATTGCCACCACAATTAATATAATCTGCGCGCTAATCGCAGTTGACAAATTGAGAATTAATGCACGTGGGCCAATCGTTTATATCTGTTCCCTGCAGCCGACACCATCGCTAGTCCCGTCACACTCACATCACTCTTGCATATAGTTACGATGCAAGAGAAACGATCCTAACCATTACCAGGGTGCAGTGACATTGCAGCGTGCCATTAGGTCCAGGCATGATCAACTACTGCATCCGACTTTCATTTCATGCTCAGCATGCTTTTGATTTATTAAGCTCCGTCCGAAACATGCAAATTCATGTTCAGACTCACCTATATTTAGTAACAGCATTGGCTTGCGTAGATGAATAATACAGCTTTCTCATTTGAAATGAAAAATGCATTTGCCTGAATTTCATGCACTTGTATGATAATAGATCTAATTTTATTTTCATTGACACCAAACTGAACAATTGCTATACACAGAGCAACACTTCTTCAAAGTATGTATGAAGTTAAAAAGGATGATGCCCTGGGGGTCTTTCCTCGTTATCAATTATGGACTGAAGGGACTGATTAAGCAGGTCACTGTATAAATTCTCCTTGCTGAATGTGCGATAACCTTGCCTTAATCCTGAATGTTAATTAGGGAAAATATGTGACACATCGTATACCAGGGTAAGGCAATTTGATTTACACCTGACCTTGCCTGAAATCTTCATGTCCATGAATGTGAAAGAAAGACTCAAGTTATTGGATCTCCCGTCATATCTAGTGCCTACTGCACAAACTTCATGCATTTTATATGACCACTAAAATGAACTTAACATTGGATACATAATCACATGTTCACACAGATGCCACCTGAGAGAATATTTCTTCATCAATTAACTGAGTAGCGTACAGGTTAATGCTTCAGGAAAATGAATCTATATTACGTTTTACAGATGTTAATTTCACAAGAAATCACATGCGCGCATTTTTCAATTGAGAATATATTGTTAATGTAGAAATCTTGTTGACATAATGGGCTATATTGGAGAAAGAGATGCTCAGTCAGGGATTTACTGAGGTATTTATGGCACATGCTATTTTCTTTTACCATCCCAAAACTACTAAAGTACAGCGTTAAATCTTCCTAGAATCTATTTCAGATTTATTGTTGCAATGTTATAGAAATAAAGGATACAGATTCCCAACAGATTCATGCCTCTTGTTGATACAGAGAACATCTTCAGTTCTGACTTAACGAAAGCTAGCTCTATGTCAAAGCCTGACATAAATGTTCAGATCAATTCCGAAGGGAAAGCTACAAAGCGAGTGAATCTTAAATGTTAGCTTGGAAAGTGCTTAAGATGGGTTAAGTGCTATCCAAGCATTACTACATATATGGGGCAATAAACACAAGGGTTGAAGGTCTGGATGGTGTGCAAAGGGCCAATCAACAGTTGATATTAGGGAATCACTGAAATTTTTATAAACTCATGAGATTTTTCTAATCTTAAAGTTTTTCAAATGTAGAACAAACTGCCCTAGAATACAGGAATTTTGCATGAATATTAAAACAGACAAGAGTGTTCTCTGGAACACATGTGTCACCTGCTGAAGCATAACAGAAAAAGTGTGGTGGACAGACAGATGACAGAAAAGTGATCCCAATGACATGTAACCTCTGCTTACAGCAGGTGACACAAATTTGTTTGTCTGCTCTTGTATATTTTAACGTCTCATTGCTAACATTTCAGTCATTTAGGGACTAGACAGATATGGTGCTACCTCACTGTACATAACATTGCCATTCATTACTCAGACACTTGGCCAACCAGTTCTAGAACTACCCTTATATGCTGGGCATCAAGCACTGGTGTTATTTTGAGCAGCTCTGGTACCTCACAGCTAAGGATTCAAACCTACAAATGAAAATAGTCTTACATATTTTCAAAACTTCTGAGTTAACAAAAAATTCAATTTGAGAGGTTTTGTAA